>CM059868.1:48250266-48640286 GCA_030490815.1 Acer saccharum | reverse complement strand
TTAAATTAAATTCTATATTAGGTGGCTAATATAGTCAAGTTGATAAGGGACGTTTTCATATACAATTTGTATTATATTAAATTCTATGTTTTTTTTTTTGAACGGCAATTTATTGAGAAAAGCCAACGAAGGCAAAAAACAAGGAATAAAACGGAGCCGACCATATGGCCGAGCAAGGACCCAAAAGCAAGCTACAACAAACAAAGCAAAACCCAACACAAACTGCTGCCCAAAAACCCAAAATGCAACAACACCCAAGAGAGAACACAACATATATACAAATTCTGTGTTAGGTGGCTAAACAATCAATATGAAAATAAAATAAAATCTAATCCAACGATTATAAAACGACAAAGTAAAGTTGTTTCATCTTATAATTATACATAAATATGAACAATTAATCTAATAACAATAGGATTAAAATGAATTACCATGCAAAAACAAAACTCCGTTGTTTGTAATTATGGTTGGATTTTTATGCATTGGTTTTATCAAAACACTCGTACACGACCTGAAATGGCGACCTTTCGTTGAAGGACTTAAAGTTGGATTTTTCGTTAAGTTCATAATTAAGTTCATAATGGACGTTTTCATATTACAATTAGTATTATATTAAATTCTATGTTAGGTGGCTAAACAATCAAATACGAAGATAAAATAAAATATAATCCGATGAATATAAAACGACAAAGTAAAGTTGTAATTTCATCTTATAATTATAAATAAATATGAACAATTAATCTATTAACAATAGGATTAAAATGAATTCCATGCAAAAACAAAACTCCATCGTTGTCTGTAATTTATGATTGGATTATCTTAACACTCACATAGGCGATTTGAAATGGCCGACCTTTCATTGAAGGACTCAAACGTTCTCACACTGTCACACACTAACAACACTCGTAATTTATCATACATTTCTTTAATGTATTAATTAAGAAAAAAAGGAAAAAAAAACCTCTTCACTATGTCTCTTGAAATCTGTTTCTTCTTTTATAAAATAAATCATATTATTATATAAGCTGAATAACAAGAAAGATGCACATCCACTTTATTAGTTGTTTAATAGAGTTCTATTTTTGTTTTATGTTCTTTTTTGAGTTTAAATTTATAATACTTTTCAACTAGTTGAATTTTTTTTTTTTTTTTTTTTATAAAAGTAGTAGTTATATTTTCACAAACTATTTTTTGTTTTGTTTTATGTTCTGCTGCTTTGGAAGAGTATTATGAGGATGATGTTTCCATTAATTCCCTGTTTAACTCGGGTAGTGTGAATTTCCCGGATAGGTTCGAACAAAACTTACTTATATGGTGCCAAATTTTAAGGAAAAAAAAAAATGCCATTTTTGAATTTTCATATATAGTAGAACTCTTTTTAATGATGGAAACGTCATTTATGTTGTTTAATACTTTAATATCAAGTAGGATGTTTTTTATTCTAATTTTTTTGTAATTATGCCACGTGAGAACACTAGGGTGGACTGGCACACTAGTGAGGTTTTTGTCCTGGTTTGGTGAGCTAGTGCTGATGCTGAATGACTCAGCAAATAGGCCTTTTCTTTTATAAAATATAATATAATCTAGGGCCAAAACCATAAATAGCCCTAATTTTAGGGGGAGTATTTAAAATATCATTCTCAATAACTTCACTATTTTTATTATAAAAAAAAATTGATTTTTGGACAAAAATACACTTAGTGCATTTATGACATGTGAGAGAGAAATTTTTTTAGTCATCTCCATGATCTGAGATCATTGATCTCCATTGATAGAGGTTTGTTAGTTTGTGATGAAGGTTTGTTCAACCTCCATCAATAGTGGTCCGTGAAAAACCTCCACAGATGGAGGTCGGATCTACATCTAAATTATTTTGTTTCTAGAAACTCTACAAGACAAAATATCAACATGATTATACGATTTCATTGTGTAAAGTTTCTGAAAACATTTGCAAATGACTTTTGAAGGGATAAATGATATCAAATTTTCAACCATAATATACCGTTGGAATCGTTTCGGCAATGAGAACAATATTTCGAAGAGAAAGAGAGAAAAAGAAAGTTTTAGAGATAAAATTGTGGAGGGAAAAACACAAATGAATGAGAGAGACAAGAAAAACCTATGAAGGGAGATAAATTGAAGTGTCAATGGAGATTCAAATTATTAAATTTGAGAAAACTTAAAAGATAAAAAACGTGGTTTTAGGAATTAGTCGAGTGGTTATGAGTCTTATGACACAATCAAATTAATGATATTGTTGATGTTACATATGAAAATACTTTATTAAAAAAAGATGGATTATGTGTTAATAATCAAGTGATATTTTCCGTTATTTTGGATTAAAGATATAGATTGAATTGTTTAAATTTGTGTCAAGTAATTGGATTTTAATTAATGATATTGTATTTGTATTGATTAATATAATATGAAGCATCAAGTTTGTTAAGTGAAATGATGGTTTATCAGATACATCATACATGTACCTCCTCTTTCTTTAGATTGGGATTTGAACTTCTGATAGGATATTTTCAATTTTCAACAAAATAATTGATCATTCAATTATAAATATTGAAATATATGCTTCAAATAATAATTTTGTATGCTACTTTCCATTATATTAACAAATTCAAAATTATAAAATTTACAATCTCATTCTCACTCACAACGTTGAAATATGTATAATTATAGCACAAGGGCGAAGCTAGGATTTTAGCCTTGGGGGGCCAAGACAAAAATCAATATCAATGTCACGTAAGGCAAATTATAACCGGTCGTTGTTTTATATCTCGAATAACTAAATCTATTAAATTTTCAGTTCGATTTTCATTTCAATTACATAATGATTTAGTTTGTGAGAAAATGTTTTTCTTCATTTTGCAAAACCAATGTCTAATCTTAATATATTTGAGAATGGTTTTTTTTTTTTAAGAATAATGCTTGAGTATTGACCAGTCAGTACCCAAAATACTGACCCTACAAATAGGAGTGTAGCACATGGCCCAATTTATGAGATAAATGTAAAAAGTAAAAGAAAAAAAATTAAAACAACTAATAATAAATATTCAATAATTTAAATAATTTAAATGACGAGATATAAAACAAATATATTCAAATCATAACATATTAAAATGCCACTATATTATTAATATATTTAAATCATAATTATTTAAATATTTGTAATTTTATTTTATAATATTCATCTAAAATCAAATTAACTTAAAATAAATTTAAATAAATAAAGATTTAAATAAAAACTAATAAGGGAAGTGTATTTCCAAGAATGGGTGATAATCCAATAGCCAAAACAAAGCCAAGTTTAATTTCAAAAATAAAATAAAAATTAAAGTCGAGTTTTATTTAAAAAATAAAAATTAATGTCCAACCACCCAAATCAAACTATCACAGACGCTACCCAATATTCTCTTTCTCCTCTCTCACAAAGTCACAAGTCACTAGTCACAACTTCTTCTTTGCAATTTTTCTCTATTAGTTTTCTCTATTTCTTTCATCCGGTTCTAACCTCTTATCCCTAACTTCTACTCAAAACTTCTTCTTTGCAATTTTTTTTAACTGATTTTATTTTTTGAAATTGATTTTTATATTAATAAGTTTCTCTCGACACTGTTTTTAAAAGATAAAAATTCTTAAATTTTCTTTGATTTACCAAATAAATATCTTTCAAATTCATGATAAAATGTAAATTTAAAGTCTATTCAACATTATTTAACGGTTAAAACTCTATGCTATTTTGAATCTCGTTGTGCTACCATTGGTGGTTTTTATTTTATTTTATTTTATTTTTTAATTTTCAGTTTTTTAAATTAAATGAAAAATAAAAAGAAAAGGGTCTCTCCATCTGTTTTTTTTTTCTTTTTAAATTTTGATTTTTTTCTTACATTTTTTTTTTTTAATGTTTTTGTATTTTCTGTTTTTCTAATTTTTTTTTATATTTGAATAATTTTATTACTATTTTATAAAGGGATACTATTAAAACTCCCCTCTAGTTTGCATTTTTGGCCAAAAACCACCCTCTAGTTTGATTTATTAGTCAAAAACCACATTCCGTTAACTTCGGTTAATATTTCTTACAAAATACCACTTTACCCTTGGAATTCAAATTTAAACAAATAAAAAACTATTTAAAAATAAAAAGTTGATTAAAATCTTCAAAAATAAATTTGTTTTTTGAAAAAACAAAAAATCATCATCACCATCATCGGCCAAAGATTCCAAACCCAGAAAAAAAATATCGACATTCAACAAAGCACCAAACCTAGAAAAAAAGAATCATCAACACTCCACCAAACCCATGACCTAACTTGACCTTCATCACCATCACCAAAACTGAAACCCAAAAAAAAAAAAAAAAAAAAAAAAATCGAACCCAAAATCTAAAAAACAAAAAATGCCACCTTCAATCTGATCCAAAAACCACCATCCTAATCATTATCACCTCCAAACTAAACCACCATTACTGCCACACCAGAGATTCACAACACAAAAAAAATAAAAATAATTTAAATCAACATAAAGGCCAACATCCATCATCATCAATTCATCACAACAAAACCCATAACAAAGGATGCTCCGTCGATCACCACAAATCCCACCTATTAACCCCATATCTCCGGAGCTCCACAGTTTTAAAAATCCAAACAACCCCCTATCCACTTTCGCGGCGAACGGATTCCATTTTTGCGGCGTACGAGGATGCAAATTTCTCAACAACCAAATGAGATGAGAGAGAGAGAGAGAGAGAGAGAGAGATGAGGAGAGAGAGAGAGAGCAGTTGCCATGGATCCATTATCCGGTTTAATTTTCATTTTTTTTTCATTTTTTTTTTTGCCAACTAACAGCTGAGATTAGAAAAAGAGAGATGAGAGAGGGAGGCAACGGTTAGAGAGAGAGAGAATGGTTGACTTGTGAGGGAGATATTTTTTTTGGTTTTTTATATTTTTTTATATTTATTATTAAATGGATTTTTTTATTTCATTTAATAATATTTTAAATTTACTCACTCCTCATTTACTATTATACCCTTCATGGTTTAACAAAAAAAATTGAATATCTTAACGGAAAACTAATGGCAGTGTGTATTTTGGCTAATAAATCAATAAGTAGGGTGGTTTTTAGCTAATAATGAAACTAGATGGTGGTTTTTGGTCAAAAACGAAACTAGAGGGGTTTTTTTTTAATAGTATCCCTTTTATAAAACAATCATTTTCTGGTTATATTGAAAGGTAAAATAGTATTTTTATTTAAAATCTTAATAGAAATTAATGGCATGAGATAATGGATAATATGACAACATGAGGGATTGTGACCATTAATGAAATAAAAAGGGAAAATATTGAAAACTACATGTGAGATTTTGTTAATATCCATTAATTTATGTGTCCTTGTCCTTGAGTGGCAGGCTGGAACTTTGGTAATTGGACCTCTTTTTTTTTTTTTTGGTTTGCATCAATAAATTTTTAATCTTATAATAAGATCAATTATTAATCCATGTTCGGTCAGATGAGAAAATGAGAGAAAATAAACGAACGAGAGATAATGAGCTTAGAGAAGGATCTGGAAAACTGAATTTTTCACTAAATGATTTTCAAGGCTCTTAAACATGAGAAAATCTTGGCTGGGACGGTCCCATACACGTGGCCAAGGGACCGTCCAATGAGAGTGCGCCACATATACATTAGGAAGTATGTACAGAGTATTGGCACACTTGTGGCACACTTTCATTGGACGGTCCCATGGCCACGTGTATGGGACCGTCCTAGCCAAGATTTTCTCCTTGAACATATATATACTACACAGTCTGACTAGGATTATTACTCTGACTTGGCAGCCTTTAATTGGTTCTTCAATGTTTGACACAGATTGCTTACATCAACAAACACAATCCCAACTATGCCACCAAGTCTATCTTTCAATCACCTGATGACCACTGTTGTGCTTGACCATCACTAACATTAAAGAAATGTAAAGTGTTTGTTGTTAACAGATAGGTGTTTGACTAAAGTCCTAAAAGAAGAAGAAGAAGAAAGCTCTGCGAAAACTCCATGAAAGGAGAGAAAAATATCTCAGAGAGATTTCATTAAATTTCCAGAATGAATCGTTACAATGTTTATTGCTCAGCTTGTCTTATATACAAGTATCAGCCAACACACATACAAAACGTGATCTCTGAAATCAGAGAAATGTGAACACAATTGATAACAGAATTCTGTTATTATGACATCAGCATTCTGTCATCCTAACCTTAGTTAACTAACCAGGCTTAACCAAAATCTAACCACCAATCCTGATTAGACATAGTGTGATTATCAGCTATGCAGCTTACCATGCTGACTGGATTTACAGAGGAGCCAGCAGAGTGTCAATCAGAGTGTGTTGGCTTATCATTCCCCCGCAAACTGAAATGGGGTGAAGCCACAAGTTGAAGTTTGTCACAGAGATAACGAAAACGATCGCGAGTAAAGCCTTTAGTGAAAATGTCTGCCACTTGATGGTCTGTTGGAACATAACGAACATCAACTTCTCCAGACATTACCTTCTCTCGTATGAAATGTGTATCAATATCAATATGTTTTGTTCTCTGATGAAAAACAGGATTTTGAGCTAAGGCATTTGCTCCTATATTGTCACACCACAGAACAGAGGAACCTGAATAGGTAATTCCCAACTCACTAAGGAGAGATCTAAGCCACAGAATATCAGTTGTAACCTGAGCAATGGAGCGATATTCTGCCTCTGTACTTGACCGAGCTACAACCTTCTGCTTCCTAGAGCACCAAGACACCAAATTACCACCCAAAAGCACACAATTTCCACTCGTGGAGCGACGATCATCCACGCAGCTGGCCCAATCAGCATCCGCAAAGGCTTCAAGAGATAATGAGGATGAAGGCTTGAAGTGAATGCCAAGGTGAGGAGTGCCTTTGAGGTAACGCAGCACACGCTTGCATGCTTGCCAATGAATCATGGTTGGAGCCTTTAAAAACTGACTTAGTTTGTTTACAATGAACGAAATATCAGGTCAAGTATTTGTCAAGTACTGAAGAGCACCTATGGTACTGCGATAAAGAGAAGGTTCAGAAAAAGGAGCACCATCTGTTAGAGACAACTTGGTTCCAGCAGCAATAGGTGTGTCACAAATTTTTGCATCAGCCATGTTGGTCTTCTTAAGGAGATCCAATGTGTACTTAGCCTGAGTGAGAAACAAACCAGCTGAATTACGGAAGGCTTCAAAGCCAAGGAAGTAATTTATAGGACCAAGCGTCTTTAATGCAAAGGATTGATGTAGAGTAGCTATCACTTGCTTGATGTGCATAGGATTGTTACCCGTAATTAAGATGTCGTCCACATATACTAATAGGAAGATGGAATCTGAACCAGAGAACCTGATAAAAAGAGAAGAGTCTGAAGTTGAATTTCTAAAGCCCCAAGAGATGAGAGCTAACCGAAGCTTATTGAACCAACTTCTAGGTGCTTGTTTTAAGCCATATAAGGATTTGTTCAACTTGCATACATGAAGAGGCCTCAAACTGTCCACAAAACCAGTAGGTTAAGCCATGTACACAACTTCATTCAAGTCACCATTCAAAAATGCATTGTTAATGTCGATTTGCTCAATAGACCATCCATAGGAGACAGCGATAGAGAAGATGACACGAATAGTAGAAGCTTTAACAACCGGACTAAATGTGTCTGAGAAGTCAAGCCCAGGGGTTTGGTGAAATCCCTTAGCAACCAAACGTGCTTTGTATCTTGACACACTGCCATTTGGGTTATATTTGATCCTAAAAACCCACTTAGAGCCTACCACATTCATAGATTGATCAAATGGAACAAGGGTCCATGTGTGATTAGCTTGCAATGCCTCAAACTCATCAAACACTTCAGTGCACCATGTCCAGGTTTGTTACATACCTGACAATGGATCCTTCCATTTGACCTGCCACCAGACCGGTTGGTTCTGCCTTCTCTGCCACGATAACCTCCTCTATTGGAATGGTAACTTCCATCTCTTTGGCCTCTTTGTCCTTGAAAATTGTTTGAAACAAAGTTGGCATTTACTTGACTAACATCAATTCGGCTGGATGAATTCAAATGCTCAATCCTTTGTTCGTGCATCATCAGCATGAATTGTGCATCTTCCAAAGAAATACACCTTTGAGTGGTAATCACTGATACAATTGAGTCAAATTCATGGCCTACACCATTCACTAAACTAGTAACAAGATCACGTTCTTTAATGTCCTCTCCAACAGCCATAAGTGCATCACCTAGATTTTTGATTTTTAAAACAAAATCATTTACAGAACTGGATCCTTTCTTGATGTTTTGAAGCTGTTGTCTAAGCTGAGCAGTTTTGGCTAAGGATTGCTGACAATATAACCTCTCAATTCGACTCCAAACCTCATTAGATGTTTGACAACCAATAACTTGTCCTATGAGATTTTCACTAATTGTTGAGTAAATCCAACTTATAAGAAGCTTATCTATACGTTTCCAATTGCAATATTCTTGACTAATCTTATTTTTAGTCACAGTTTCACCAGATTCATTTAGAGATTCCACAGAGACATATTTATTTCTTGGTTCATTCATACCACAAATGTATTCTTCTAAATCCAAAGCTTGAATAGAAGCTAATACCTGCGCCTTCCAGTACAAGTGATTGTCCTTACCAAGTTTGATTGGAAGGTTGTAGTTCATACACTTTGAGACTGAAGAAAACTCCATTGGCGCAGCAACTTGTGAGTGACTTTGGCCAGAAGTCTGTGTTGTATTTGGTGATTGAGCTGGAGATTGATTTACAACTAGAGGTCGTGATTGATTCGCTGGAGATTGATTTACAACTGGAGGTCGTGATTGATTCTGAACTGGAGATTGCGTCATGACGTTGGTCAGAATAGCTCTGATACCATAAAGAAATGTAAAGTGTTTGTTGTTAACAGATAGGTGTTTGACTAAAGTCCTAAAAGAAGAAGAAGAAGAAAGCTCTGCGAAAACTCCATGAAAGGAGACAAAAATATCTCAGAGAGATTTCATTAAATTTCTAGAATGAATCGTTACAATGTTTATTGCTCAGCTTGTCTTATATACAAGTATCAGCCAACACACACACAAAACGTGATCTCTGAAATCAGAGAAATGTGAACACAATTGATAACAGAATTCTGTTATTATGACATCAGCATTCTGTCATCCTAACCTTAGTTAACTAACCAGGCTTAACCAAAATCTAACCACCAATCCTGATTAGACATAGTGTGATTATCAGCTATGCAGCTTACCATGCTGACTGGCTTTACAGAGGAGCCAGCAGAGTGTCCATCAGAATGTGTTGGCTTATCAAACATGTCACATCACATGCTCTCAGTCTCTCACTCACTTTCTTCTTCCCTTGCCATATTCCAATTCTTCACTCACTGTTCCTTGTTCTTGCTGAAGCTGAAGACTGAAGAGTAGCAAAAACACTCAACCTTGAATCCTCAACAGCTCAAAGATTGTTACAGAGGTGCAATTTTTTCACTCTCATTACTTTCTTCGGTTTCCTTTTTTGTCTCTGTTTTTTTTTCTTCATTTTATTGTATTTGCTCCCAGTTTTTCTTTCATTTCTTAATCTTTTAAGTCATTTGAGTTTATAACTTTCGCCAAATAATCTTAAAGGAAAAAAGAAAAAGAACTTGAGAAGAATCCAGTGTTACTCTAATCTTTGTTTAATTTATAGTTTTGTTGGTTGTCATTTTAGATTTTCCCACTTTTTGTCACTGTTTTTTCTTCATTTTATTGTCTTTGCTTCCACTTTCCAAAATCTCACTTTTTTCTTTCTGTTACGGATCTTTAGTTTTTAAGTAATTTGAAACATTAGCCAAATATTTCAAAAAAAAAAAAAAAAAAAAAATCCAGTGTTATTCTCATCTTTCTAAAATTCTCTATTTGACTACTTATAAGCATCATTCTGCTTGTTCAACATTTCTTTTATGAATCCTTTCTCCTCTTAAACATTGTTATTCTGTTGTCCTTAAAATAAAAAAAAAAACCTGTCTCCTCATAATCATTGTCATTCTGTTGTATTTTTTTCAACAAAAAAAAAATAAATAAATAAATAATAAATAAATAAAAAATAAAAAATCCTTTCTCCTTATAAACATTGTCATTGACACTCTCTTTCTTATCCCCAAAAAAAGAAAAACAAAAACAAAAAAACTTTGTTATTGCTACTCTTTCTTAAGCTTCACTTTGTTAAGAACGAGAGAGAAGAGAAGGAACCGAAAGAAACAAAAAAAAATGGTGGACGTAGTTATTTCCATTGCAGCAAAAGTTGCGGAGTTGATGGTTGTTCCCATTGGAAAGCACATATGTTATCCATTCAAATACAGTAGCAACATGGATGAGCTGAAGAAACAAGTGGAGAAGCTGAAAGGTGTAAGAGAGGTGTTGCAGCACTCCGTCGACGAGGCTAAGACACAAGGGGATGAGATCGAAAAGGTTGTTGAGAAATGGCTGACTAAAGTGGATGAGTTCACTGAAGGGGTTGTAAAACCCATCATTGATGATCAAGACAAAGCAGGGAAGCTGTGTTCTATTGGATTCTGCCCCAATCTGATGGCTCGTTACTCCCTCAGCAAGAAAGCAGCCAAGACAACCAAGGATAGGCTCAACCTCTTGGGAGAAGGAAAATTTGATAAAGTTTCATACCGTCCTCTCCTTCGAAAAACAATTTCCACCTACATGACAGATGACTATGAGGACTTTGAGTCAAGAAAGCTGATTTTTCAGGAAATTATGCAGGCACTAAAGGATGATAACTCCAAAATGATTGGGGTGTACGGCATGGGAGGTGTGGGTAAAACCACACTAGTTAAAAGAGTTGTTGCGCAAGCCATTGAAGACAAGTTATTTGATTTCGAAACTACAGTTGACATAACAGACACCCCTGACATTAAAAAAATTCAACAACAAATTGCTGAAGAGCTAGGCCTAAACTTTCATGAGGAGAGTTTATCAACAAGAGCTGTTCGATTACGTGATAGGTTGAAGAAAGAAAAGAATGTCCTTATAGTGTTAGATAATATCTGGGCAAAACTTGACCTTGAAGCTGTTGGAATTCCTTTTGGTCATGAAGAGGAGAAAGGAAGTAGCATCTTGCAAGAAGAAGATCGAAAAGGAAGAAATGATGATCACAGACGATGCAAAATATTGTTGACATCTAGAAATGAAGTTGTATTAAGCAACTACATGAATGCGGAGAAGAATTTCTTGGTTCAAATTTTATCCAAAGAAGAAGCTGGAAATTTATTTGGAAGATTGTGGGTGATGCAGCCAAAAATTGTGATTTTTACCCTGTTGGAGTTGAGATAATTCAGTATTGTGCTGGCTTGCCTGTTGCAATTGTAACAATTGCAAGTGCATTGAAAAAAAAGAGACTTTTTTATTGGAAGGATGCCTTGGATCAGCTAAGAAGGTCTAATCCAAGACACATCGAAGGGATGGATGCAAATGTATACTCTGCCTTAAAATTGAGTTACGATTTTTTGGAGAGTGAAGAAGCAAAATCACTATTTCTACTTTGCAGTCTTGTAAATGCAAGTACAGGTATAGGCTTTGATTACTTCTTGATATTAGGCATGGCTTTGGGTTTGTTTCAAAATGTTTCTACATTGGAACAAGGAAGGAACAGACTACACACGTTAATCAATCATCTCAAAGCTTCATGTCTATTATTGGACGGTAACACAAACGAGTATGTTAAAATGCATGACATTATTCATGCTGTTGCCGTTTCAATTGCATCCAGTGATAGGCTTATGTTTAATATTCAAGATGTCACCGACGTAAAAGAAATGTTGGAGGAGAAACTGCCCAAAGATTCAACTGCTATTTCTCTGTTTTGTAAAGATGTCTCCATGCTTCCTGAAAGGTTGGCATATCCGAAACTCAAGTTATTTTTCTTGGTTATGGAAGAATTCTCTTTACAAATTCCAGACACTTTCTTTGAAGGGATGGGCAAACTTAAAGTTTTAGTTATGACTGAAATTCATATGTTATCACTACCTTCGTCGCTTAGCAAGCTAACAAACCTTCAAACATTGTATTTAGGAAATTGCCAGGCAAGAAATGTAGCAATTATTGGAGAGCTAAAGAGATTAGAATTTCTTTGCTTTGTGGGTTCTGATATTGAACAACTGCCAACACAAATTGGACAGTTAACTCGGTTAAGGTTGTTAGAATTGAACGATTGTTCAAAACTTAAAGTGATCTCACCAAATGTTATATCAAGATTGACTAGGTTAGAAGAGCTCTATATGGGTAATAGTTTTATCCGGTGGGAGGTTGAAGGCCAAAGTAATGCTAGTCTTTCTGAGTTGAAGCAATTGTCTCGTCTAACAACTTTAGAAATACATGTTCTTGATGCCCAAATTATGCCACAAGACTTGTTGATCTTTGAGAAGTTGGAAAGATATAAGATAATTATCGGAGATGTGTGGGAGTGGTCCAATGATTATGAAGCCTCGAGGGCGTTGAAACTGAAATTGGATAATAGCATTTATTTGAGAAATGGGATTAAAAGTTTGTTGAGTAGAACTGAAGATCTTTATCTAGATGAAGTGAAGGGTGTTAAGAGTGTTCTTTATCAACTTAATGGGGAAGGATTCCCACAATTGAAGCATCTTCATGTTCAAAATGGCTCCGAGATTCAATATATTGTTAACTCAATTGGATGGGGTCAATGCAATGTCTTTCCCAAGCTACAATCATTGTTTCTTCATAATTTGATTAACTTGGAGAAGATATGTCATGGCCAACTGGCAACAGAATCTTTCAACAAATTAAAAATCATGAAAATCGGAAGATGTGATGGATTGAAGCATCTCTTCTCATTTTCCATAGCCAAAAACCTTTTGCAGCTACAAGAAATCGAAGTCACCAACTGCAAGAAGCTAGAAGAGATTGTTTTTATGGAAAGCCATGAACAATTCCAACAAAATGACAGCGTTAGCAAGATCAAGTTAACTCAGCTTCGCACTCTGAGTCTACGATGCCTACCGCAGCTCACAAGTTTGGCTTCAAAGAGTCCACACCTTATGTTGGTTCTGAAGAAATCTTTGCTGAAGATAAGCTTGGCGGTTTCGTACCATCATTCAGTCAAAATGTATGTTTCTTTTTCTTCTCTTGTTCTCCTCTTTTCTTTTCGTTTTGCATTAATGATTTTTAATCATTAATAACAAAAAGATTGTATTTGCAGGTTTTGCTCCCAGGCTTGGAGAACTTGAAGCTGTCTTCAATTAACATTGAATGTATGTGGCTTGATCAACTTCCAGCAATCTCTTCTTGTTGTCAAACTTTAACAAGCTTGACTGTGGAGGAGTGTAGTGGTAATTTGAAATTTCTGTTTTCGTATTCTATGGTTAAAAGTCTTGTGCAACTAGAAAATCTTGAGATACGGAATTGTAAGTCGATTGAGGGGATAATCAACATAGAAGAATTAAGAGAAGAGGGAAAAATGATTAAGATGGTTTTCGCTAAACTAATCAAGCTGCAGCTCAAAGGTCTTCCAAACCTCACACAATTTGGCTCTGGAAATTCAGTTGAATTCCACTCGTTGACTCAACTATCCATCGAGGATTGCCCAAAGTTGAAGAGATTCTCCCATGCCCTTGCATCTGCGGACATAAAACAGAGCAATGAAATTGAACAAATGAATTGCCAATATGACATTCATCCTTTGTTCGGCGAAACGGTAACTTTGATTTATTCTGAAGTGCAGTTAATTAATATAAATTCTTCGTTTTATATTCACATTTACTTATTCCTCACTTAGGTAGACAGATTAAACAACTACTTTTTCTTGCACGCAGGTTGTATTACCAACATTAGGATCCATGAACCTGTCCTCCATCCGTATCCAAACCATATGGCACAACCAAATTCAGCCAATGTCTTCAAGCTTTCAAAATTTAACGGAAATTGTCATGGATGGTTGTGATACTTTGAAACATGTATATTCATCTTCTATGGTTGAAAGTCTCATCCAACTCGAGGTCCTTGAAATTTCTAATTGTAAGTTCATGGAAGTGATAATACTCACCCAAGGAGAAAGAACAAGCAACACTTTGTTCCCCAAATTGCGCCGGCTGCAACTCAAACACCTACCGAAACTCACAAGTTTCTGCAACTTTGAGGGAAAATCAATTGAGTTGCCCTCGTTGACTAATTTGTGGCTTGAGAATTGCCCCAAAATGCAAGCATTTGTCTCTAGTACTCCTGATGCAGATATTCCAACAAACAAAGAAGAACAAGTGAATTCAGAGCAGAGCCTCCATGCAAACATACAACCTCTTTTTGATGAAAAGGTATTCTTTCCTTCCTCTCTTTGTTTTTTTTTTAACTTTATCATCGTAGTAATCTTGTTTTTTGTTTTCAAAGTTAAAAAAAAAGGAAGAAAAGCCTTTGGTACAAACTTTCGAAAAACACAAAAAGCAAAATGATTTCACTGTTTTCTTTATTTTCTTCCCTCAGATGTCCAGAAAATGCAAAACCACAAACACGCCTACCTCATTCTTTCCTCTTGTCAGCACCATCTCTTTCCATTTTAAATATTCAATCCGATAAGTTTTTCAAATTTCTTACTGGAATTTGTTTTATTTGACGAATGAAATCTTTGTATATTACCCATAAAAATCAATAAGATGAGTTAGATCTAGTGGACAAAGAAGCATTGATTATTTGTAATTTGTTTTGGGTCTGTGGAGAAAGATGAAGACAGAGGATTCAGTAGAAGAGTCAAAGTATGATAAACAAATCATTGGTGATGGTGGTGAGTGGTGGGGCTGGGTTTGTTTTTCACCGTTTCAAATCGTGACATAATTGTTATATATATTATTATTGAATTTATCTTTTAGTTAATTAAGAAAAAAAAATTAGGGAAAACAATAATGAACATCTCTTTTCATTTTTTAATCAATGATAGAATAATAATTTAAACAATAATGAAAATTTTAATTTGTTTCTTACCCATAAAAATCAGTAAGATGAGTTAGATCGATTATCTGTAATTTGTTTTGGGTCTGTGGAGAAAGACGGTAATGGTGGTGACTAGTGGGGCTGGATTTGTGTTTCACCGTTTCTTCATTAATTGCTTGCGAATTGTGACAATTGTTATTGAATTTATCTTTCAGTTAATTAAGAAAAAAATTAGGAAAAAAAAAAATGATTTGTCACCATTGATAGAATAATAATTTAATCATTTCATTTTTTAATCATTGATAGAATAATAATTTAAAATTTATCACAAATGATTTGTTTATCATATTTTTGAAGAAAAAAATAATAATTTAAATTGAGAATTTTTTTATACTTTTTTTTTTCTGTTAATTGATAAATTTTTTTTTTTCTAATTTTTAACTTTATTGTTGTAGTAATCTTGCTATTTGTTTTCAAAGTATGAAAAAGGAAGAAACGCCTTGTGTACAAACTTTCGAAAAAACTCAAAAGGCAAAATGATTTCACTGTTTTCCACTTTTATAACGTGGAGGCAGAAAACATCGTTAGAGTGTGTGTTTTCTTTATTTTCTTCCCTCAGATCAGATGTCCAGTAAATGCAAAACCACAAACACGCCTACCTCATTCTTTCCTCCAACTCTTGTCAGCACAATCTCTTTCCATTTTAAAAAATCAATCCAATAAAATTTTCAAATTTCTTACTGGAATTTGTTTTATTTGACAAATGAAATCTTTGTATATTATCCATAAAAATCAGTAAGATGAGTTAAATCTTAGATCTGGTGGGCAAAAAAGCATCGATTATCTGTAATTTGTTTTGGGCCTGTGGAAAAAGATGAAGACACAGAGGATTCAGTAGATGAGTTAGATGTGTGAAGATGAGTTAGTGGTGGGGCTGGGTTTGTTTTTCACCGTTTCTTCATTAATTACTTGCAAATTGCGACATAATTGTTATATATATTATTATTGAAAAAAATTAGGAAAAACAATAATGAACCTCTCTTTCATTTTTTAGTCAATGATAGAATAATAATTTAAATGAGTCATTTTTGATCTGTCTTCCCTGTAATATGTAATTGTGTTTGGTTATCAATTATGGGTATTTTATTAATTAATGCAATCCATTGAATTATTCAGGTACGAATCCCAGATCTAAATTTTTTGCATATAGAACAAATGACCATGAAAAAAATATGGCATCATGATCAACTTGCTTCGGACTCCTTCTCCAAAATAGATTTTTTTGTGGTATCTGATTGTCATAACCTTTTGAATATTTTTCCGTCCAATATGTTTGGAAGACTCCAAAAAATAGAGCTGTTGGCTATAGCAAGATGTAATTCACTGGAAGAGATTTTTGAAGAGCTTAATATATCGGCTTGCATGATGGAAGAAATTATGGCCAGAGAAGATGTAGAAGCAGTCCCTAGGTTTGTGTTTCCTCAATTAAAATGGTTGCATCTATCGGATCTACCAATCCTTAGAAGTTTCTATTCAGGAGTATATATTTCAGAATGGCCAAAGTTAAAGAAGTTAAGGATGTACCAATGCAATAAAGTGGAGATACTTACTTCAGAATTTTTGAGCCTCCAGAAGAGCCATAGGGAGAGTCAACTTGAGAATTCAATTCAAGAACCGCTATTCATTGTTGATAAGGTATGAATGCTAAGCACATTATTATTTTTAGTCTTTAACTAAGATAATAAGGAAAATACCATTAAAATTAAAAATTTAAACAATGCTTTTATGTATATTAAAAAAAAAAAAAAATGAAAGTTAAAGAAAGATTTAAAATAAAATAAAAAAGAATTGAATAAATGAAGTATAGTTGTATGACGATTAAAGTCATTTAAATAAAAATGAAAGAACGTCCATTCCCAAATTTTCAAAAAAGGCTTTATATATTCAATAATATTTATTCAATTTAGTGTTTAAAAATGACAGCAATCAATAAATGATCATATCGATTATTTTTCAATTTCAATGAGTCTAAAGTTCAAATTGTTCAATCCAATATTTAGTTTGTGTGTATTAAAGAAAGATTAACTAGACTTTTGAAAATACCACACGAAATGGATAGGTGCAGCTAGGTATATTATAATTTATAAGCAGTGTTGGTGAAGAACCTGAGAAGAAACCGTGTAAGATACAAGTAAGAATCTAGTAGAAGTTCATGGTAATGCACCATTGTATTCCACTGTCAACTAATTCTTGTATATACGTACACATTGTTTTAGCTACGCCAAGTCTACCCTAACCTACTCCAACTAATAATTTTTTTTCATATTCCAGGTTGCACTCCTCGAAGTTGAAGAACTGGCATTGGAGTGGGATCTGATTGTGAAAGAGATAGTGCACGGAAAATTTTCAGAGTACTCATGCAATCTAAAAGTTCTTGGGCTTATAAGTGTTAGTAAGCAAAGTGATATATGTCCATGTTGTTTCCTTTACACATTACCCAACCTTGAGAGACTTGATGTTTGGTTTTGTTTTTTTGAGGAAATATTCATATGTGAAGGGCTTGATTGTAAGGTAGAACATGTAGAGGCACCTGGTAAATTGAATTACTTAAGGCTTTTTGGAATGAAGGACTCGTCGCTTGTGTGGGAGGAGAATTCTCTACCATCTAGAGTTTTTCGAAATGTAACAACTCTAGAAGTGTTGAAGTGTGACAACTTACAAACCTTGGTGCCATCCTTTCTTTCCTTCCAAAATTTGTCAGCTTTGGAAGTATCAAATTGTAATGGACTGGTCAATTTATTGGCGGTCTCAGTAGCCAAAAGTCTGGTGCAGCTTACAAGATTGAAAATAACAGAATGCAAAATGATAGAAAAAATCGTGACACAAGGCTGGGTTGATGAAACGGAAGATACGATCATATTCAGCCAACTGAAATACTTGGAGCTTCATTGTTTACCAAGGCTTACAAGCTTCTACTCCGGGAATTATGCGGTTGAATTTCCATCTTTGCAACAAGTAGTTGTGGGACAATGTCAAAATATGAAGATCTTTTCGAAGGGAGCCTTAAGCACACCGAGACTGCACAAACTACAAATAACAAAAGCAGATGAGGAAGGAAATTGGGAAGGTGATCTTAATACCACCGTACAAAAAATGTTCAAAGAGATGGTATGTATCTCCCTTGCACTATTATTGCTATAGATTTATTTTGTGTAGTTTTTTCCATTTTCTTTCTCCCAATAAAACCATTTTTCTTATCAGGACAAAAAGTACAACTCTTCCCGGCTTATACCAAAAAACATTTTTTTTTTTTTAATTGAATTAACCAGGTAACTGCAATTAATTAAAAGTTTGAAAACTATCATCACTCTTTTTCTGTTCCAAAAGAATTCAAATAAAATATTTTGGTTTGGCAGGTTGGATTTCGTGGTATAGAAGAGTTGACACTCTCTGAATTTCCCCATCTAAAAGAAGTATGGCACAGCCAATTTCCCATCAGTTTCTTCAGCAGTTTAAAATCGCTGGTGGTGGATGATGACTGCAGCAGCTTGAGATACATATTTACTTCTTCTGTGGCCCTGAGCCTAGTGCAACTCCAGAAATTGGAAATAAAAAACTGTGCTGTTCTAGAAGCAATAATAGTCATTGAGGAAGAAAGGACAGATAACACTTTGTTTCCTAATCTAACTAGACTGAAGCTCAAAGATCTTCCAAAACTCTTAAGATTCTGCAATTTTCCTGAAAATTCAATTGAACTGCCTTCGTTAGCCCAATTGTGCATTGACAATTGCCCCAACATGGAAACATTTATCTCTGGTTCCACATATGCAGACATGCCAGCAAGCAAGGAGAACCACCACACAGATATACAACCTTTCTTTGATGAAAAGGTATTCTTCTACTCTCTTTTTTTCACCTGAAATCTCTGCTTTTGTGATTTGAATATTCTTTGACGAAAGGGCATCTAAATCTGTGTCACATTCAAATTAATCAGTCCTCACTTAACCCACAGATGATTCATTTGGAAACGGGATAGATTAGTGCAAATCAAGAGGGATAATTATGTCATTTTTGCTTTGTCGAATTAAAATATTAGTAAAA
Source organism: Acer saccharum (assembly GCA_030490815.1). Lineage (NCBI taxonomy): Eukaryota > Viridiplantae > Streptophyta > Magnoliopsida > Sapindales > Sapindaceae > Acer > Acer saccharum. The sequence goes on along the minus strand of CM059868.1, from coordinate 48,621,212 downwards.
TAAAAGAGAACAAGGTGGCTTTGAACACAATATGTGTTCTAAATACCAAGAATTTTTATCTTAATTAACTGATATGAGGAGGTGACATTTGTTCTTTTGTGTTTTTTTTTTTTTTTTAAATCTAGTTTCTACTGTAATTATTTTTATTCTTGTGGTTATTTTAATATTTTATTTCAATTTAGATATAAGTTTTTATTTTTTAAGTAAGATCTCTGTAATTAGAATAATTTCCCTTACCCTTGATAAGTACTAGACAGAGGCAGAAAAACCGTTGAGCTGATTAATATTATAAATACAAGAAATTTGAACAAGTTGTTGACTAAACAGGAACTTTCGTGCATGCAGGTTGCATTATCCTCTCTAGCATCGTTGAACCTGTCCTCCATTGGTATCAAAACAATATGGCACAACCAACTTCAACCAATGTCTTCAAGCTTTCAAAATTTAACGGCAATTGTCATGGATGGTTGTGATACTTTGAAACATGTATATTCATCTTCTATGGTTGAAAGTCTCATCCAACTCGAGGTCCTTGAAATTTCTAATTGTAAGTTCATGGAAGTGATAATTCTCACCCAAGGAGAAAGAACAAGCAACACTTTGTTCCCCAAATTGCGCCGGCTGCAACTCAAACACCTACCGAAACTCACAAGTTTCTGCAACTTTGAGGGAAAATCAATTGAGTTGCCCTCGTTGACTAATTTGTGGCTTGAGAATTGCCCCAAAATGCAAGCATTTGTCTCTAGTACTCCTGATGCAGATATTCCAACAAACAAAGAAGAACAAGTGAATTCAGAGCAGAGCCTCCATGCAAACATACAACCTCTTTTTGATGAAAAGGTATTCTTTCCTTCCTCTCTTTGTTTTTTTTTTAACTTTATCATCGTAGTAATCTTGTTTTTTGTTTTCAAAGTAAAAAAAAAAAAGGAAGAAAAGCCTTTGGTACAAACTTTCGAAAAACACAAAAAGCAAAATGATTTCACTGTTTTCTTTATTTTCTTCCCTCAGATGTCCAGAAAATGCAAAACCACAAACACGCCTACCTCATTCTTTCCTCTTGTCAGCACCATCTCTTTCCATTTTAAATATTCAATCCGATAAGTTTTTCAAATTTCTTACTGGAATTTGTTTTATTTGACGAATGAAATCTTTGTATATTACCCATAAAAATCAATAAGATGAGTTAGATCTAGTGGACAAAGAAGCATTGATTATTTGTAATTTGTTTTGGGTCTGTGGAGAAAGATGAAGACAGAGGATTCAGTAGAAGAGTCAAAATATGATAAACAAATCATTGGTGATGGTGGTGAGTGGTGGGGCTGGGTTTGTTTTTCACCGTTTCAAATCGTGACATAATTGTTATATATATTATTATTGAATTTATCTTTTAGTTAATTAAGAAAAAAATTTAGGAAAAACAATAATGAACATCTCTTTTCATTTTTTAATCAATGATAAAATAATAATTTAAAATTTATCACCAATGATTTGTTTATCATATTTTTCAAGAATAAAAATCAAATAATTTAAATTGAGCATTTTTTTAATACTTTTTTTTGTTAATTGAAAGAAAAAAGATTTAAAGATAAAAAGACATGAAAATATTTTCACATTAGACGGTACCAGGCACATTCTCATTGTTAGTATTTTCAAAAAGATTTCTCAAGTTACTACCATAAGTGTTTTCGATCTTGAAAACATCAAATTGTTTCTCTTGTTTTAATTTTATTCTCTGAAAACGAAAAATAAAAACAATACCAAACACACCCTTAGTTTTCTAAATCTATTATTTCATCTCATATATTCTTGGACCGTTGTTTCTAATCATGTTTGGTTATTAATTATGTGTATTTTATTAATTAATGCAATCCATTGAATTATTCAGGTACGAATCCCAGATCTAAAGTCTTTGGTAATAGACCAAATGAACATGAAAAAAATATGGCATCATGATCAACTCACTTCGGACTCCTTCTCCAAAATGGATTATTTTGCGGTATATGACTGTCATAACCTTTTGAATATTTTTCCATATAACATGCTTGGAAGACTCGAAAAAATAGAGGAGTTGATTATAGGAAGATGTAATTCACTGGAGGAGATATCTGAAGAGCTTAAAATATCGCCTTGCATGATGGAAGAAATTGTAGCCAACGAAGATATAGAAGCAGTCCCTAGGTTTGTGTTTCCTCAATTAAAACAGTTGAAACTATGGAACCTACCCAGCCTTAGAAGTTTCTATTCAGGAGTATATATTTCAGAATGGCCAAAGTTAAAGAAGTTAAGAATGTGGGGATGCGACAAAGTGGAGATACTCACTTCAGAATTTTTGAGCCTTCAAAAGAGCCATGGGGAGAGTCAACTTGAGAATTCAATTCAAAAACCACTATTCATTGTTGATAAGGTAAGAATGCAAGGCACATCATTCATTTTTAATCCTTAACTAGAGTAATAAAGAAAATATCATTAAAATTAAAAATTATATATTACAAAAAAAAAAACTTAAATGAGTTAAATAACGTTTTAAAATAAAATAAAAAAGAATTAAATAAATAAAGTAGTGTTGTGAGACGATTAAAAATTAAATCAAAATGAAAACAAGTCCATTCCCATTTTTTTTATATTAAAAAAGGCGTTTTATATTCAATAATATGTTATTCAATTAAGTGCTTAAAAATGACATCAATCAATAAATGATCCTTTTGATTATTTTTCAATTTTACAGAGTCTAAAGTTCAAATTGTTAAATCCAATGTTTAGGTTGTGGGTATTAAAGAAAGCGTAACTAGACATTTGAAAGCGTAATATTTAAGATGCAGTGTTGGAGAAGAACCTAATTAGAAGTTCATGGTCATGCACCATTAATGTAAGATAAAGGCTATGTATTCCAACGTCTTGTAATTCTTGTATATATATGTACACATTGTTTTAGGTATATCCACTACGAATTTTTCATTTAATTATGTCAAGTCCACCCCAAGTTCCTAACCTACACTAACTAATAACCTTTTTTTTTTTTTTTTTTTTTTTTTTTTTCATATTCAAGGTTGCGTTCGCCCAAGTAGAACAACTGGCATTGGAGTGGAATTGGATTGTGAAAGAAATAATATTGCATGGAAAATTTTCAGATTACTCATGGAATCTAAAGGTGCTTGGGTTGAGAAATGCTAGTAAGCAAAGTGATATCTGTCCATGTTGTTTCCTTTACACATTACCCAACCTTGAGAGACTTGATGTTTGCTTTGGTTTTTTTGAGGAAATATTCATATGTGAAGGACTTGATTGTAAGGTAGAACATGTAGAGGCACCTGGTAAATTGAATTACTTAAAGCTTTTTGGAATGAACGACTCGTCGCTTGTGTGGGAGGAGAATTCTCTACCATCTAGAGTTTTTCGAAATCTGACAACTCTAGAAGTGTCAAACTGTAACAACTTACAAACCTTGGTGCCATCCTTTGTTTCCTTCCAAAATTTGTCGACTTTGGAAGTATCAAATTGTAATGGATTGGTCAATTTATTGGCAGTGTCAGTAGCCAAGAGTCTGGTGCAGCTTACAAGATTGAAAATAACAAAATGCAAAATGATAGAAAAAATCGTGACACAAGGCCGGGTTGATGAAATGGAAGCTATGATCATATTCAACCAACTGAAATACTTGGAGCTTCAATGTTTACCAAGGCTTACAAGCTTCTGCTCCGACAATTATGCGGTTGAATTTCCATCTTTGCAACAAGTAGTTGTGGGACAATGTCAAAGTATGAGGATCTTTTCACAGGGAGCCTTAAGCACACCGAGGCTGCACAGACTAAAAATAACAGAAGCAGATGAGGAAGGAAATTGGGAAGGTGATCTTAATACCACCATAAAGAAAATGTTCAAAGAGATGGTATGTATCTTCTTTACACTATTATTGTTATCCATTATGTGGTGTAGTTTTTCCATTTTCTTTGTCCCAATAAGACCATTTGTCTTATCAGTTATCACTACTTATCAGGACAAAAAGTACAACTCTTCCCAGCCTATACCAAAAAACTTTTTTTTTTTTTTCCTAATTAGATAACTACCATTGTTTAAAGTTAGAAAACTATCGTCACTTTTTTTTTTCTTTGTTCTCTAAGAATTAAATCGACATATTGGGTTTGGCAGGTTGGATTCCGTGGTATAGAAAATTTTACGGTCTCAGACTTTCCCCATTTGAAAGATGCATGGCACAACCAATTACTAATCGGCTACTTCACCAATTTAAAATCTATGGTGGTGGATGACAAATGTAGTAGCTTGAAATATATGTTTACTCCATCTTTGGGCTTGGGCCTTGTTCAACTCCAGGAATTGGTAATAAAAAACTGTGCTGTTCTAGAAGCAATAATAGTCATTGTGGAAGAAAGGACAGATAACACTCTGTTTCCTAGTCTAACTAGACTGGAGCTCAAAGGTCTTCCAAAACTCTCAAGATTCTGCACCTTTCCTGGGAATTCAATTGAACTGCCTTCCTTAGCCCGATTGTGGATTGACAATTGCCCCAACATGGAAACATTTATCTCCGGTTCTACAGATGCAGACATTACAGCAAGCGAGGAGAACCTCCACACATATATACAACCTTTCTTTGATGAAAAGGTATTCTTTCTTTCTTTTTTATTTTATTTTTCACCTGGAATTCTTTTCCTTTTTGGAATCACTGCTTTTGAGATTTGAATATTCTTTGACGAAAAGGCATCTAATCCATTCCTGGTTATAATTTGTAATTAGTATAAAATCTTTGTTTTACATTCAAATTAATCGATTCTCACCTAGCCCACTGATGACTCATTTTGCAAGGTAAAGAATAGAGGAAATCAAGAGGGATAATCGACTATCGAGTCATTTTTGATCTGTCATCCCTGTTATATGTAATTGTGTTTGGTTATCAATTATGGGTATTTTATTAATTAATGCAATCAATTGAATTATTCAGTCATGGATACCATCCATACCATCAATTGGATTATTTCTTTGCTCCTTTTGTTATCTCATCCATATCCATTCTTAATGCCTTATAATTCATAACTTTGTTTGATTATTAGTTTATTAATGAATGCAATTAATTGAATTGTTCAGATACGGCTTCCCAATTTAAAGGTTTTAATCTCAGACAAGATGGATAGATTGAGAAAAATGTGGCATCATCAACTCACTTCGGATTCCTTCTGCAAATTAGAATCATTGGGTGTATATAACTGCCATAAATTGTTGATTGTTTTTCCTTCAAATATGCTCGGAAGACTCCAAAAACTAGAGGAGTTGTGCCTAAGAAATTGTAGCTCACTAGATGAGATATTTGAACCTCAAGCTTCCGGTTATGGGAAAACACAAGCTATTACAGCCACTCAATTGAGAAAATTGGAGCTAAATGATTTGCCAAAGCTGAAGCATGTATGGACTATGGACTCCCAAGGTCTTCTATCCTTTCCGAATCTACTTTCAATAAAAGTTGAAGGTTGTGATACTCTGAAAAGCATCTTTCCAGCCTCAGTAGGTAGAAATCTTCTTCATCTTGATGAACTTTGGATAGAAAAGTGTTGCATGGTGGAGGAAATTTTTGCCAAGGAAGAAGAAGTATATGAAGTAGTGCCTAGGTTTCCTCGATTAACATTTCTGAGACTGGCAGAGCTATCGAGGCTCCAAAGTTTCTACCCAATGGTACATATTTCAGAATGGCCAATGTTAAAGGAGTTGCAGATTTGGAATTGTGACAAAGTAGAGATATCTGCTTCAAAATTTTTGAGCTTTCAAGTGACCGATGGGGAGAGCCAACATGAGATGCCAACGGGTCAACCCCTACTCTTACTTGACAAGGTATGTCCCCAAGTACTTAATCAAATATCTGTAAAAATATCAGAGTTCTAACCTCCAGCATCATTTATAGTTTCCATGTTATTACATTATTGAACACATTCAATAAATCTGCTAGAATTTCATAGGTTATGTAGCATTTTGAGAACTATATACTACACACAAATTAATTAAAGTCTGCTAATTCTTGTACACTTGGTTTTAACTATAACCACTCACTATTTCTTATATAATTATACCCGGTCCACTGTTATCACTCACATTCAATGCCTACACTACACCTACTAGTACTTTGGTTCATTTTTCAGGTTCCATTAACCAACTTGGAATGTTTGGGGTTGGATTGGAAGTGGATTGAGAAAGAAGCATTGCATGAAAAACTTCAAGAGTACTCATGCAAATTAAAATTTCTTAAAATCGATGGCTTTCGTAAGGGAACTGATATTTGTTTATTTTGTTTCCCTAACAAACTACCCAATCTTGAGAAACTTCAAGTTAGTGAATGCTTTTTCAAGGAAGTATTCTTAAGCGAAGGGCTTGGTTGTGAGGAAGAACATGTTGAAACACCTAGTAAATTAAGCAAATTAAGGCTTTTTGGTGTGTATGACTCATTGCTTCTGTGGGAGGAAAATTCTTTATGTAGCAAAGTTTTTCAAAATCTGGCAATTCTACAAGTAGCTTGTTGTAACTACTTAAGAAGTTTAGTGCCAAGCCATGTAACTTTCCAAAATTTGACAACAATGGAAGTGTTAGATTGTAACGAATTGCTCAATTTAGTGGCTATCTCTACAGCTAAAAGTCTTGTACAACTTACAAAATTGAGTATCTCTGGATGCAAAATGATTGAAGAAATCATAATACATGAGGGAGATGAAGTGGAAGATCGGATCATTCTCAAGAAACTAAGATATTTGGAACTTGAGTGTTTACCGAGCCTTACAAGCTTCTACTTTGGGAATTATACTATCGAATTACCATCATTGCAACAAGTTGTTGTGAGAGAATGTCCGAAGATGCAGATTTTTTCTCGAGGAATCTTAAATACACCAAGGCTGCACAAACTACAAACAACAGAAGCAGAGGGTTATGGACTTTGGGAAGGCGACCTTAATACTTCAATAGAACATCTATTTATAGAGGTACACATAAATTTACCATATTTTCTCATCTCCTTTACACTTTGATTTTTAGTATTTGTCCGTCCATATTGTGGAATATTTGCTACTTGAAATGAAATAATTGAATTGTTTGTTTCATTTTTCTATTTGCTAAATGAATTTGAGACTCCTAGGTGGAACAATGAGAGTTGAATATTCATGGTTGCAGAATTATTCATAAAATTTTCAAATGAACATTTAGTAGTTGAGAATTAGTTTGATTAAATTTGGATTTTGTGATTGAAGTATTGAATCACTTAATTGACTGAATATTGTCTTCTTCTATGTTTCACAGTCAATGGTTGTTCTTAGAACTCCAGCTTGTCTTTGTTATGCTATGTTATATAATTATAAAATGTCTAAGCTAGAGTTGTAAAGAAAACATGAACCGATTCTTTTGTTTATCTATTTTCAATTTATATGATTAAATACTGTAATTTATTACTAATACCACATTTCTTTATAAGTACAGAATGGCCAGAGTTCCAAAGAAAATTGAGATCTTCCTTTCAGATACAAGTTGGGACAAAGTAAATATTTTGCAATTTGTCAACGTCGCATTTCATTTTCCTCCACCATTTGAAGAGGGCATTTTGTTCTCCTTGAGAGTGGCACTATTGTTTCATCATTTGAAGAGAGTTGTGCTGACTTAACTGGTATTATTTATTATTTGTGGTTGCAAAATGGTGCATGTATTCAGTTTCGAATTTCTGGTTTGTTTTCCAAGTGCATGATTAAATCATCTGAATGATCTCCTCCAGCAGATTTTGGCAAGTTTCTTTGTCATGATGCTAATAGATTTTCCAATTATATGTTAAGTCGATGATACCTTTATATTGCATTTTTTCAAAATCTACAATTTGTTTCATGTTCGTGGGTGGGTGGGTGAATCATAAACCTAAATTATGATCCCTAATTCTCGGCTTATTGGGCCGAGAATTTCAGGCTTGTTTCGTTTTTTGGGCCTATTTATTAATGACTTGAGTTTAAAAATTATCGAGCCAATTTTTTTTTTAACTCTATTTTCTTTTGTTTTTAAAATCTTATCTTATGTGAATAATAATAATAATTATTATACTTATCTTATGGGTTGACAAGTGATAACTCTTATTTCTACACATTGTGTAGCCCCTTACTTTTATCTTTTATGCTTGTTTTCCGGGTAAAACCGGGTATTTAACGTTTTAAATAAGTGTTTCAGGATATTTTTCATCACAGGGGCTAAAGTGCAAAAATAGAGAAATATTGGGGCAAAAGTGCAATTTTTGAAAGTTTGTTTTGCGCCCTTGTTCTGCGTTAAGGGGCAGCAAAAATGGGCGCAGAAAGGGACCAGAAGACCCACTTTTTGTAATTCTGCGCCCTAGGGCGCAGAATAGGGCGCAAAAGCCAAGGCGGAATTTCGACGAAAGTTTCCTGCAGAATGCTCAACTTGCGGGGGCCATATCTCTCTCCTCCGATCGAACTGGGTTTCGTGCTACATATGGTTGGAAAGCTCCAGAAGTCTTCTTTCCAACGGTTCATCAAGAACACGATTCCGATGTTTGTGGAGAAAGTTATGCCCGTTTCCGTAACGGTGCGCGCTGCTGGAAAGTCATCCGCAAGACCCCCCAAAAATCTGCCACTTAAGGGCATTTTCGTCTTTTCCCCTCAATTCTGACCTAAACCCTTCTCCCCACTATAAATACCCCCTTTTCTCTTCAGTTTACACAGACCCCCTTCACTCCCTCTCTCTCTCTTCCGCCCCACTCTCTCTCTCTTCCATTTTCTTCATCTTCTTCACTTTCTCACTAAATAAGGAGAGGATCCAAGCTCCCATGGAGGTTTTTCCTCCATGGGAGGCTACCATACATCAACACCACCATGTTTTCCACTTCCTCTACCACAATTGAGAGTAGATTGCAAGGAGATAGGAGGGGTTTTTGACCAATTTCGAGCCAAGCATGGAAAGGAGCTCTTGGATGAATTTCTTCAAGGGTTGTATCTCCTTTTACTCATTCTCTTTGTATTTCTTATTTTCTTAATTGTGTAACCACCAATTTGGGGATTTTGTAAACCTACAATTATTGCAATATATGTATGATTGCTCTTATGTTCTTTGAGTTTTGTTCTACTCTTTGTTTTATTCATGATTAAATCTCTTGATTGTGATATTCATGTGTGTGATGGGTCTAAATTGATATGTGTCCATGAATGGGATTAGGAGTAGTGTAATTTAATTTAGGAGTAGAGTAATTTAACATCCCATGATTGTTGATTGATTGATGGATGATCCAAAATACCATGTATAGAATGATTTGAGTGTTGAGTATTAGCTCTAAAGAGTGGGAGAAGTTTGATTGATGCATGTATTTGCTAAATTAGACTTTGGTTCTATATTCTTGTACTTAATGGGTCTTTGTTTCAAAGGCACAATTGCTCACCAATGGCTTGGGTTGGGTGATGAATTGATTTAGGGATAATTCCCAAATCAAGAGAATGAACCCCTAGCTTAAATTGAATGGTCTTAATGTAAAGCAATCAACTTGTTGCATGTAGTTGTTTGGTAAGCTTGTTTCCATGTTTAGCCATCCTAGGGAGATTGATAAAACCGAATCCGTATCTAGAGTTAAGACAAACTGAATTCCTCTTGTGCTTGTGTAGTTATATGGTATTTCATTGCTTAATGCTTTCACTCGGTTAGCCACCTTGTGGATGATATTTAGGCTATGTGTTATATATTGCGTGGTTCACATTAACATGTCCAGCGTGATATCCTTTACATTTGACCAGACAGTGAGAGATACACTAGGCTGGCGTGTAGAGCTCGTATGTGTGTCCCACAGTCCTTAATGAATCCAAGCATTTATGCATGGATGTAATCTCTAAGACATCGAGAGAGATTAGAGATTAATTAAGGGGACATGAGCATATAACATACGTGTTGTATGGGTATCTCGTATTCTTAATGCTTTCACTTGGTTGCCATCCCGTATTTGGTTAGCCATTGTGAATGAATTATTGGCTGTAGTATGGCCCACGCGGTTGCGCATTAAATGCCCAACGAAATAACCACTGTATATGACCAGACAGTGAGAGATACACTAGGCTGGCATACAGGGCTCTTGTGTGTGTGTGCCACGGCACTTAATGAATTCATGTGTACTTTGTATGTGTGGATGTGATTTCTAAAACTCGAGAGAGATTAGAGATCAATTAAGGGGACACGAGCCTATGATATACTTGCATATTGAGGGACTAAGTGAGTCTAGCACTTAATTAGGAGGATTGTTATGGTTGAATCATTTCTCTAGTGTAACCACATTTCATGCATCTCTCCATTCCATCCTATCCATGTACATATTATAGTATATAGTTTATTTATTTATATTATCATTTACACTTTTCCGCAACCGCAACACACGAGTTCTCTCGGAGTGTTGTAATAATAGCTAGAACCGGTGACGGTTGGCGAATCCCACCTCCCTGCGGAACGATACCCTCACTTGCCGCTGTGCTAGTCCCTATGACTCGCGCGCTAGCGAGGTCGAACTTAAATGTTCATCTTTTGACCGACATCGCAACGACGTGTCGTCAAAGTGGCATATAGGGGATTTTGACCGTTTATTTTTTCCTCAATCTCAACACGACTTAGAAATATGTATTTTTGGGTTTTTAACTAGTGATACATCAGCATGTATATTGAACATGGATCTACTTTGTCAAATTTTTTTTTTTTTTTTTTTTTTTAAGGAATATATATTCTCATCTCCAATATTCTCATCTAGAAGCAAATATGTATCTATTTTTTGCCAATCATCTTAAAACATTAATTTCACTGTCTCTCCTTCTTTTTTTTTTTTTTTTTTAAATCAAATATGTATCCATTTTTGATCAATCATTAATCTCATTCTCTCACTTTTTTTATTTTATAATTAAATGAGATGTAATATTATCGGTGGGAAAAGGTTAAAATGAATTTCTAGGAGAGTTTCATTTTAATATGTTTAACTCAAATTCATTTAACTGTTTAACAAAAGTTAAGTTTATATATAATCAATTTAAAATTATAAATATATACCTCTAATAATCATATGAACCTAAACTTGTTAAGATAAATCGATACATTTATTAAATGGAATAAACAAATTGACATGATTATTGAATGTTCGCGAAGGAGCTCTCGGGCATCCCTGACGACGAGTGGTCGGAGTGGGGAGGCAACTTCGAGAAACCCTACGGCGAGGGCACTTCGAAGAGCGTCGTTGACAGCAACGATTGCGAGTTTAGGCTCTATTTCAAGGGATTGGTGAGCCAGGAGTCTGTCAACGGAAAAACGGTAGAGTTTTCCGGAATTGGCGTTGCGATATGCGGGCCCACGGATAATGTGATATTTGAATTGAAAAAGCCTTTGATTGGCGATCGGATGAACAAGAATGCTGTCGAGATCAAGGCTTTGATTGAAGGATTGAATGCTGCTCTCTCTTTGGAGCTCAAGCGTGTTCAGTTTCTCACTGATTATTTTCCTCTCTACCAATTTGTGAGTAATTCAATTCCTCATTGAATCTTATTGCGTATTTGATTTCTCGAATGTTTTGTGATTGTTTAGTTTTTCTACTTTTTCTGGGTATTGAGAAATTCTGGAGATATTACATTCCTTTAGTTTGCAATTCTGTTTGCTTCCCTTTAAACACTCATTTAAGAATTGAAGAAAATGAATAAAAAAAAAATATTTATTATTTGGAGAAAGACTAAAGTGGGATTGAGATTTGATGGATTGAATGAATAAATATAGATAAATAAATTTTATTGTTTTTAGCACAATTCTTCACTAATAAATTGAGCACTGCATCATATTTAAAATGCTGAATGTTAGTGCATTTGATTTCTCTATTATTGGAATTGTGGCACTATATGTTGATGTTCAATCACCCCCTAGAGATGGATGCGATCATGCGGTTATGAGGCTGACATTTAAAATGGCTTTGCAGATTACCGGGAGGTGGCCACCGAAGCAACGCAAGATTGCTGGGTTAGTCAATCAGGTGCACCTTCTTCGTAGAGAATTTCAGAGTTGCAACCCTGTTCTTGTGGCACGCAATAATTTAAAGTATGGATTGAAACTTGCAAGAGATGCAATAGTTTGTCAGACCACATTGCCTGCAGAACTTAGTCATGGTATAATTATGATAGAAACTTGTGTTGTTTGTTTAGAAGATACCGATGTTGGGAATATGTTCTCGGTTGATGGTTGCCTGCACCAATACTGCTTTTGTAGTTGAAAACAAGTTGCTTCATGCCATGGTTCCTAAATGTCTGAACTTGAAGTCGACAGCTGCATAAAATTACTTGAAAGATTGAAGCAATGCATAAGAGAAGCTTCAATTCCTGCTATGGAGAGAGTTTATTGCCCCTATCCCAAGTGCTCAGCATTATTTCTTTTTTAATTACACCCAGTCCACTGTTATCGCTCCACATTCAATGCCTACACTACACCTACTAGTACTTTGGTTCATTTTTCAGGTTCCATTAACCAACTTGGAATGTTTGGGGTTGGATTGGAAGTGGATTGAGAAAGAAGCATTGCATAAAAAACTTCAAGAGTACTCGTGCAAATTAAAGTTTCTTAAAATCAAGAGCTTTCGTAAGGGAACTGATATTTGTGTATTTTGTTTCCTTAACAAACTACCCAATCTTGAGAAACTTCAAGTTAGTGGAGGCTTTTTCAAGGAAGTATTCTTAAGCGAAGGACTTGGTTGTGAGGAAGAACATGTTGAAACACCTAGTAAATTAAGCAAATTAAGGCTTTTTGATATACATGACTCTTTAATTCTGTGGGAGGAAGATTCTTTATGTAGCAAAGTTTTTCAAAATCTGGCAATTCTAGAAGTAGATTGTTGTAGCAACTTAAAAAGTTTAGTGCCATGCTACGTGTCTTTCCAAAATTTGACGATGCTAGATGTGTTCGAGTGTAACGAATTGCTCAATTTAGTGGCGGTTTCAACAGCAAAAAGTCTTGTACAACTTACAAAATTGAGTATCTCCAAATGCAAAATGATTGAAGAAATCATAATACATGAGGGAGATGAAGTGGAAGATTGGATCATTTTCAAGAAACTAAGATATGTGGAACTTGAGTGTTTATCGAGCCTTACAAGCTTTTACTCTGGGAATTATACTATCAAATTCCCATCATTGCAACAAGTTGTTGTGAGAGAATGTCCGAAGATGCAGATTTTTTCTCGAGGAATCTTAAACACACCAAGGCTGCACACACTGCAAACAACAGAAGCAGAGGGTTATGGATTTTGGGAAGGCGACCTTAATACTACAATAGAACATCTATTCATAGAGGTACACATAAATTTACCATATTTTCTCATCTCCTTTACACTTTGATTTTTAATAATTTTCCGTCCATGTTGTGGAATATATATTTGCTACTTGAAATGAATTGCTAAATGAATTTGAGACTCCTTAGTGAAACAATGAGAGTTGAATATTCAAGGTTGCAAAATTGTTCATAAAAATTTCAAATGAACATTAGTAGTTGAGAATTAGTTTGATTAGATTTGGATTATGTGATTGAAGTATTGAATTGTTTAATTGACTGAATATTGTCTTCTTTTATATTTCACAATCAATGCTTTTTCTTAGAACTCTCCCATTTATCTTTGTTATGCTATGTTATATAATTATATGATTAATTCTTCATGTTGAATATCAAATAATTTATTACTAATACAATTCTTTATAATTATAGAATGGGCAGAGTTCTAAAGAAAATTGAGATGCTGGGACAAAGCAAATATTTTGTGGTTTGTCAACATTGCAGTTCATTTTCCTCCACCATTTGAAGAGAATTGTGTGACTTCACTGGTGTTATTCATCATTTGTACATTTACGCACCATTTGTACTATTGAGTTTCGAATTTCTGGTTTGTTTTCTAAGTGCCTAATTAAATCATCTTAATGATCCTGCAGCAGATTTTGGCATTTTTAATGGTTTTTCCAATTATAGGTTAAGTTGATGATACCTTTTGTATTGCATTTTTTTCATACATTATTCTTTCATTCTGCTTACTTATCCGTTGAAATTTGTAATAGATTTATGCATTTCTCAGGGTAAGGCTCATTACATCCCCTGTTAAGTGTAACTATTTTGTTTTCCCCTTTCATTAATAAATTTTCTTCATATCATCAAGGTTTACTAATAATAATAATAATAAATCATTTTATTGAATTTCAAAACATCACGATTCACTTATAAAAGCATTTCTCCAGAGCAAAATGGTGAATGATATGAAAGTTTTTTTTTTTTTTTTTCTTTTCTTTTCTTAATAATTCTGCAAACAAGATGTCTAAACAATCAGATTTTATTAGCGCAGTAAATTTTGATGGACTTTTTACTACTAAAGCATAATTTTAAATAATATTAATAAGAGGACATTTAAGAAATAAAATCAAAGTATATGTATTTTTAAAATTTCTCTTGGTAATTATTTTTAGCCCTGATATGTAATAATGGATGTATTCATATATTTAGAATATGTTTCTTTGAAGAATAGAAATATAAAAATAAAAAAAAACTTGAAAGTCTCTAATAAGTAATTGGTACATACAAGGGCGCAAATTCGAAATGTCTCAATCTAGTGTAATTGTCCAAATATGAAGTATTGTTATTCAAGGCTTCTCTATCTAATGACACTAAAAAAATGTGGTATTTGCCTCACCTTCTATGTCGCGGATGTATATCCGCTGCAAATATAATTAAAAAACTAATATTTTTCAATTTCTTTTAATTTATTCGTTAATATTCACCACGGGTACACGATATTTTCCACGGATACACAACATGATTAAATAATCTTAAAAGAGTCAAAACCATTTTTCTAAAAAATAATAAATAAATAAAAGTCAAAACCCTAGTCCACTAAGTAGCCACCACTTCTCTCTGCTAGCTCCGTCTCTGAGCAGCCACCACCTCTCGCCATTCGAATTCGTTAGCTCTCCCTCTAGATCTGAGCGGCTGCCATCTCTTACGGTTTAAAGTTGTCAGCTCTCTCTCTCTCTCTCTGAGCGCTCAACACCTCTCGCTATTGGAAGCTGTGACCTCAACCTTTCTGAGCGACCGCCGAGTCCATTGAGATCTGAGTTCAATGAAGGTCGATTTTGATATAACTAGACCTCCGTGTTTTTCTCTTCCATTGGAATCAAAATTGAGGGTATGTGAAATCTCATGCCTCGTCTAATTTCTTAGATGAATTCATTTAGACAAAAAAAAAAAAAAAAAAAAAAACCTATGTTCCAATTACATTTCTCAAATTTCTACAAATTAATTTGCTTGCATTTCTTATTTGTCGAAAATCTATACTTTGGTTGTGTAAATTACTTGCATCATTAAGGATGAAAATCCTGGATTCGCCCCTGCATAGAGTTCAAGTCGTAAAGGTTGAATTACTTTCATCATTAAGGCAAGTTACCTTTTCAGGATGTTTTTTATTTTAAAGATATTATATATTTCACTAAATACAATGGTAGATATTGAAGAGTTAATTTCTTTGTCATGATGCTAATGGTTTGTATTGCATTTTTTTCATACATTATTATTGCATTCTGCTTACTTATCTGTTGAGATTTGTAATAGATTTATGTATTTCTCAGGGTAAGGCTCATTACATCGTACCTATTTTGTTTTCCCTTTTCATTAATATATTTTCTTCATACCATCAAGGATTGCTAAAAATAATAATAATAAATCATTTTATTGAATTTCAAAACATCACGATTCACTTAGAAAAGCATTTCTCCAGAGTAAAATGGTGAATAATATGAAAGTATTTTTTTTTTTTTTTTTCTTAATAATTCTGCAAACAAGATGTCTAAACAATCAGATTTTATTAGTGCAGTAAATTTTGATGGATTTTTTTTACTACTAAAGCAAAATTTTAAATAATATTAAGAGGACTTTTAAGAAATAAAATCAAAGAATATATATTTATTTTTAAATTTCTCTAGGTAATTATTTTTAGCCCTGATATGTAATAATGGATGTATTCGTATATTTAGAATATGTTTCTTTGAATAAATAAATAAAAAATAAAAAAACTTGAATATCTCTAATAAGTAATTGGTACATACAAGGACGCAAATTCAAATACAAATTAGTACATAAATAATGACATTTGTGTTTGGAAGCGGAATTATATAAAAAAGATGAAAATTCCATAAAGAGACTCATTGATACACCATTATAATAACAATACGATTCTCAACATCAAGCAATATAGAATCAAACAAATTTTAATTCTTTGCCATTTCATTGTCATTTGAACCTTTGCTTATAGACTTATTGGGCCAAGAATTTCAGGCTTGTTTCGCTTTATGGGCCTATTTATTAATGACTTTAGTTTAAAAATATCGAGCTAATTTTTTTTAACTCTATTTTCTTTTGTTTTTAAAATCTTATCTTATATTCTTATGTAAATAATAATAATAATAATAATAATAAATCTTATCTTATGGGTTGACAAATCTGGAGGATTTTTGACCGTTTATTTCCTCAATCTCAACACAACCTAAGAACAACTCCGATACAAATATGTATTTTTGGGTTTCTAACCAGTGACACATCAACATGTATATTGAATATGGATCCACTTTGTCAATTTAAAAAAAAATGCATATTTTCATCCCCAATATAATTATCTAAAATCAAATATGTATCCATTTTTGTCAATCATCTTAAAACGTTTCCTCTTTTACTTTAAATCAAATATGTATCCATTTTTTATCAATCATTTATCTCATTCTCTCACTTTTTATATTTTATAATTTAATGAGGTTTAGCGACCAGGCAAAACTCGAGATGCGCAAGACGAGGGAGGAGCTCAATCGTCTGATTCCACGATCAAATGTTCGCGAAGGAGCTCTTGAGCATCCCCAACGACGAGTGGTCGGAGTGGGGAGGCAACTTCAAGAAACCCGACGGCGAGGGCACTTCGAAGAGCGTCGTTGATGGCGGCGATTGCGAGTTTAGGCTCTATTTCAAGGGATTGGTGAGCCAGGAGTCTGTCAACGGAAAAACGGTGGAGTTTTCCGGAATTGGCACTGATAATGTGATATTTGAATTGAAAAAGCCTTTGATTGGAGATCGGATGAACAAGAATGCTGTCGAGATCAAGGCTTTGATTGAAGGATTGAATGCTGCTCTCTCTTTGGAGCTCAAGCGTGTTCAGTTTCTCACTGACTATTTTCCTCTCTACCAATTTGTGAGTAATTCAATTCCTCATTGAATCTTATTGCGTATTTGATTTCTCGAATGTTTTGCGATTATTTAGTTTTTTTTAATCTATTTTTCTGGGTATTGGGAAATTCTGGAGATATTACGTTCCTTTAGTTTGCATATTCTGTTTGGTTCCCTGTAAACACTCATTTAAGAATTGAAGAAAATGAATAAAACAAATATGTTTATTATTTGGAGAAAGACTACAGTGGGATTGAGATTTGATGGATTGAATGAAGAAATATAGATAAATAAATTTTATTGTTTTTGCCACAATTCTTCACTAATAAATTGAGCACTGCATCGTGTTTAGTGCATTTGATTTCTCAATTATTGGAATTGTGGCACTGTATGTTGATGTTCAATCACCCCCTAGAGATGGACGCGATCATGTGGTTATGAGGCCGACAATTAAAATGGCTTTGCAGATTACCGGGAGGTGAGGTGGCCACAGAAGCAACGCAAGATTGCTGTGTTAGTCAATCAGGTGCACCTTCTTCGTTGCAGCCCTGTTCTTGTGGCACGCAATGATTTAAAGTATGGATTGAAACTCGCAAGAGATGCAATAGTTTGTCAGACCACATTGCCTGCAGAACTTAGTCATGGTATAATTATGATAGAAACTTGTGTTATTTGTTTAGAAGATACCGATGTTCTTGGTTGATGGTTGCCTGCATCGATACTTCTTTTCTTGCATGAAATTGCATGTTGAAAACAAGTTGCTTCATGCCATGGTTTCTAAATGTCTGAACTTAAAGTCGACAGCTGCAGAAAATTGGGTTTTGTTGGTGGTGGTCTGGTGGATCTGGAACTCGGAAATGTGTGATATGTCAGGGCCTTTTCTGTATAAATTGCCAGGTTCCATGGCATAAAGACATGACATGCTTTGAATAAAAACGATTGAATCCTAATCCCCCAACAGAGGATGTGAAGCTGAAGTCCCTTGCATCAATGAATCTATGTATACGACATGATCTTGATTATGCATTGTAAATTTGTAAGTGATCATATGGTTCATGTAATTAAGCTTTATAATCATATGAAGATGAAACACACCAATCAAGATCTATAATTTTTGTTTTGTATTTTTTTCATATATCTATAATTTTTCAATAAACACAACAATCTAATAGGAAAGATGAAACATTCCTTGGAACACTTTTGAAGGTAAAGGACTAAAGGAGGCTATACGTAAAGTGTAAACTGTAAAAGGAGTTGGAGAGAGTGGGTTCACTTGGGCCAGCCCAATTATCATCTTCCAATTTGGCGCAAGCCTACTAATGGGAATAACGGGCCTGGAATTTCAGGCTAGTTTCGTTTTATGGGCCTGTTTATCAATTACTCCAGTTAAAAATAAAAAATAAAAAAATTGAGCCTTTAATAAAAATTCAGTGCCACATGGTAAGTACGTATAAAATGGTTTTCATTATGATGATTGTAGGATAGAGGTTGCAATTCTTTTAACTCCAAAAACTGTGAATCACAATCCAATAATCAAGTAGTTGAAATTGAATTAATAATAAGACCAATAAGCAAGTCAGGTCAGAATTTTTGCAAAAAAAGTGATGACCAAAGAACATTTATTAATACAAGAACTAAAAGATTTTTGTGAGGATGATCAATAAATTTCTATCTCTTAGTGATAATATCTGCTTCATAGTTGTGTTTCTGGGTTTGTGTGTGTGAATGCGTGTTACTGTGTATGTTTTATAAAGGATACATCCGGTAGGCATTTGTTATATTACCTGTTACTGCAAATAATTAATGCTCGGGTACATACGTTGGTAAGATATTCATTTATGCATTTCTATTTGAACCACTTCTTGGTGTTGAATGTGTGCTGTGATCTTCAACTTGATGTTATCTTTGTGTACTCAATTGAACAGATATCAATGGGGTATGAATCAATTACAGCTCATTGCATTAATGAGTTTAGAAGCTCAGGGACTTTAAATGTTGACTGTGTTTTTTCATAACTTATACGTGCAGTAAACTTCAATTCTCACCATTTTCAAACACAAGTTGTCTTCTCACCATTGTTACAGCTATATTCACGTAATTTTTTAATAGTTTTTTTTATTAAATAATTTATTGTATTGTATTAACTTTTTTTTAACTGAACTTCTTTATTTTGATATAAGTTAAATATAAAAATTTAATCCAATAAAATAAAATTATTTAATAAAAAATAATATAAAAAAAATTACCTGGATGGAACTATAACAATAGTGTTAAAGCAATTTTTGTTTGTAAATGTTGAGATTTAAAGTTAACTAAGACCTGATGGGACTGTAGAAAAAAAAAAGATTGTAGAGTCATAGAGTAACAACACAAACATTTATATATATATATATATATATATATTAAAAAATTGATATTAAATGATGAAAGACAATTTAGAAAATTAGTTGTTGATTTGTATTGTAAATAAAATAAAAAAAATTAAGCTATTTATAAATGTTAGATTTTTAATGTGGAACATTTATAGATGTTCACATGTTAATACAAAAACATAAAATGTGTTGAGAGAGTGAATTTAGTACTCCTCTAATTATAACGTAGAGTGGTGAGTGCTCTGTGTAAAAACTCACACAATTATCAAAGAATGGTGGAGTCCACATGTTTGGAAAAATAGTAATTTTTTTAATTCTTTCTACATGCATGCAGAAAAAGATCATTCAATGCCCTTATAAACTGCTGCAAGCACAGTTTCACTCACAGCTCCACATTTTTTTTTTTATGTCAATACGTCATCGCTTCCATCAGTCAACAAAAGTAAGTAAGGGGTAGTAGACTAGCAGCTTCTTTTTCTTCAAAGGCCAGCTATCAATTATGTGATTTATTGGTGCTGATTTCTTGCTTATGCTCTCATAATGATATTGGTATATTGGATCCTTCCCCCATTAGGATATTCTTTGAAAAAAAAAAAAAAAAAAAAAAATTCAGGACCTAAACTTTACAAAACTAGACATATAGATTTATTTGGTTTCATTTTTAAATACAGTTTTTTGTTTTTAAGAACAAAAACAACTTTAAAGTTGTTCAGTTAATTGTTTTGTAAAACTGTTTTTGAAAAAAAAAAATAACTTTTTAAAAGTTATAATTAAAAAGTTAAAAACAACTTTTTATTATTTTTCACCGTTTTTAAAACAGTTTTTTAAAACAAACCATGACTTTTATAACTTTTCCCTCCAAACAACTACTTTATCCATTTTAAAAACAACAACCAAACACTTTTACATCGTTTTCCGTTTCAAAAAACTACTTTTAAAAAACACTATCAAACACATTACATTTTTAAAAACATCATTTTTAAACATGATTTTCATTTTTAAAAAAAGCTTTCAAAAACACCATTTTAAAAACAATACCAAATGTGCCCTTAGTTTTGAAAAGTTGCAAAACATAACTTCGGTTATGATTTTTTATTTTCTGGACCAACCTGAGAAATAATTAGCATTGGTATGTATATATGTTTTATATTTTTATTCTTTTCTTTCATTAAACGGCAACAAAAGACTAAAATGAAATTATACTTTAGTAATAACTTTTCATTTGCGAAATTGTTCAAGAATTCTTAATTTCAAATGAAACGAAGCTACAACATAGATTTGAATTTGAAGTATATCAAAATTGTCTCAGGATTCCCCTAATAGTAATAGTGGTACATAATGCAAAAAAAGAGAATATAATCATGAAAGCATTCACATTTCCTTTTGTTAGATACAGTCCACACGGTTGGTAAAAAAAAATTAAAAATAAAAGACAAGGCCACTTAGAGCAGAGATATCTATTCACACTTTTCAATTTAATAGATAAATATGAGACTTAAACCCCTGTGAGTCCGTGACATATATGAAAGGGGAAGTGCACAACCATTTAAATAATATTTATTTTAAAGAAGTTACTCGGAGTAGTCTTAAAAAAACAGCCTAGCCAAAACAGCATACCAGGAGAGGAACAAAACAGCATACCAGGGGAGGAACCAAACTTATCCACTGATCAATCAAAGAGTTAATTTTGTTAGGTGGAGTATTTATTATCAAGTGACGTTGGGACGTTGGTAAAAAAATGAAGTAACACGGGACGTTGGTAAAAAAATTAATAATTTGAAAATGAAGTAACATGCACTTTAATAATTCACATTTGCCTTTTCAAACTTGCATAGAAATTAGAAACCCAAACAACCAACTACAGCCTGTTTTTTTTTATGACAATCCATACTTTCTGTCACGGTCTTGATTGAAAAATTGGAAGTAAAATTGCAATTCAAATTGTATTAAAGTTTTCTTTAAAATGCCATGTTCTTTGATTCCTTTTACAATGACTTGGACTCTGACTTACAACAACCAAAAACATCAATTCAAAAGCTTATCTTTGTATAATTCATTTCTGTGTAATTTCCTTGCAATGCAACGGAAGGAGCATCAAATATCTCAATATTTTTATTTTTTTTTAAATATCTCAATACAAAAATAAGTCTGTTAGTATTAATAATTTAGGATAATGTTTGGGTGTTAACCAATCAATACCAAAAATACTGATCTACCAATTAAAGTGTAACACGTGGCCTTTTTTCTTTTACTTTTTACATTTATCTCTTCGCATTCTTCACAAATTGGACCACGTGCTACACTTCAATTGGTGGGTCAGTATTTTTGGTGTTTGACATTTCGGCACCCAAGTATTATCTAATATTTAAAAGGATGGAACCAATTATTTTGGTATTTTATATAAACTTTGTTTGGTGTTTTCTTTAATGCAAGTCGGAGCACAAGACATGAGTGTTCCGGACAATAGCTGTAATGTAGAATGGAGAGCCGTGAGTGAAATGAGCAAAAACTAACAATTATGGAAGAATGGTGGAGTATCTTTTTTGTTCTTTCTAGGTGCATGCATGAGAAAAAGCTCATTCAAGGCCTTGTAAACTGCTGCAACCGCCTGCAAGCACAGTTTCAGTCACAGCACCACCTTTTTTCAGAGGTTGAGAAAATTTTACAAAACAGAATAGTTTGTGTCATTGTGTGGTTGCATTCATTGCTCTGATACACTGGACTTTTTCAGAGGCTGAGAAAATTTCTTACGGATTTAACATTTTTCATTTAACAATTGTCAGAGAAAGGATCAACAGTTAATTTGTCCTAAATAAAGATTAGCTATAATACATCCAACGAATAAGTAAAATAAAATCATGAATATGTATGGATGGGAAATTTTCATGGATAAGTAAACTAATTAATTTTCGATACATATCTACAATCTCACATTTTTAATCCCAACCCATATGGCAGTTGAAGTGTCAATTGATGAGTGAATATACATTAATAATTACAATCAACTGAGGTGTTAATTCTTGATTTGTGAATGAGGTCTACTTAACTTGATATATAACAATTTTTAGTACACATTATAATTACAAATCAGGAATTATAATTTTACTAAAGAAAAAAAAAAACCAAATAAATGTCTGTATTGTTTGAGCAATGTAGTTTACAATACCTTGGATTCTTGATTATAGGTGGAGTCCACACTCTTTTACAGTAACCCAAAATATCAATACTGTGTAGACTGTGAAGTCACACCCATGACTCGCCGCCCTAATTGATTCATGAAATTTTTTATTTTCAAATTTTAAAAATAGCACGACAGTCAGTAATCGAATACATACGATAAGTGAGATAAATCATTATCATATATTCACTTAGTCATTGTCACATCATTCGTCGGTTTACAAACATGTTACAAAAGGTGGGATGTCATTTTTCAACTTAAAGTGGTGTAAACATTTCTGCACGTTCTTGATGGTATGGTGATTAATAATTTGTGAAGCTGATTAATTAAGATATACACCAAATAAAAGAAACCAAATGATTTATTGTTGAATTTGTGTATTGTCTAATTTATCTGTGACTTTTCTTTGGATTCCTGAGTGACACAGGTGGAGTGGAGTCCACAGTCCTCTTACGACTATAATTGCTCTATAAAAATACAAATGTGTTTGGTTCTCTAGTCCCCCATATAACTCTTTAATGCAAACAGAGTGTCCTGTTCTCATGTCGCCCTGTTTTTGTCAATTTCCATATTGATCTTAATCGTTAACCTCTCTTCTTTTTTTTTCCCTTTAATCAAAGTTAGAAGTTTAGAGCACTTTATGTTGTAACGCTTGGTTTGAAGAAAATAAATTGGTTTTAATAGTACCTGTTAAACTTGTTTAATATACTTTTAATCCTTCAATTCTTCTTCTTTTTTTTTTTAGTTATAACAATTAATTCGGAACATTAAAAAATAAAAATAAAAACAATTACTTGGGATTTGAATAAGGATTTAGATACTCTACTGATCTGAACTTTTTCTTGATCTAAAACCTTCATGATAAAACTCTGTATTTAAAGATAAAAGTGAAATAAATCTAGTTAATGATTAAACATGTCACCAGATCTATTTAGGTTAGGACAAAGATCAAGTAGGATCCAAATTCCTTGAATAAACTTTAATTATTTTTTTACTGTAACAAGTTGGTGATAAGACTTCTTGTTTCTTATGTGGATTGCCGTTACAAAATGTTAATAAAGTTTCAATGTAGGGGATTTACCAGCATGTTTGGTAAGAAAAGATGTAGATCAGGAGATATCCCCTAAGTGTTTCATTCAAGCTTGAAAAATCTGAAAAATGCATATGTGGAGGGGATCTAAACTCGTTCACTTATCAACCAAACATAGTTAATTTTGAGGAGTCCGCACGGTTGGTTAACATTTGCTTTTTTCAAATTTAGTTCTGCTGGAGCGAACATACATACAATGCATGCCCTGTTCTTTTGTTCCATTTACAATGACTAGTCTATGATTTACAACGAAAAACGTCAATTCAAAGAGCTTATGTTACTATTAGGATCATTTTTTAAAGTAAATTATTAAGATTCATTTTTGAAAGCTACATAATGCAATTATTGTAGGGTAATTCATCATTTTTAAGTGAAACGATCTAAGAAAAAACTCCAATTATTGAAGAGTTGTGTCTACACGGTTTGCATGTTCATTGGAAACAAAATATATGTTGGAATATTATGTAAAAGTCACTTGGGACAAATGATCACCACCGTAGTTGAATGAGTGGAATATGTAATAATTAGGGTTAATTGCACTAACTATCCTTATGTTAGTAAATATAGCAATATTTTAAAAAGATACCTAATATTAACACAAACTCCCCTTTCTACCAAGTCAATCCGTTATCTTTAACGGTTGACTAACCTTGACCCTTAAAAAACCAAATATACTCTTGCCACATTATCCCAAATATAAAATATTTGTAATTAAAAATTAAAAAATCAAAATTAAAAAAACAAAGCAAGATAATCTACCGGCGGTGGAGCTCCATCGCCAAAAAAAACAAGAGATCTTTGATGATCTTCTTCTAGAGGAGATCAACTTCCTACAGTTAGTAGAGGAGGCTCCTCCGCAAACTAGGGATGTTTCCGTCGGCGGTTGATAGATTATCTTTTTATTTATTTTTTTTCAATTTTAATTTAAAAAATATTTTATGTTTGGGATGATATGACAAGGGTATATTTGGCTTTCTAAAGGTTAAGGTTAGTCAACCGTTAAAGATAATAGATTGACTTGGTGGAAAGGGGAGTTTGTGTTAATATTAGGTATCCTTTTGAAATCTTGCTATATTTACTAAAGTAAGGGAAAGTTAGTGCAATTAACCCCAATTATTACAATATTCCACTCATTCAACTATGGTGGTGATCATTTGTGGCCTGGTTGTTAGGTTTGTTTTTATTTGATCACTAGCGAGAGTGCCTAAAGGCATCACAAAATATTAAGGCGTAAATTTTTTACTATATATTTAATTATTTATTTTAAAATTGATTTTTATATTAACTAGTTTCTCTCGACACTGTTCTAAAAGTTAAAAATTCTCAAATTTTCTTTGATTTACCAAATAAATATCTTTCAAATTCTTGATAAGGTGTAAACTTAAAGTCTGTTCAACATTATTTAACGGTTAAAAATCTATGCTATTTTCAATCTCATTATGCTACTATTGGTGGTTTTTATTTTGTTTTATTTTATTTTTTAATTTTCAGTTTTTAAAAATTAAATAAAAAATAAAAGGAAAAGGGTCTCTCCATCTGTTTTTTTATAACATTTTTTTTTTAATGTTTTTGCATTTTTCTGTTTTTCTAAAATTTTTTTATATTTGAATAATTTTATTACTATTTTATAAAACAATCATTTTTTGGTTATATTGAAAGGTAAAATAGTATTTTTATTTAAAATCTTAATAAAAATTAACGTCATAAGATAATGGATAATATAACAACATGAGGCTGAGGGATTGTGACTATTAATGAAATTAAGAGGGGAAATATCGAAAACTACATGTAAGAGTTTGATAATATCTATTAATTTATGTGTCCTTATCCTTGAGTGGTAGACTGGAACTTTGGTAATCGGACCTTTTTTTTTTTTTTTTTTTTTGTAGTTTGCATCAATAATTTTTTAATCTTATAATAAGATCAATTATTAATCATGTTTGGTTTGAGATTTTCTCAGAAAATACCAAATGAGAAAATGAGAGAAAATAAACGAGAGAGATAATGAGCTTAGAGAAGAATCTGGAAAACTGAATTTCTATTGAATTTTCACTAAATGATTTACAAGGCGTTTGAACATATATATACTACACAGTCTGATTAGGATTATTTACTCTGACTTGGCAGCCTTTAATTGGTTCTTCAATGTTTGACACTGATTGCTTACATCAACAAACACAATCCCAACTATGCCACCAACTCTATCTTTCAATCACCTGATGACCACTGTTGTGCTAATTCAAGATTCACAATAACACTCGTAACACTCGTAATTTATCATAAATTTCTTTAATGTATTAATTAAGAAAACAAAAAAAAAAAAAAAAAACTTTTCACAGTGTCTCTTGAAATCTGTTTCTTCTTCTATAAAATAAATCGTATTATTATAAGCTGAATAACAAGAAAGATGCACATGCACTTTATTAGTTGTTTAATAGAGTTCTATTTTGTTTTATGTTTTTTTGAGTTTAAATTTAATATTTTCAACTAGTTGATTTTTTTTTTTTTTTTTTTGGTAAAAGTAGTAGTTATATTTTCTCATTGTTTCTTTTCAGGGTGGAAATGATGGGAAATGTCACCTTTTAAAGTGGTTTTGTAAGAAAGTCACCACTTTAATAACTTAAGTTTAAAAGACACCTATTATGGTGAACGGACAATAATACCCTACTTTACACACATTCTCTTACTTGAAGTTTTTTTTTTTTATTCTTTCATCTTCTTCATAGAGGTCTGTTTAATAGACCTCCAATGAAGGTTGAACATCATTGGGTAATTAGTTTAGTGGCGCTATGCAGACGCATTCAGGGGTCGAGTCTTTTATAAACCTTAAGCTAGTTGTATGAATTTTGAATGTAATTGCAAAGGCTCAGAGACAAATTGAAAAGGCTCGGAGACTATTTACAAAGTCTCGGAGATACAAAATTAACAAAAAAAAGTTGATGGTTAAAAAGGCTCGGAGACTATTTACAAAGTCTTGGACAGTGTATGAAAAGTCTCGGAGAACCGTTGAAAGGCTCGAATACAATGTTAAAAGTCTCAGAGATTCAAAAATTCTCGAACAAAGACTTTTAACATTGTATTCGAGCCTTTTCAATAGTTTTCCGAGACTTTTCATACACTATCCGAGACTTTGTAAATAGTATCCGAGCCTTTTTAACCATCAACCTTTTTTGTTAATTTTGTATCTCTGAGACTTTGTAAATATCCTCCGAGACTTTGTAAATAGTCTCCGAGCCTTTTCAATTGTCTTTGAGCTTTTTCAATTAGATTCAAAATTCACACAACCAGCTTAAGGTTGTTGTTTTGATGTGGTTTTTGTTGTTCGCCGTGAAGTTTTCAGGCGTATTTCTTGCAGCCGATGTTTTCTCTCTCTTTGTCAACTGTTTTCTTTCTAGGTTTGAAAATACACAAATTGACAAAATAAGGGTATTTTGTCTAGTCACCTAAATAGGTGCATTTTAAACTTGAATTAATAAAGTGGTGATATTCTTACAAGAACCGCCCCAAATAGTGACAAAAAATTTTGAACTCTCTTTTGAAGCAGTGATCTAGTACCGACTAATGTAATACTAATTTTTTTCTCATACTTAACTCTGCCGCTTCAAAAGAGTATTATGAGGATGATGTTTCCATTAATTCCCTATTTAACCCAGGTAGTGTGAATTTCCCCGACAGGTTCGAACAAAAACTTACTTAGTGTCAAATTTTAAGAAAAAAAATATGCCGTTTTTGAATTTTCATATATAGTAGAACTCTTTTTAATGATGGAAACGCCATTTTTGTTGTTTAATACTTTAATATCAAGTGAGTCCATTTTGCTCACCCCCCCTCCCCAACACTACATGACATGTGTCCAGGGAGGGGGTATTTTTGTCAAAACATATGACCGTTTTTGGACAAAAATACCCCCCCTTGACACATGTCAAGTGTTAGGGAGGGGAGGTAATGCTCACCCCCTTTAAGGGGGGTAAGCAAAGTAATATGGTTTTTGTCCTGGTTGGTGAGCTAATGCTGATGCTGAATGACTCAGCAAATAGGTCATTTCTTTAATAAAATATAATATACCAAATAGCCCTAATTTTAGGGGAGTATTTAAAAATATCATTTCTCAATGAGTGGTGTTATTAGCACACCCCCTACCGGTCTATTTATGCCCCGTTTTTTAAAATTTTGATTTAATTAAATAAAATTAAATGTTTTTATTAATTTTTTTATTTATTCCCAAAACTACCCTTTTTACTTATTTTTCAAAGTTAATACACCTTATCTCTGGTATCTATCTTTGATCTCTGTATACGTTTCTCTCTCCTCCATTGAAAATTTTATTTTTTCTTTCTTATTTTTTTTTCTTGAGTTTTTTTTTCTTCTTATTTCATGATGGAAAAGAAAAGAAAAAAATAATAATATGATTGCTTCAACACAACGACAACAAACTTACTTCTATAGTAGAAATTGTTTCCAGATGTTTGATATCATTCTCAAACAATTCTTGCATATGTTTTATATCATTCTCAGACAATTCTTTCATATGTTTGATATCTTCTTAGACTCTTCCTTAATATTTGTATGTGTGTAAGAAGCAAATTTTAGGGTTTAAGAGTTATGGCTTTTTTTTTTTTTTTGGGAAAAGGAATGTTTGGTTTTAATAGATTTACTTTGTATAAGATTTGTTTCCTTAAATTGTATGTCTTTTTACGTAATTTTGATAAAGGAAAAAAAAGAATACTGCATAATTAAAAAAGTGGGGCATAAATAGATCGTTAGGGAGTGTGCCAATAGCACCACTCTTTCTCAATAACTTCACTATTTTTATAGTGCATTTATGACATGTGAGAGAAAATTTTTTAGTCATCTCCATGATCTCCATTGATGGAGGTTTGTTAGTCTGTGATGGAGGTTTGTTCAACCTCCATCAATAGTGATCTATGAAAAAACCTCCACATATGGAGGTCGGATCTACATCTAAATTATTTTGTTTCCAGAAACTTTACAAGACAAAATATCAACATGATTATACGATTTCATTGTTTAAAGTTTCTGAAAACATTTTCAAATGACTTTTGAGGGGATAAATGATATCAAATTTTCAACCATAATATACCGTTGGAATCGTTTCGGCGATGAGAACAATATTTCGAAGAGAAAGAGATAAAAAGAAAGTTTTTGAGAGAAAATTGTGGAGGGAGAAACACAAATGAATGAGAGAGGCAATAAAAACCCTATGAAGAGAGATAAATTAAAGTGTCAATGGAGATTCAAATTATTAAAATTTGAGAAAACTTAAAGAAAAAAAAAAAAAAGTAAGAGAGCTTCTCCTTACAATCCACAAATTATCTATTCACACTCCAATTTAATTTTTTTTTTAATGACAATTTTAACCTAAATTAAAATTACTAAACCAGACAAAAAAAAAATCTCTCTCCTAAATCATTAGATTAAATATTACGTATTAAACTCTCTTTCCTAAATCTGATTACCATATTAAACACTCTCTTAATTAATCTCTCACCATTTTTCAAAAATAAATAAATCATATTTCCATATTTTCTCAATCAATTTCTGATTAATAATTAAAAAAAAAAACAACTTATGAATATTTTATTTTTTTACTAACATATATATATATATATATATATATTAAAAAGTCAATTTTTCAAAAAAAAAAAAAAAAGATATATAAAAGCTTGAATCGTTTCCTTTTCAAAAAAATAAAAACAAAAAAAAAAATAAAAAATAAAAAAAAAAAAGCTTGAATTGTTTCAACTAGATTCGATTAAACTTAGAATTTCTAAAATAATGAAATAATTAAAGTTCTCTAGGCAATCACACACCTCCAAGAGTAACAAAAAATTTTCATATTTCGATTTAAAAAAAATAAAAATAAAAAATAAAAAACAAGGTACTTGTTTTTTTTTTTAGTATATACATACATATGGTTCATAAAATCAAGTTTATTAGTAAGTCTTTTTTTCTCTTAACTATTAGTCTGTTTAAGAAAGAGTGAAGATAGAAAATTAGAGATATATTTGGATGAGAGAGAGTTTAATATGGTAATTAAAAATTTAGGAGACAATATTTAATATGTAATAATTAATCTAATGATTTAGGAGAGATAATTTATTTTTTTTAATAATTTAATTCAAAAAGATAAAAAGGATAATCTTGTAATAAAATGAAGTGTCTTTAGAATTTTTTAAAATTTAAATTTTGAGAATGGAGAGTTTTTAGAAAAGAAGTGTAAAAAGAAAAAATTGGATTGTCAACAAAAGAATTTTAAAGGGCATTTTCGTCAAACCACCCATAAATATGTAAATAAAAAATAAAAAATAAAAAACAGTTTACTTATTGAGAATTGATAAATTTAAACATCATAATTTGAGGGATAAATTCGGGAATTAATCCTATAATCTATATACAGGTAGCTTTGGCTGCTGTCTTCATTTCCTTTTAGCTTTTTCTTTGTTTTTTTCCTTCAATAATTTAACATAATCTAAGAACCCTTCTCTTGTCCCGAAAAAGAATTTAGGATTAAAGTTAGTGGAAATTGCCAAAACTGACCCATCTACTTATGGGATTTTCTTTTTTAACCACATGCATACTTTTAATTGTTTTTAACCATGTTTTTGAGAAATTACTCAAAAGCCCTCATATAAAAACTCCCCAAAACCACTGTTTCTCTCTTTCTCCTTCTCTCTCCTCTGCTCTCTCTCCCGGTCATCTCTCTTTCTCCTCTCCATCCCGTCGCCCGTCGTCGGAATCGTCGCCCAACGCCGGAGTCGTCGCCGAACAGCCGTAGGTGCTGGTTCGTGCGACGACCAGGCGTTCGTGCGCCGCTGGTTCGTGACCGTCGCTGGTCCAGGCGACGTCCGGCGGCTCGTGCTGCGATCTTCGACGACGTGATCTGCAATAAAAAGGAGAAATCAAAAAAACCTAAACCTAATTTGAATCTGAGGAAGAAGAAAAGGAAGAAGAAAGAGGGGAAAAAAAAACCTAAGCCAATTTCAATTTAGTCCAGATTTCAAGTTTGAATATTTTATTTTAGGCATGATTTCAAGTTTTGATATTTCCATTTAGGCATGATTTCAAGTTTGTGTATTCCCATTTAGTCGTGTTTTCAAGTTTGTTTCGAGGTTTAAAAAAACACTATTTTCAGGGGTACTCTGGTAATTTATGGTACTATACTGAATTTTTTTTTAAAAAGTGGTTATTAACAATTATAATTTCAAAAGTTGTTAAAAACAAAAGTATGATAATTTGGTTGGTTACTATTGGTTTTCTCTCGTAAAGTTATGTAACGTTTTAGTTTATATAATGCTTCTCTGAATAGATCGAAAAAAAATAAAAAAATAAAAAAATTCAAGATGGAAGTTATAACATCGTGGAACAATGTGATTAGAAAATCCTAATATAATCTAATAAGTAAGAATTCCACTAATATCAAGGTACATGCACTAGTTGATTAGTTTAGTGATATTATCAAAATCATCTTGCAGTTTGTCATATTCCCTAGTTTCTCCCTCTAATTTAAGACCAAAATCCCCTAGTGTCACCCATTATCCCCTTACCGTTAAAAAAATAAAATAAAAATAAAAATAAAAAATAAAAAAATATCTGACTGAAGCGAGGCACACCTTTTTTCAAAGTAGGTGCATACTTGCTTTTTATGAATTTCTTAATGGGAAAAATTCATAAAAATTGTAAGTGGAATTGGTGAGAAATGTCACCTTTTTAAGTTGGTGTTGTAAGAAAGTCACCACTTTAATAACATAAGTTTAAAAGGCACCTATTATGGTGAACGGATAAAAATGCCCTTACTTTACACATTCTCTTACTTTAAAATTTTCTGAGACTTTATTCTTTCATCTTCTTCATAGAGGTCTGTTTAACAGACCTCCAATGGAGGTTGAACATCATAACAAACCTCTATTAGTTTAGTGGTGCTACGCAGACGCATTCGGGGGTCGACCGCTGATAGCTCGTGGGGGTTAGAGGGCAACGCCCCGAGCTTTTTTTTCAATTTAAAACCTTAAGCTGGTTGTTCTCCGAGTCTTTTGTAAACCTTAAGATGGTTGTGTGAATTTTAATACTTGGTTCGAGCCTTTTCATACTAGGTTCGAGCCTTTTCATACTTGGAGTCTTTTCATGTGTTTTCTAAGACTTTTAACACTTGGTTCGAGCCTTTTCATACCTGGTTCGAGCCTTTTCATATTTGGTTCGAGCCTTTTCATACTTGTTAATTTTGAACCTCCGAGCCTTTTCATGTGTTCTCCGAGACTTTTGACACTAGGTTCGAGCCTTTTCATACTTGGTTTGAGCCTTTTCATACTTGTTAATTTTGAACCTCCGAGCCTTTTCATGTGTTCTCCGAGACTTTTAACACTATTCAAGCCTTTTAATATTTGGTTCGAGCCTTTAATACTAGGTTCGAGCCTTTTAAATAGTAATTCGAGCTTTTTAATACACAGTTCGAGCCTTTTCATACACTATCCGAGCCTTTTAATAAAGTGTTTGAGCCTTTTCATACACTTATGAAATGCTCGATTACTATTGAAAAAGCTCGATTCTAATGTAAAAAGGCTCGAAAACGCACGAAAAGGCTCGAATCTAGTGTAAAAAGGCTTGAAAACGCATGAAAAGGCTCGGATTGAGTGTAAAAAGGCTCAGAGATTCTAAACCGATTAACCTATGAATTTTCCTTGAAAAGGCTCGTGTAACATTTTAAAAAGCTCGAGGACTGTTATAAAAGGCTCGGAAAAAGTTCAAAAAGGTTTTCTCTCAATGTTTGAAAAAGACACAAAGTGACAAAAAGGGGTATTTTTGTCTGGTCACCTAAATAGGTGTCTTTTAAACTTAAATTAGTAATGTGGTGCCTGTTTTACAAAAAGCGCCCCAAATAGTGAAAAAAATTTTGAACCCAAAATTGTAACAACCTAATTTATTCTATAAATTTCAATTTACTAAGGTAAATGTAAGGCTTAGAACTTTACAAACAATCAATAACACGACATAATTCATGAAATAATTAACGTGTAATCATCATACTAACAACAAAGATGATCAAAACTTCAAATTAGTTTCTAGGCTCTAGCTATCTCCAATTCAAACAAAACCAATTTCACAACATCATCAATGCTTCTTCATGTTGAGTTGTGAAGCCTAAATCATTTTTGTCATGCTATGCTGACGCACTCAGGGGTTGAGCTCGGAAAAAAAATTAATTTCCTACTAAAAAACAGGTGCCTTTAATTTCTTGTTGTGTTTGGGCAACTTAAGGTGTTTTTATTTAACAGTTAATTAAAAGTATTTTTTAAAAATAAAATAAAAAATGCACTTTTCATTAGACGTGCCTAGGCGACGCCTGGCGCCTACGACAGCCAGGCGCATGCATCGTTGCTCCTGGCCATTCTTCAGGTGCAAAAGTTGTGCCTGATGCCTAGGTGTGTTTTTCATAACTATGCTTTATTGGACGCCTAGGCGCAATTTTCATAACTATGTCCTCAATAAAACAAGAAATTTAAATTTGCTCCGGGGCGTTACAAATTTACTTTTAAAATCATGTCAATTGTCAAGTGCCAACCTAACCAGTAAGATAAACCAGAGCACAACTCGTTTATTAAACCGAATAATCAAGTTGACATGATTATTGATCCGACATGATTAAGTTTAACCCAAAATTGTTAATTTATTTCATGTTTGTGTCAGGCTGTCAAATCGTAACGTAAATTGTCAGCATTTTACTTGAGTTGATATTAATTCTTTCAAGCTAAGTGACTCTAAAGCTCTTGATAATTTTTTTTTCCGTTTCTTCCTTGGTAGAATTTCTTCCTTCTTATTTTTTAGATAAGGATTGATTACAAATTAGTTCAAACTTGAAATTGGATGACTACAATAAGTCTTCATTTGTTTTGTTCAATAAAAATTTGAAAAGTTTGGTGGCTGCTGAATTAGGTGAAATTATTATTGAATGAATGTTGTATCTTGAAATATGTTTCTTCTTCTATAAAATAAATCGTATTAGACTATTTCCAATGTATATGTCAATGCTAAATTTGGTAAAAAAAAAAAGAGTAAAATATTATATTTGACACATCATTTTATAATTATATTTAAAATGTTATTTTAATTTTTTATTATTTAAAATTATAAAAGTCAACAAATATAATTAATGCATTTGATTTATATAATATTTAAAATTATTTAAAATTATAAAATTAACAATTGATGCATTCAATACAATTATAAAATGACATTCTTCTAATAAAAAAACAGCATTTATTGCATATGTCAAATTTGACATAACATTTGACATTGCATTAGAGTATTTTTTTTGTTGTTGCTAAATTATAGCATTGACACACTAAAATAGTATTACATCGGAAATGCTCTTATTAAGCTGAAGAACAAAAGAGATGAACATGCACTTTATTAGTTGTTCACTAGAGTTTTATTTTAATTTTATTTTTTTCATGTTCTTTTTTAAGTTTAAATTTATAATATTCTCCAACTACAGTAAAACTCCTATAAAATAGTATTGTCGGGACCGAAGAAAATTATTATATTAGAGAGGTTATTTATTTATCAATAAATGAATATTTATTAATTTAAAAAGAGTTATCCTAGATCACATTAAAATTTTATCTTGTTTTGACATGCAAACAATAACCGGCGTACAACATAAAGCTCTTATTAATTATTATTATTATTATTTTTTATCAATATATATGTATGACTTAAAATAATAATAATAATAATAAACAATGGATGAGGTTAAACTATAAAATTTGATGGATGTTGAGCACCTTTTGAATTATCCCAGTGAAAATGACACAATGATGAAATTGCATTCCGATTAAGAGATTATTTAAGGGGTAATGAATATATTTACTGATTATGATCGTGATTTAGATAACAGTTGTGTTTTACCAACGACTTCTCCAAAAGAAGTCTTTCAAGTAGTAGTAACTATAAATAACTACTTGCTACAAAATGTAATAATAATAAATAAATAAAATCAAATGTGGTGTTTGCATTGCAAAAAAATTAAGAATGATGTTTAGTTCAATTTAGGTATAGAGAAAATATAAATGACTTTAAATGCATATTTTGAGATGAACTGAATTGAGAAAAGATAAGTTGTAAACAAAAGTTCATTAAATATATTATGAATTTTTATGTGCTATTTATTTTATGAAATTAACCAATTATTAATTTGTATATTGGTTGGACCTTAAATGATTTTTTTTTAAAAATATTATTATCTTATGCATTTAGTGTCCATTGGCTTGAGTCGGACCGAGGTTATTAATTATTTTACTGTAGTTGATTTTTATAAATTAGTAATATTTTCTTTTTCTTATCTTTAGAAGCAGTGGTCTAGTGTTGAATAATATAATGTTTTCACATACTTTACTGTGTTTCTTCGGAAGAGTATATTACGGGGATGATGTTTCCATTAATTGCCGGTTTAACTCGGGTAGTGTGAATTTCCACGACAGATCCGGATAAAACGGACTCAAATTTTAATAAAGGCAAAAAAAATTATTTATGTTATTAATAAATAAAGAATTTTCATATATAGTATAACTTTTTCTAATGATAGAAACGCCACTTTTGTTGTTTAATATCAAGTAGGATGTTTTATATTCTAAAATCTTCTTTTTAAGGTTGAACACTAGGGTGGACCGGCACACTAGTGAGGTTTTTGTCCTGGTTTGGTGAGCTAGTGCTGAGTGACTCAACAAATTGGTCTTTTCTTTAATAATATATATAATTTATATACAGGTAGTTTGACTGCTGTTTTCATTTCCTTTAACCTTTTTCTTCATCATTTTTTTTCAACTTTGATATTTATTATCATATTCATGTGTCATTCGTACATACTAGTCGCATTTCTACCTATTAGTACTTAAAATACTGACTCTATCAATAAGAATATAGCACGTGGTCTTTTTTCTTTTACTTTTTATATTATCTCATAAATTGAATCATGTACTATACTCTCATTGATGGGATCAGTATCCAAGATACTGACCAATTAGTTTCCGAGCATTATTCTTTCTAATTTATTGCTTTTATTGGCTTCCTAGATGTGTTGTGGCATGGAAATTGTGCTTTGGGTAGTGGGCCGCCCGATAAGCACAACCCCCTACTTTTAATAATATTGTTATTAAAGGCGTGTCTATGCGCCTTTCATTAGGGCTCTTCTTTTAAAAAAAATAATTAAAAAGACAAAGTTCTCTACATGATTTTATGTGGTGTAAAATTTACTCAATTAAAATAAGAAATTAAAATTTGCTTTGGGGCGCTGCAAATCTACCTTTAAAATCATGTCAATTGTTAAGTGTCAACCTAAACTCATAAGATAAATCGGATTTCAATTTGGAGATGAAAATCATCAATATCCCTCTCCATTTTTTTTTTAAATTCCTTTCAAATAGATTTGGGAAAGTGGGGATTTGGGTATTCGAGGATAAATACGGATAAATACCCATCCCTAACGCCATTTTTGAATTTTCATATATAGTAGAACTCTTTTTAATGATGGAAACGCCATTTTGTTGTTTAATATCAAGTAGGATGTTTTTTATTCTTTTTTTTATTTATTTTTTTTTTTTGTACTTATGACACGCGTGAACATTAGGGTGGAGTGGTGGACTAGCACATTAGTTAGGTTTTGTCCTGGTTTGGTGAGCTATTGCTGAATGACTCAGCAAATTGGTCTTTTCTCTAATAAAATATAATATAATCTAGGACCAAAACCATAAATAGCCCTGAAATTATGAGAGTACTTAAAAATATCTTTTATTTTATTTTTTTTATCAAGATCCTGGATTTCGTCCAGACACCCATCAACCTGTCCTTCCCAATTGCGTGACTCACCGTGGCCTACATATTGGATTGTGGAGTAGGACAAATAGGAAACCCCGACCCACACCCCTGGGCCCATAAGGATGCAAACGATTAAATCAGAACTCTTAGCCCCATGTCCGTCACCCTTGGCCCCACAATGATGCAAGCGGTTAAATCAGAACTCTTAGCCCCATGTCCGCCCTTCCACCAGCAGAGCTAAACGCCCTGAGGGTTGGCCACAATGTAATTGCCAGGAGTAGAACCAAGGACTTGGATATTTAATCCCATGCCTTGAACCACCAAGGCAACCACCTTGTGGTAAGTACTTAAAAATATCATTTCTTAATAACTTCACTATTTTTATCCAAAAAAAAAAAAACTTTAGTGCATTTATGACATGTGATATATTTTTTTTCGATATCCATTGATGGAGGTTCGTTCGACCTCCATCAATGGTGCAAACCTCCACAAATGGAGGTTGGACTTACATCTATTTTTTTTTTTTTTGTTTCCAAAAATATTATAGGATGAAATATCAACATGATGAAATATCAACATTATGTAAAGTTTTTAAAAACATTTTCAAATGACTTTTGAAAGGATAAACGATATCAATTTTCGTCCATTATATACCGTTGGAATCATTTCAGAGAGGAGAACAATATTTCGAAAAGGGAGAGAAAAAGAAAGTTTTAGAGAGAAAATTGTAGAGAGCAAAACATGAATGAATGAGAGGGACACTATGAAGAGAGAGAAATTATAGTATCGATGGAGATTAAAGTAATTAAAATTGATGAGAGAGAAAAAAAGTAATTAAAATGATTGATATGAAAGTCAATAAAAGAATATTAAAGGGCATTTATGTCAAGCCACCCATAATTATGGATAAAAACAGTTTACTTATTAAGAATTGATAAATCTGAACATCATAATTCGAGGGATAAATTCGGGAATTAATCTTATAATCTATATACAGGTAGTTTTGGCTGCTGTCTTCATTTCCTTTTAGCTTTTTCTTCTTTTTTTTCTTCAATAATTAAATACAATCTAAGAACCCTTTTCTTGTCCCGAAAAAGAATTCAAGATTAAAATTATGTAATGTTATAGATTATATAATGATTCTCTGAATAGATCGACACTGGAAAAAAAAAAAATTTCAAGATGGAAATTATAACATCGTGGAAGAATGTGATTAGAAAATCATAATATAATATAATAAGTAAGAATTCCACTAACATCAAGGTACATGCACTAGTTGATTAGTTTAGTGATATTATCAAAATCATCTTGCAGTTTGTCATATTCCACGTTTTTTTTTTTTTTTTCAATTTTGATTTTTTTTTCTTACAATTTTTATTTTTATTTTATGTTTTTGTATTTTCTGTTTTTCTAAATTTTTTTAATATTTGAATAATTTTATTATTATTTTTAAAAAGAGTTATTTTCTTGTTATATTAAAGGATAAAATAGTAATTAACGGTATAAGATAATGGATAATATGACAAGTTAGGGGATTGTGACCATTAATGAAATTAAAGGGGAAAATGGGAAATATGGAAAATAAAGTCAAGTTTAATTTAAAAAAATAAATAAAATTAAAGTCAAGTTTTATTTAAAAATAAAAATAAAAATTAATATCTAACTACTCGAGTCAGAGACACACTACCTTAGAGACACATTACCCAATAATCTCACTCTCCTCTGTCACAACTCACAAGTTCTATATCTGCCCCTGCCAACAACCACATGAAGCTGCATCATGTATCCGTGTGACTGTTTTTTTTTACCCACCAAATTTGTTGTCTTCTTTTGGGTTCATTAGGAATTAGGATTAGGCACCTAATTAATCACCCCAACACAATATCCATCTATATATATATATATATATGACAATTATTTAAGATTTAACACATCAATTTTGAACAACTAACAAACTTGATTCAAATCAAATCATATGAAATCAAAATAGATTTAAAATTAATTACAAACAAACTACATCAAATCAGAGGTATAAATTGGAATATACCCTATACTTTTGCCTAGATTGAGTTTTTTTTAATAAAAAAATCAATCAATCAAGATCAGACGGTGCACTGAGGCTTGATTAAGTCTAGGAAAAAAAAATTAAAGTGGGGGTCCCAACGGCTAATAGCTGTCCGGAAAATCATGGATACCAACTTTGATTAAGCGCGTGGGGTCCATTAATAACAAAAAAAAAAAAAAAAAAAAAAAAAAATTAAATGGTTCTTGAGTCTTTAGGTGGGGTCGTCAATGTCAATCTCAATCTCTCAAATCATATCATGTACTTGAGTCTTTGGAATCCCACGTGGTCGTTACAATAAAGTTAAAGCTCTCTCTAACCAAGTCTCTATATTATAATATCCATATTTCTCATTATATTCTTCTATTACAATTCTTATTACTATAATTAGATTAATTTAGTGATACATTCTAAAGTTTTGATACAACTAATCCGGTTACATTTCACATTTATACAACTTAAAATCTACGATATCGAACGATAAATTTATGATTGTGATTGTAAAGTCAATGAAGTTTATCATAAATTTATTGACATTATATTGCTAAATAGATTTAGAGCTATACCTAATATATAACGTTTTATGTCCCTTCACAATTCTTTTTCTTGTTTTTTTGGTTAGATAAATGAACTACATTTCAATGATCAAATCTATACGTTTTCACCTATATATATATATACTCTTTTTTTTTTTTTTCTATTATTAGTTCGTCCTAACAATAAATATATCAAGACAAAGAATGTGGACCAATAGATTTACATACTTTGACTCAAAGTGTATGTACTTATCAAAATTTCTCTATAATCTGTGGTCCACATTCTTCGTCCTGATATATTTATTGTCAGGACGAACTGACAATAGAAAGACTATATATATATATATATATATAAAAGGAAGATGTCAAATTGGGTTGAGCTATTCTTCTTTCATATGGTAGGATTCTCCACCACATAGTATAAAAAGAATTCTTACTTGAGGATGCTTTGGGATTGTGTTTTTATTAATTTTATTTGTGTTGTAATTTATTTCTCTTATATGGTTTTCGGAATTAGTCGAGTGGTTATGAGTCTTATGACACAATCAAATTAATGATATAGTTGATGTTACATATGAAAATACTTTATTAAAAAAAAAGATGGATTATGTGTTAGTAATCAAGTGATATTTTCCGTTATTTGGATTAAAGATATAGATGAATTTTTTATTTTTTTATTTTTTTTTGTTTTTTTTTTTTTTTTTGATTTCAAACAACAACTGTAACACAAGGATTACAAACCCTGGAATGCAAATTCAGGACAAGATTATAAGAAAACATGAAACTGGGACCCATCAGCCATCGGCATCCAACGCACAGCCCAGACGAGTTGTTTAAATTTGTGTCAAGTGATTGGATTTTAATTAATGATATTGTATTTGTATTGATTAATATAATATGAAGCATCAAGTTTGTTAAGTGAAATGATGGTTTATCAGATACATCATACATGTTACCTCCTCTTTTTTTAGATTGGGATTTGAACTTCTGATAGGATATTTTCAATTTTCAACAAAATAATTGACTTTATTGGCTTTCTTCTCTATATTTAAATAGGGAGTTTCTTTGGCCAGATCCCAACCATGTTTTTCCTGTCGGCCCCCCTCTAGATCTGCCCCGGTTGTTAGGTTTGTTTTTGATTTGGTCACTAGTGAGATCGAGTGCCTAAAGGCATCACAAAATATTAAGGCGTAAATTTTTTACCATATATTTAATTATTATTTTAAAAATTGATTTTTATATTAACTAGTTTATCTCGACACTGTATCTAAAAGTTAAAAATTCTCAAATTTTCTTTGATTTACCAAATAAATATCTTTCAAATTCTTGATAAGGTGTAAACTTAAAGTCTATTCAACATTATTTAACGGTTAAAACTCTATGCTATTTGAATCTCATTATGCTACTATTGGTGGTTTTTATTTGTTTTATTTTATTTTTTAATTTTCAGTTTTTAAAAATTAAATAAAAAATAAAAGGAAAAGGGTCTCTCCATCTGTTTTTTTATAACATTTTTTTTTTTAATGTTTTTGCATTTTTCTGTTTTTCTAATTTTTTTTATATTTGAATAATTTTATTACTATTTTATAAAACAATCATTTTTTGGTTATATTGAAAGGTAAAATAGTATTTTTATTTAAAATCTTAATAAAAATTAACGTCATGAGATAATGGATAATATAACAACCTAGGGGATTGTGACTATTAATGAAATTAAGAGGGGAAATATTGAAAACTAGAGTTCATTTTTGCTCACCCCCCTTAACTAGGGGTGAACATTACCTCTCACTCAACTGAGTGCCAAGTGTCCCTAAGTTAACCCAGGGTTAACAAATATACACACGGATAGAAATTTCATTAAATAAATGAGGGTAATTAGGTAAACTTGATAAAAAAAAACCTAAATTAATTTTTATTAAGATTATAAAGGTAATATTAAAAAAATTAAAAAACTTTAAAAATTAAAAATCACAATCGTCGTCCTCTTCACATCGTCTCCAGAAGTTTCTCTCCAGCGATCTTCTCCAACGTAACTCCGGCGGTCTCCTCCATCGACGATCTTCTGTCGGTACATCACCACCGTCTTCTTCTTCAGCTGTCACAATCTGCTCTCCAGCGAAGTCGATCTCTTCGGCGGCCAGAGGTTAGATTTGGGTGGCTTTTGGTGCAGATTTGATTTATGGTATGGTTGTTGATAGTGGGGTGGTGGTGGTCGTGTGGGTGTGGGTGTGGGTGTGGGCGTTGGAGTGTGTTTGATATCTGGTGGTGTGGGGTGGGTTCGATTTCTGGTGGTGATGGTGTGTGATTGATGATTTATGGAGATGATGATGTGGGTGTTGATAGTGATGAACGGATGATTGTGTGGGTGATAATTTCTGGAGAAGATAATTGTTTTAATTTTGTTGTAGATGATGGTGTGGAAACAGAGTGGTGGGCGCTGGATTTGTAAATTTTTCGAGTGGTGGGTCGAGGTGGGTTAGGTTTTGAGTGGTGGTTATGAAGACAGCAACAGAAAATAAAAAACAAAGATTTCTAATAATTGTAAGCTGTAATTTCATTCTCTGTTTGTATCAATATATACAGAGCAGGAACAGAGCAGACACTATACAATTATAGAAAGCTAAGATATTGGTCCTAAACTAAAGGAGGATATCATGGGATATTCATGAATCAATTACAAGTAAAACATAAGCCTGAAATCTCTCAGGAGGTTGACTTGGCTTTGATTGATTCTGTCTATCAGTGGTGATGGTGTTTTGAGATGGATGATTTGATGATTTTCTGGGTTGCCTTTTTTTTTTTTTTTGTCCTTGTTTTGATGGTGATGAGAGTTATTTGCATATTGTGTCAGATTGGTTTGTTTAGCATAATAATTAATAAAAACCAGATTTTATATGGGTGTAGATCATGGAGACTTGTGGTAGTATTTCCAGGCAGATTGGTGCTGATATGGGTGTGATCTGGTAATGGCAGATTTAGTGCAGAACTGTTTAGAGAGATGACAGGGGTTTGGACGTTTGGTTGTTGATGCTGCAGCTTTGGTGTTTATTTATGGACTTTTATTTTATATATTTTTTATATTTTGATGCTGCAGAATTTTGTTGATGCTGCAGAATTTTAGAGACAATGGCAGCTTTGTTGATGCTGTAGATTTTTTTTTTTCAATTTCTGGTTTTTTTTTTAACCTCAGACTTTGGTGTTAAGAAAAATTAAAAGTACAAACAGGGGTAAAATAGGTAGAACAATATTTGTTAACCCTTGGTTTATTTAGGGACACATGGCATTCAGTTGGATGGGGGGTAATGCTCACCCCCAGTTAAAGGGGGTGAGCAAAAATGAACTCTGAAAACTACATGTAAGAGTTTGATAATATCTATTAATTTGTGTGTCCTTGTCCTTGAGTGGCAGACTGGAACTTTGGTAATCGGACCTTTTTTTTTTTTTTTTTTTTTTGGTTTGCATCAATGCTTTTTTAATCTTAAATCAATTATTAATCCATGTTTGGTTTGAGATTTTGTCAGAAAATACCAAATGAGAAAATGAGAGAAAATAAACGAGAGAGATAATGAGCTTAGAGAAGAATCTGGAAAACTGAATTTCTAGGATTATTAATCTGACTTGGCAGCCTTTAATTGGTTCTTCAATGTTTAACACGGATTGCTTACATCAACAAACACAATCCCAACTATGCCACCAACTCTATCTTTCAATCACCTGATGACCACTGTTGTGTTAATTCAAGATTCAATAATAGCGTTTAATAGTTAGAAAATAAATTGAAATTTAAACTGTATTTCTAATATTTTTCTAAAATTCAAAAACTTTTTTAATTGTTAAAAATTGTGCTAATTTCACAATTCACAATTCACTCATAATACTCGTAAAAGTTAGGTGGCTAAACATCAAATACGAAGATAAAATAAAATATAATCCGATGAATATAAAACGACAAAGTAAAGTTGTAATTTCATCTTATAATTATAAATAAATATGAACAATTAATCTATTAACAATAGGATTAAAATGAATTCCTATGCAAAAACAAAATTCCATCATTGTTTGTAATTTATGATTGGATTTTTATGGTATTGGTTTTATCTTAACACTCACATAGGCGATTTAAAATGGCCGACCTTTCATTGAAGGACTCAAACATTCTCACACTATCACACACTAACAACACTTGTAATTTATCATAAATTTCTTTAATGTATTAATTAAGAAAAAAATAAAGAAAAACTTTTCACAATGTCTCTTGAAATCTGTTTCTTCTTCTATAAAATAAATCGTATTATTATATAAGCTGAATAACAAGAAAGATGCACATGCACTTTATTAGTTGTTTAATAGAGTTCTATTTTTGTTTTATGTTCGTTTTTGAGTTTAAATTTATAATATTTTTCAACTAGTTGATTTTTTTTTTTTTGGTAAAAGTAGTAGTTATATTTTCTCATTGTTTTCTTTTCAGAGTGGAAATGATGGAAAATGTCACCTTTTTAAAGTGGTTTTGTAAGAAAGTCACCACTTTAATAACTTAAGTTTAAAAGACACCTATTATGGTGAACGGACAATAATGCTCTTACTTTACACACATTCTCTTACTTTTAAGTTTTTTTTTTAATTCTTTTATCTTCTTCATAGAGGTCTGTTTAACAGACCTCCAATGGAGGTTGAACATCATTGGATAATTAGTTTAGTGGCGCTACGCAGACGCATTTAGGGGTCGAGTCTTTTATAAACCTTAAGCTAGTTGTATGAATTTTGAATATAATTGAAAAGGCTCGGAGATA
Source organism: Acer saccharum (assembly GCA_030490815.1). Lineage (NCBI taxonomy): Eukaryota > Viridiplantae > Streptophyta > Magnoliopsida > Sapindales > Sapindaceae > Acer > Acer saccharum. The sequence continues at coordinate 48,577,142 of CM059868.1, read as the reverse complement.
AATTGAAAAGGCTTGGAGACTATTTACAAAGTCTCGGACAGTGTATGAAAAGTCTCGGAGAACCGTTGAAAAGGCTCGAATACAATGTTAAAAGTCTCAAAGATTCAAAAATTCTCGAACAAAGACTTTTAACATTGTATTCGAGCCTTTTCAATAGTTCTCCGAGACTTTTCATACACTGTCCGAGACTTTGTAAATAGTCTCCGAGCCTTTTGATGTAGTAAAAATTACTTTCAATTTAAATGAAGTTCGTTCATTGGGATCGGTGATTCAAATAGCTAAAACTACTTAGTCTAGGGAAAAATTAAAACTAATCTAAGTGCATAAAAAGTAATTTGCATAATGCTTTTGGGTTGAAAAGTGATTTGGTTTCTTGAAAATGCTTAAAAATGTAAACTTGTAAGCTAAAAATGTAAACTTTAACCTAAAGATGCAAACTTGAACAATAAAAATGCAATCTTGCAACAAAAAAAACTAAGTTAAACACAACAAGCAACACACAACGTATGGATATGTGGGAGAAAACACTAGGGAATCGATGCAACCTTTTTAGACCACTTTATGTTCTTAATTAGTCTCATTAAGCACTTCAATCCAATTTTAGGGCTTGTTTAACATTAAGAGCTAGGTTCTTACCATGCCTCCACAAGGTCATTGCCAAGCAATGGTCATCACCCATTAATTGTATAAACTCTAAGCCAAAACAACATGGCATGGTCATGCACATATTATCTTTCTCAATTACCAAACTCCTAATTGGTATTAAGGTGGAAAGGTCTTTCACACCGAAATCCAATTTATAGATAGTTTACACTAAACACCCATATCAATTGAGTTCTCAAAATAACATGAGTAATAGGCAAACACAACATAATCAAGTAAAAGAGACTAAAATCGAATTGAATTAGGAAAATAGACTAATTAATTCATAAGGTAGTCCAATACGGTTACATCAATCCCCTAGCTAAGAAATTAGTTACACATCAATGGAGAAATGAAAGAGAAAGCATAAGAGTAGAGAAAACCCATTTCCTTGAGAGCTTCCTTTTCCATGCAAAACCTCCGAAGATGGATGGAATGGTGGTGGAGAAGGAGAAAATGTGAAAAGATGATGAAATGGTGTGGAAAGGTGTTAGCTTGGGTGATTTTTGTGAGGTTGAAGATGATGGAAGAGAGGATTTCTTTTGGGTGAGTAGTTATGTTGGATCTAGGGTTCAGAGAATGAGAGAGTGTGTTTTCAGCTAAGAGAATATGATGAATATATAGTGGGAGCCAAGAAAACTGAGTCTGAACCGTCACTTGTTGAGCTGGCACGCTAAAGTCGCTACCAAGTTAGCTGGCAGGGGGCGAACACCTTGGGGGCGAAGATCACTGCCTCTGACGCTAAAAATATAAGGTCACCCCCAAGTTCGCTGTCAAGGGGCGAACATCTTGGGGGCGAACTTCTCTGCTCTGCTGCGAAAAAATAATTGGTCGCCCCCAAGTTCGCTGTCAGGGGGCGAACATCTTGGGGCGAACTTCTCTGCTTTGCTGCAAAAATAATTGGTCGCCCCCAAGTTGGCTGTCAGGGGGCGAACATGGCAGCGACCTTCACTTGGAAAGATTTCTTCGCAGCCTTCCCACTCCATCTTAGCTCTATAAATTGCTCAATCCTTGCACACTTGCCTCCGAACAACTGCAAACCTGCGGAAAGACTAATTTCGAGCCATTAGAACTCGATTTTACCCGAGAACCGAACAAAGCGACGGAAATGGGGGCCAAAATCTAGTTTAGAAATGGCTCAATCACCTTTTCAATTTGTCTTTGAGCTTTTTCAATTAGATTCAAAATTCACACAACCAGCTTAAGGTTGTGGTTTTGATGTGGTTTTTGTTGTTCACCGTGAAGTTTTCAGGCGTATTTCTTGCAGCCGATGTTTTCTCTCTCTTTGTCAACTATTTTCTCTAGGTTTGAAAAGACACAAATTGACAAAATAAGGGTATTTTTGTCTGGTCACCTAAATAGGGCATTTAAACTTGAATTAGTAAAGTGGTGATATCTTACAAGAACCGCCCCAAATAGTGACAAAAATTTTTTGAACTCTCTTTTGAAGCAGTGATCTAGTACCGACTAATGTAATACTAATTTTTTTCTCATACTTAACTCTGCCGCTTAGGAAGAGTATTATGAGGATGATGTTTCCATTAATTCCCTGTTTAACCCGGGTAGTGTGAATTTCCTCGACAGGTTCGAACAAAACTTACTTACTTAGTGTCAATTTTACGATTTCATTGTTTAAAGTTTCTGAAAACATTTTCAAATGACTTTGAGGGGATAAATGATATCAAATTTTCAACCATATATACCGTTGGAATCGTTTCGGCGATGAGAACAATATTTCGAAGAGAAAGAGATAAAAAGAAAGTTTTAGAGAAAAATTGTGGAGGGAGAAACACAAATGAATGAGAGAGGCAATAAAAACCCTATGAAGAGAGATAAATTAAAGTGTCAATGGAGATTCAAATTATTAAAATTTGAGAAAACTTAAAGAGAAAAAAAAAGTAAGAGAGCTTCTCCTTACAATCCACAAATTATCTATTCACACTCCAATTTAATTTATTTTTAATGACAATTTAACCTAAATTAAAATTACTAAACCAGACAAAAAAAAAAAAAAAAAAAAATCTCTCTCCTAAATCATTAGATTAAATATTACGTATTAAACTCTCTCCTAAATCTGTTATTACCATATTAAACACTCTCTCTTAATTAATCTCTCACCATTTTTCAAAAATAAATAAATCATATTTCCATATTTTCTCAATCAATTTTTGATTAATAATTAGAAAAAAAAACAACTTATGAATATTTTTTTTTTACTAACATATATATAATATAATATTATATATATTAAAAAGTCAATTTTTCAAAAAAAAAAAAAAAGATATATAAAGCTTGAATCATTTCCTTTTCAGAAAAAAAAAAAAAAAAAAAAAAAAAAAAAAAAAAAAAAAAAAAAGCTTGAATTGTTTCAACTATATTCGATTAAACTTAGAATTTCTAAAATAATGAAATAATTAAGGTTCTCTAGGCAATCACATACCTCCAAGAGTAACAACATTTTCATATTTCGATTTTAAAAAAATAAAAAATAAAAAATAAAAAACAAGGTACTTGTTTTTTTTTTTTTTTAATATATACATACATATGGTTCATAAAAATCAAGTTTATTAGTAGTCTTTTTTTTTTCTTAACTATTAGTCTTGTTTAAGAAAGAGTGAAGATAGAAAATTAGAGATATATATTGGATGAGAGAGAGTTTAATATGGTAATTAAAAATTTAGGAGACAATATTTAATATGTAATAATTAATCTAATGATTTAGGAGAGATAATTTCTTTTTTTTTTAATAATTTAATTCAAAAAGATAAAAAGGATATCTTGTAACAAAATGAAGTGTCTTTAGAATTTTTTAAAATTTAAATTTTGAGAATGAAGTGTTTTTAGAAAGAAGTGTAAAATAAAAAATTGGATTGTCAAAAGAAGCTCTCAAAAAGTAATTAAAGATGATGGATATGGAAGTCAACAAAGAATTTTAAAGGGCATTTCTGTCAAACCACCCATAAAAATGTAAATAAAAAAAAAAATAAAAATAAAAAAACAGTTTACTTATTGAGAATTGATAAATTTAAACATCATAATTTGAGGGATAAATTCGGGAATTAATCCTATAATCTATATACAGGTAGCTATGGCTGCGGTCTTCATTTCCTTTTAGCTTTTTCTTCGTTTTTTTCCTTCAATAATTTAATATAATCTAAGAACCCTTCTCTTGTCCCGAAAAAGAATTTAGGATTAAAGTTATGTAACGTTTTAGCTTATATAATGCTTCTCTGAATAGATCGAAAAAAAAATAAGAAAATAAAAAAATTCAAGATGGAAGTTATAACATCGTGGAACAATGTGATTAGAAAATCCTAATATAATCTAATAAGTAAGAATTCCACATATCAAGGTACATGCACTAGTTGATTAGTTTAGTGATATTATCAAATCATCTTGCAGTTTGTCATATTCCCTAGTTTCTCCCTCTAATTAAAAATAAATAAATAAATAAAATCTAAAATTCCCTCTACCATTAAATATTATGTCAAAGATTTTAAACAGGTAATAGTAAAAAGTTAAAAAATTTAAATTAAAAATTATTTAACAAATATTAAAATAAAAAACTAATAAAATAATATAATTGTAAAAAAAATCTAACAGTGTCTGATCTCTTTCTTCTTTCTTCTTTCTCTCCCTCTCTTCTTCTCCTCTCTCATTCTGCTTTCTATGTCTTCCATTCACATATGGTTGTTAGGCTTGTGTTTGATTTGGTCGCCAGCGAAGTCGAGTGCCTAAAAGCATCACAAACTATTAAGGCCTAAAATTTTATTATATATTTAATCATTTATTTTAAAAATAGATTTTATATTAAAAACTTCTCTCGACACTCGACACTGTTTCTAAAAGTAAAAATTCTCAAATTTCTTTGATTTACCAAATAAATATCTTTCAAATTCCTAATAAGGTAAACTTAAAGTCTATTCAACATTTTTTAACAGTTAAAACTATATGCTATTTTCAATCTCGTTGTGCTACCATCGGTGGTATTTTTTTTTTTTTTTTTTTTCAGTTTTAAAAATTAAATAAAAAATAAAAAGAAAAGGGTCTCTCCATCTGGTTTTTTTTTTTTTTTTTTTTTTTTCAATTTTGATTTTTTTTTTTCTTACGATTTTTTATTTTATTTTATTTTTGTAATATTTTTTATTTACTGTTTTTCTAATTTTTTTTTTATATTTGCATAATTTTATCATTATTTTTATAAAACAGTCATTTCCGATTATATTGAAGATTAAAATATTCTTTTATTTAAAATCTTAATAGAAGTTACAGCATGAGATAACAGATAATATGACAACTTGGGGATTATGACTATTAATGAAATTAAAAGGGGAAAATGGGAAATATGGAAAGGATAATACTTGGGTGTTGACCGGTCAGCACCCAAAATACTTTGGAATGAGTGAAAGAAAAAAGGACATGTGTTACAATTCAATTAGACCACATCAATTAGTCAGTATTTTGGGTGCTGACCGGTCAACACCCAAGTATTATCCATAAAGAAAACAAAAAACTACATGTGAGAGTTTGATAATATATTAATATCCATTAATTTATGTGTCCTTGTCCTTGATTGGCAGACTGGAACTTTGTTAATCGGACTTTTTTTTGGTTAGAATCAATAAATTTTTAATCTTATAATAAGACCAATTTGTATTAAATTAATCCAAAATATCGTCACATCACTTTCTTCTTCCCTTGCCATATTCCAATTCTTCACTGCTGAATCTGAAGACTGAAGTTTTATTATCGTCCCCGTTATATTTGAATAATTTTATTATTATTTTAAAAAAGAGTCATTTTCTTTATATTGAAGGATAAAATAGCATTTTTATTTAAAATCTAAATAGAAATTAACAACATGAGATAATAGATAATATGACAACTTGGGGGATTGTGACCGTTAATGAAATTAAAAGGGGGAAATGGGAAATATTGAAAACTATATGTGAGAGTTGATAATATCCATTAATTTATGTGTCATTGTCCTTGAGTGGCAGACTGGAACTTTGGTAATCGGACATTTTTTTTTTTTGGTTTGCATCAATAAATTTTTAATCTTATAATAAGATCAATTTGTATTAAATTAATTCAAAATCGTCACATCACATGCTCTCACTCACTTTCTTCCCTTGCCATATTCCAATTCTTCACTCACAGTTTCTTGTTCTTGCTGAAGCTGAAGACTGAAGAGTAGCAAAAACACTCAACCTTGAACCCTCAACAGCTCAAACATAGTTACAGAGGTGCAATTTTTTCACTCTCATTACTTTCTTCGGTTTCCATTTTTGTCTCTGTTTTTTCTTCATTTTATTGGCTTTGCTCCCATTTTTCTTTCATTTCTTAATCATTAGTTTTTAAGTCATTTGAGTTTATAACTTTCGCCAAATAATTTTAAAGAACTTGAGAAGAATCCAGTGTTACTCTAATCTGTTAATTTATAGTTTTGTTGGTTGTCATTTTAGATTTTCCCACTTTTTGTCACTGTTTTTTCTTCATTTTATTGTCTTTGCTTCCACTTTCCAAAATCTCACTTTAGTTTTTAAGTCATTTGAAACTTTCGCCAAATATTTAAAAAAAAAAAAGAAAAAAAATCCAGTGTTATTCTCATCTTTCTTAAATTTGCTATTTGACTGCTTATAAGCATCATTCTGCTTATTCAACATTTCTTTTATTAATTGGCTTTTGTCCTTTTTTTCAGAAAAAAAAAAAAAAATCCCCTCTTAAACATTGTCATTGCTACTCTGTTTCTTATCCCCCCAAAAAAAAAAAGAAAAAAACTTTGTTACTCTTTCTTAAGCTTCACTTTGAAGAACGAGCGAGAAGAGAAGGAACCGCAAGAAACAAAAAAATGGTGGACGTAGTTATTTCCATTGCAGCAAAAGTTGCTGAGTTGATGGTTGTTCCCGTTGGAAAGCACATATGTTATCCATTCAAATACAATAGCAACATGGATGAGCTGAAGAAAACAAGTGGAGAAGCTGAAAGCTGTAAGAGAGATGTTGCAGCACTTCGTCGATGAGGCTAAGACACAAGGGATGAGATCGAAAAGGTTGTTGAGAAATGGCTGACTAAAGTGGATGAGTTCACTAAAGGGGTTGATGATCAAGACAAAGCAGGGAAGCTGTGTTCAATCGGCTTCTGCCCCAATCTGATGGCTCGTTACTCCCTCAGCAAGAAAGCAGCCAAGACGACAAAGGATGGGCTGGACCTCTTGGGAGAAGGAAGATTTGATAAAGTTTCATACCGTCCTCTCCTTCGAAAAACATTTCCACCTACATCAGAGACGACTATGAGGACTTTGAGTCAAGAAAGCCGATTTTCAGGAAATTGCAGGCACTAAAGGATGATAACTCCAAAATGATTGGGGTGTGACGGCATGGGAGGTGTGGGTAAAACCACACTAGTTAAAAGAGTTGTTGCGCAAGCCATTGAAGACAAGTTATTTGATTTCGAAACTACAGTTGACATAACAGAGACCCCTGACATTAAAAAAATACAACAACAAATTGCTGATGACCTAGGCCTGAACTTTCATGAGGAGGGTTATCAACAAGAGCTGTTCGATTACGTGATAGGTTGAAGAAAGAAAAGAAGGTCCTTATAGTGTTAGATAATATCTGGGCAAAACTTGACCTGAGGCTGTGGAATTCCTTTTGGTCATGAAGAGAGAAAGGAAGTAGCAGCTTGCAAGAAGAAGATCGAAAAGGAAGAAATGATGATCGAAGACGATGCAATATTGTTAACATCTAGAAGTGAAGTTGTATTAAGCAACGACATGAATGCCGAGAAGAATTTCTTGGTTGAAATTTTATCGGAAGAAGAAACTGGAACTTTATTTTGGAAGATTGTGGGTGATTCTGCCAGAAATTGTGATTTTGAGGCTATTGGAGTTGAGATAATTCAATATTGTGCTGGCTTGCCTGTTGCAATTGCAACAATTGCAAGTGCATTGAAAACAAAGAGTCTTTTTTTATTGGAAGGATGCCTTGGATCAGCTAAGAAGGTCTAATCCAAGACACATCAAAGGGATGGATGCAAAGTATACTCTGCCATAAAATTGAGTTACGATTTTTTGAGGAGTGAAGAAGCAAAATCGCTATTTCTACTTTGTAGTCTTGGAAATGCAAGTGCAGAATTAGACTTTGGTTACTTGTTGATATTTGCATGGGTTTGGGTTGTTTCAAAATGTTTCTACATTGGAACAAGGAAGGAACAGACTACACACGTTAATCATCATCTCAAAGCTTCATGTCTATTATTGGACGGTTGACACAAACGGGTATGTTAAAAGCATCACATTATTCATGCTGTTGCTGTTTCAATCGCATCCACCGATAAGCTCATGTTTAATATTCAAGATGTCACCGACTTAAAAGAAACGTTGGAGGAGAAACTGCCCAAAGATTCAACTGCTATTTCTCTGTTATATAAAGATGTCTCCATGCTTCCTGAAAGGTTGGCATATCCGAAACTCAAGTTATTTCTTTTGGTATGGAAGAATTCTCTTTACAATCAATTCCAGACACTTTCTTTGAAGGGATGGAAGAACTTAAAGTTTTAGATATGACTAATATTCATATGTTATCACTACCTTCATCGCTTAGCAAGCTAACAAACCTTCAAACATTATGTTTGTGTGATTGCCAGCTAAGAAATGTAGAAATTATTGGAGAGCTAAAGAGATTAGAATTTCTTAACTTTTTGGGTTCTGATATTGAACAACTACCGACACAAATTGGACAGTTAACTCGGTTAAGGTTTTTAGATTTGAGCAATTGTTCAAACCTTAAAGTGATCTCACCAAATATTATATCAGCTTGACTCGGTTAGTAGAGCTATATATGGGTGATAGTTTATCTGGTGGGAGGTTGAAGGCCAAAGTAATGCTAGTCTTTCTGAGTTGAAGCAATTGTCTCATCTAACAACTTTAGAAATACATGTTCTTGATGCCCAAATTATGCCACAAGACTTGTTGATCTTTGAGAAGTTGGAAAGATATAGAATAATTATCGGAGATGTGTGGGAGTGGTCCAATGATTATGAAGCCTCGAGGGTGTTGAAACTGAAATTGGATAATAGCATTCATTTGAGAAATGGGATTAAAAGTTTGTTGAGTAGAACTGAAGATCTTTATCTAGATGAACTGAAGGGTGTTAAGAATGTTCTTTATCAACTTAATGGGAAGGATTCCCACAATTGAAGCATCTTCATGTTCAAAATGGCTCCGAGATTCAATATATTGTTAACTCAATTGGAAGGGGTCTATGTTTGTCTTTCCCAAGCTAGAGTCATTGTTTCTTCATAATTTGATTAACTTGGAGAAGATATGTCATGGCCAATTGGCAACAGAATCTTTCAACAAATTAAAAATCATGAAAATTGGAAGATGTGATGGATTGAAGCATCTCTTCTCATTTTCCATAGCCAAAATTTGCAGCTACAAGAAATCGAAGTCACCAACTGCAAGAAGCTGGAAGAGATTGTTTTTAAGGAAAGCCATGAACAATTCCAACAAAATGACAGCGTTAATAAGATCGTGTTTACTCAACTGCACACTCTGAGTCTACGATACCTACCGCAGCTCACAAGTTTTGGCTTCAAAGAGTCCACACCTTATGCTGGTTCTGATGAAATCTTTGCTGAAGATGAACTTGGTGGTTTCGTACCATCATTCGGTCAAAATGTATGTTTCCTTTTCTCCTCTTGTTCTTATCTTTTCTTTTCGTTTTGCATTGGGGTGACATAAAAAAGTATATTATCAAGTGTTTATAGGCCTCGATTTTTAATCATTAATAACAAAAAGATTGTATTTGCAGGTTTTGCTCCCAGGCTTGGAGAACTTGAAGCTGTCTTCAATTAACATTGAATGTATGTGGCTTGATCAACTTCCAGCAATCTCTTCTTGTTGTCAAACTTTAACAAGCTTGACTGTGGAGGAGTGTAGTGGTAATTTGAAATTTCTGTTTTCGTATTCTGTGGTTAAAAGTCTTGTGCGACTAGAAAATCTTGAGATACGGAATTGTAAGTCGATTGAGGGGATAATCACACAGATGAATTAAGAGAAGAGGGAAAATGATTAAGATGGTTTTCGCTAAACTAATCAAGATGCAGCTCAAAGGTCTTCCAAACCTCACACAATTTGGCTCTGGAAATTCAGTTGAATTCCACTCCTTGACTCAACTATCCATCGAGGATTGCCCAAAGTTGAAGACATTCTCCCATGCCCTTGCATTTGTGGACATAAAACAGAGCAATGAAATTGAACAAATGAATTGCCAATATGACATTCATCCTTTGTTCGGCGAAATGGTAACTTTGATTTATTCTTAAGTTCAGTTAATTAATAGAAATTCTTCGTTTTATATTAACATTTACTAATTCCTCACTTAGGTAGACAGATTAAACAACAACTTTTCTTGCATGCAGGTTGTATTACCCACATTAGCATTCTTGAACCTGTCCTCCATCTGTATCCAAACCATATGGCACAACCAACTTCAGCCCATCTCTTCAAGCTTTCAAAATATAACAAATATTATCATAGATGACTGTGATACTTTAAAATATGCATTTTCATCTTCTATTGAAAGTCTCATCCAACTCGAGGTCCTTGAAATTTCTAATTGTAAGTTCATGGAAGTGATAATACTCACCCAAGGAGAAAGAACAAGCAACATTTTGTTCCCTAAATTGATCCGGCTGCACCTTGAACACCTTCCGAAACTCACAAGCTTCTGCAACTTTGTGGGAAAATCAATTGAGTTGCCATCCTTGGATTCATTGTGGCTTGAGAATTGCCCCAAAATGCAAGCATTTGTCTCTAATTCTCCTGATGCAGATATTCCAACAAACAAGGAAGAACAAGTGAATTCAGAGCAGAGCCTCCATGCAAACATACAACCTCTTTTTGATGAAAAGGTATTCTTTCCTTCCTCTCTTTGTTATTTTTTAACTTTATCATCGTAGTAATCTTGTTTTTTGTTTTCAAAGTAAAAAAAAAAAAGGGAAGAAAAGCCTTTGGTACAAACTTTCGAAAACACAAAAAGCAAAATGATTTCTTTATTTTCTTCCCTCAGATGTCCAGAAAATGCAAAACCACAAACACGCCTACCTCATTCTTTCCTCTTGTCAGCACCATCTCTTTCCATTTTAAATATTCAATCCGATAAGTTTTTCAAATTTCTTACTGGAATTTGTTTTATTTGACGAATGAAATCTTTGTATATTACCCATAAAAATCAATAAGATGAGTTAGATCTAGTGGACAAAGAAGCATTGATTATTGTAATTTGTTTTGGGTCTGTGGAGAAAGATGAAGACAGAGGATTCAGTAGATGAGTCAAAATATGATAAACAAATCATTGGTGATGGTGGTGAGTGGTGGGGCTGGGTTTGTTTTTCACCGTTTCAAATCGTGACGTAATTGTTATATATATTATTATTGAATTTATCTTTTAGTTAATTAAGAAAAAAAAATTTGGAAAAACAATAATGAACATCTCTTTCCATTTTTTAATCAATGATAGAATAATAATTTAAAATTTATCACCAATGATTTGTTTATCATATTTTTCAAGAATAAAAATCAAATAATTTAAATTGAGCATTTTTTAATACTTTTTTTTGTTAATTGAAAAAAATAAAAGATTTAAAGGTAAAAAGACATGAAAATATTTTCACATTAGACAGTACCAGGCACATTCTCATTGTTAGTATTTTCAAAAAGATTTCTCAAGTTACTACCATAAGTGTTTTCGATCTTGAAAACATCAAATTGTTTCTCTTGTTTTAATTTTTTAATTTTATTCTCTGAAAACGAAAAATAAAAACAATACCAAACACACCCTTAGTTTTCTAAATCTATTATGTAATCTCATATATTCTTGGACCGTTGTTTCTAATCGTGTTTGGTTATTAATTATGTGTATTTTATTAATTAATGCAATCCATTGAATTATTCAGGTACGAATCCCAGATCTAAAGTCTTTGGTAATAGACCAAATGAACATGAAAAAAATATGGCATCATGATCAACTCACTTCGGACTCCTTCTCCAAAATGGATTATTTTGCGGTATATAATTGTCATAACCTTTGAATATTTTTCCATATAACATGCTTGGAAGACTCGAAAAAATAGAGGAGTTGTTTATAGGAAATTGTAATTCACTGGAGGAGATATTTGAAGAGCTTAAAATATCGCCTTGCATGATGGAAGAAATTGTAGCCAACGAAGATAAAGAAGCAGTCCCTAGGTTTGTGTTTCCTCAATTAAAACAGTTGGAACTATGGAAACTACCCAGCCTTAGAAGTTTCTATTCAGGAGTATATATTTCAGAATGGCCAAAGTTAAAGCAGTTAAGTACGTGGGAATGCAACAAAGTGGAGATACTCACTTCAGAATTTTTGAGCCTTCAGAAGAGCCATGGGAAGAGTCAACTTGAGAATTCAATTCAAAAACCACTATTCATTGTTGATAAGGTAAGAATGCAAGGCACATCATTCATTTTTAATCCTTAACTAGAGTAATAAAGAAAATATCATTAAAATTAAAAATTATATATTAAAAAAAAAAAACTTAAATGAGTTAAATAAAGTTTTAAAATAAAATAAAAAAGAATTAAATAAATAAAATAGTGTTGTGAGACAATTAAAAATTAAATCAAAATGAAAACAAGTCCATTCCCATTTTTTTTAATATTAAAAATGGCGTTTTATATTCAATAATATGTTATCCAATTTAGTGCTAAAAAATGACATCAATCAATAAATGATCCTTTCGATTATTTTCAATTTTACCGAGTCTAAAGTTCAAATTGTTAAATCCAATGTTTAGGTTGTGGGTATTAAAGAAAGCGTAACTAGACATTTGAAAATACCACACGAAATGGATAGAAGTGGCTAGGTATATAATATTTAAGATGCAGTGTTGGAGAAGAACCTAATTAGAAGTAAGAATCTAGTAGAAGTTCATGGTCATGCACCATTAATGTAAGATAAAGGCTATGTATTCCAACGTCTTTTAATTCTTGTATATATATGTACACATTGTATATATATCCACTACGAATTTTTCATTTAATTATGTCAAGTCCACCCCAAGTTCCTAACCTACACTAACTAATAACCTTTTCTTTTTCTTTTTTTTTCATATTCAAGGTTGCGTTCCCCCAAGTAGAACAACTGACATTGGAGTGGAATTGGATTGCGAAAGAAATAATATTGCATGGAAAATTTTCAGATTACTCATGGAATCTAAAGGTGCTTGGGTTGAGAAACGCTAGTAAGCAAAGTGATATCTGTCCATGTTGTTTCCTTTACACATTACCTAACCTTGAGAGACTTGATGTTTGGTTTGGTTTTTTTGAGGAAATATTCATATGTGAAGGACTTGATTGTAAGGTAAAACACGTAGAGGCACCTAGTAAATTGAATTACTTAAGGCTCGCCCGATTGGAGGACTCGTCGCTTGTGTGGGAAGAGAATTCTATACCATCTAAAATCTTTCGAAATTTGACAACTCTAAAAGTGTTAGAGTGTAACAACTTAAAAGCCTTGGTGCCATCCTTTGTTTCCTTCCAAAATTTGACAACTTTGAAAGTGTCAAATTGTAATGGATTGGTCAATTTATTGGCGGTCTCAGTAGCCAAGAGTCTGGTGCAGCTTACAAGATTGAAAATAACAAAATGCAAAATGATAGAAAAAATCGTGACACAAGGCCGGGTTGATGAAATGGAAGATATGATCATATTCAACCAACTGAAATACTTGGAGCTTCAATGTTTACCAAGGCTTACAAGCTTCTGCTCCGACAATTATGCGGTTGAATTTCCATCTTTGCAACAAGTAGTTGTGGGACAATGTCAAAGTACGAGGATCTTTTCACAGGGAGCCTTAAGCACACTGAGGCTGCACAAACTAAAAATAACAGAAGCAGATGAGGAAGGAAATTGGGAAGGTGATCTTAATACCACCATAAAGAAAATGTTCAAAGAGATGGTATGTATCTTCTTTACACTATTATTGTTATCCATTATGTTGTGTAGTTTTTCCATTTTCTTTGTCCCAATAAGACCATTTGTCTTATCAGTTATCAGGACAAAAAGTACAACTCTTCCTGCCTAGCCTATGCCAAAAAACCTTTTTTTTTTTTTTTTTCCTAATTAGATAACTACCATTGTTTAAAGTTAGAAAACTATCGTCACTTTTTTTTTCTTCGTTCTCTAAGAATTAAATCGACATATTGGGTTTGGCAGGTTGGATTCCGTAGTATAGAAAATTTTACGGTCTCAGACTTTCCCCATTTGAAAGAAGCATGGCACAACCAATTACTAATCGGCTACTTCACCAATTTAAAATCTATGGTGGTGGATGATAAATGTAGTAGCTTGAAATATATGTTTACTCCATCTTTGGGCTTGGGCCTTGTTCAACTCCAGGAATTGGTAATAAAAAACTGTGCTGTTCTAGAAGCAATAATAGTCATTGAGGAAGAAAGGACAGATAACACTCTGTTTCCTAATCTAACTAGACTGGAGCTCAAAGATCTTCCAAAACTCTTAAGATTCTGCAACTTTTCTGGAAATTCAATTGAACTGCCTTCCTTAGCCCGATTGTGCATTGACAATTGCCCCAACATGGAAACATTTATCTCCGGTTCCACATATGCAGACATGCCAGCAAGCAAGGAGAACCTCCACACAGATATACAACCTTTCTTTGATGAAAAGGTATTCTTTCTGCTATCTTTTTTCACCTGAAATCTCTGCTTTTGTGATTTGAATATTCTTTGACGAAAGGGCATCTAAATCTGTGTTACATTCAAATTAATCATTCCTCACTTAACCAACAGATGATTCATTTGGAAACGGGATAGATTAGTGCAAATCAAGAGGGATAATTAAGTCATTTTTGCTTTGTTGAATTAAAATATTAGTAAAATAAAAGAGAACAAGGTGGCTTTGACAAATGAAAATTTTAATTTGTTTCTTACCCATAAAAATCAATAAGATGAGTTAGATCGATTATCTGTAATTTGTTTTGGGTCTGTGGAGAAAGACGGTAATGGTGGTGACTAGTGGGGCTGGATTTGTGTTTCACTGTTTCTTCATTAATTGCTTGCGAATTGTGACAATTGTTATTGAATTTATCTTTCAGTTAATTAAGAAAAAAATTAGGAAAAAAAAAAATGATTTGTCACCATTGATAGAATAATAATTTAATCATTTCATTTTTTAATCATTGATAGAATAATAATTTAAAATTTATCACAAATGATTTGTTTATCATATTTTTGAAGAAAAATAATAATAATTTAAATTGAGAATTTTTTATACTTTTTTTTTTTCTGTTAATTGATAATTTTTTTTTTTTAATTTTTAATTTTATTGTTGTAGTAATCTTGCTATTTGTTTTCAAAGTATGAAAAAGGAAGAAACGCCTTGGGTACAAACTTTTGAAAAAACTCAAAAGGCAAAATGATTTCACTGTTTTCCACTTTTATAACGTGGAGGCAGAAAACATCGTTAGAGTGTGTGTTTTCTTTATTTTCTTCCCTCAGATGTCCAGTAAATTCAACCAAAAACACGCCTACCTCATTCTTTCCTCCAACTCTTGTCAGCACAATCTCTTTCCATTTTAAAAAATCAATCCAATAAAATTTTCAAATTTCTTACTGGAATTTGTTTTATTTGACAAATGAAATCTTTGTATATTATCCATAAAAATCAGTAAGATGAGTTAAATCTTAGATCTGGTGGGCAAAAAAGCATCGATTATCTGTAATTTGTTTTGGGCCTGTGGAAAAAGATGAAGACACAGAGGATTCAGTAGATGAGTTAGTGGTGGGGCTGGGTTTGTTTTTCACCATTTCTTCATTAATTGCTTGCAAATTGCGACATAATTGTTATATATATATTATTATTGAAAAAAATTAGGAAAAAAAATAATGAACCTCTCTTTTCATTTTTTAGTCAATGATAGAATAATAATTTAAATGAGTCATTTTTGATCTGTCTTCCCTGTAATATGTAATTGTGTTTGGTTATCAATTATGGGTATTTTATTAATTAATGCAATCAATTGAATTATTCAGGTACGGATACCATATCTAGAGTTTTTGCTAATAAAGAAAATGAACATGAAGAAAATATGGTACCATGATCAACTCACTTTGGACTCCTTCTCCAAAATAGATTCTTTTGGGGTATATGATTGTCATAAGCTTTTGAATATTTTTCCATCTAATATGCTTGGAAGACTCCGAAAATTAGAGGAGTTGTTTATACAAAGATGCAATTCACTAGAAGAGATTTTGAAGAGCTTAATATATCGGCTTGCATGATGGAAGAAATTATGGCCAAAGAAGGTGTTGAAGCAGTCCCTAGGTTTGTGTTTCCTCAATTAAAATGGTTGGAACTAGTGGATCTACCAAGCCTTAGAAGTTTCTATTCAGGAGTATATATTTCAGAATGGCCAAAGTTAAAGAAGTTAAGGATGTGGGGATGCAATAAAGTGGAGATACTTACTTCAGAATTTTTGAGCCTCCAGAAGAGCCATGGGGAGAGTCAACTTGAGAATTCAATTCAAGAACCGCTATTCATTGTTGATAAGGTATGAATGCTTAGCACATTATTATTTTAATCTTTAACTAAGGTTATTAGGATAATACAATTAAAATTAAAAATTTAAACAATACTTTTTATAATAAATAAAAAACTTGAATGAGTTAAAGAAAGATTAAGAAAAAAAGAATTGAATAAATGAATTAGAGTTCTATGACGATTAAGGTTTAATTAAGATTTAAATAAAAATGAGAGAAAGTCCGCCCCTAAATTTTCAAAAAAGGCATTTTATATTTAATAAAATGTTTATTCAATTTAGTGTTTAAAAATGACATCAATCAATAAATGATCATTTCGATTATTTTTCAATTTCACCGAGTCTAAAGTTCAAATCGTTTAATCCAATGTTTAGGTTGTGCGTATTAAGGAAAGAGTAACTAGACTTTTGAAAATACCACACAAAATGGATAGGTGCAGCTAGGTATATTATAATATACAAGATGCAGTGTTGGAGAAGAATCTAATTAGAAGTAAGAATCTAGTAGAAAGAAGTTCATGGTCATGCACCATTGTAAGATGAGAGCTATGTATTCTACCGTTTATTAATTCTTGTATATTACACATTGTTTTAGCTATATCCACTTTTGATTTTTCTTTTAACTACGCCAAGTCTACTGATGCACTAAAAATGATTTACTTTCAATTTAAATCAAAGTTCGTTCATTGGAATCGGTGATTTAAATAGTTGAAAACTACTTAGTCTAGGGAAATTAAAACTACTCTAAGTGCGTGAAAATTAAATTGCATAATGCTTTGGGTTTGGAAAATGATTTGGTTCCTTAAAAATGCTTAAAGGTGCAAACTTGACAAATAAAAAATGCAAACTAATGAATTAAAACTAAACTAACACAACAATGAACACACAAGAAGTGAATGTATGGGAGGAAGTACTAGGGAATCGATGCAACCTTCTTAGACTACTCAATGTTCTCACTTAGTCTCATTAAGCACTTCAATCCAATTTTAGGGCTTGTTTTAAGATAAATCCATTAAGTTCTAGGTCTTTCCCATTACTCACACATGGTCATGTACGTAGTAAGCAATGGTCAATCCCCCTATTTAACATAAAACTCTAAGTCAAGTTGACCTAGCATGGTCATGCATAAATCAACCTTCCCAAGTACTAAGCTTGTGGAGAGATTTAGATGGGATGGTCACCCACACCTAAACTCAACACCTTAAATAAACTAACTCTCAAATCCATGTCTCTTGTGGTCATAACAAAACATGAGTAGAGATATTATAGCAATTAAAGCAATAATTGAGACTAAAATCAAATTGAATTAGATAATAGACTAATTAATTACATAGAGTAGTCCAATATGGTTACATCAATCCCTTAGATGAAGTTTAGTTACACATCAATAGAGAAAATAAAAGCATAGAAAAGTTGTAGAGAAAACCCATATTGGTCAACATAGGCCTCCTCTTTCTCCTTGTAGTTCTTGAGATCTTCTTGGACAAGTTGAATCTCCTCTTCTAGCTTCAAGAATCTCCAAGATGTGGGTGGATTTGGTGATGAGAAGTGATGAGAGATGATGGGAGGTGTGAGTGGAAGAGATGATGAAAATGGAAGGAGAGGGTTTGGTGTGAAATGTGATTTTCGGATTTTGTTGTGTGTGTGATCATTCCCACTAAAAGAAATAAAGATAGGTATTTATATGGCTCCAAATAGGGCAGAAATCCATCTAAAACGACGAGATGACGGACTGCCGCGGTCGTGGTTCGCCACGGTTGGCGAAGACGGTAGATGAACCGCGGAAATCTCTGTTGCAAGGCCGCCGCGGTTGGCCAAGACGGCACTTTGACCGCGGAAAATTGTTGTTGCTTCAGTGCCGCGTGCTTGCCGCCGAGGTAAGCTTGAGTGGGAAAGACCATGGACGGGTTGGAGGTTTGGAGCTTGGAGAAACGTGGCATGGAGGCTTGGAAATGGTGGCAACTGGATCGGGGAGAGGCGCAAAACGCACAGCTTCATTAAATGACGTGGCATGCTGCGCGTGCTTTTCTGGAAAATTACAATAAGCTCCCCTCGACTCTTCCTTAATCATAGAATATTCAGTATATTCTTCAAATTGTCATTTGTACCCCTGTTTCTCCAAAATTACGCCAATGCCCCTGAACTACAAAATGATCTAAAACACTTATTTTAACATATTAAATACCCGGTTGTACCTGAGAAACAAGCACAACAAGTAGGAATTGGGGACCTAAAAATAAGTATAAAAATAGTACGATCAAAGATTTAGAAGCAGTCCCTAGGTTTGTGTTTCCTCAATTAAAATGGTTGCAACTAGTGGATCTACTATCAAGCGTTAGAAGTTTCTATTTGGGAGTATATATTTCAGAATGGCCAAAGTTAAGGAACTTAAAGAAGTTTGTTGAATTAAAGTATTTATAAAATAAAAGAAAAAATTCGCTTTGAAGGCAATATGTATACCAGAAAACCAGACAAGAAGTAGTAGTTTTTATAATCTTCTAGAATTTAATTAACCTTTTTCCTATATAAAAAAATAAAAATAAAAATTTAATCTTTTTCCTTCCTTAATGATGATGTTTAATGCAACTATATCCTTAATTTTTTTTTTTTTTTTTTTTTGATAAAAATACTTTAATTACAATACTACAGGTTGGATTCCCTAGCTTAGAGAAAATGGTAATATCAGGTATGGATAACTTGGAGTCAATATGGCACAATCAATTTCTTGGGGATTCATTCTATAAATTAAAATCAGTGGAGGTTAACGACTGCCAAGAACTAAAGACTATATTTCCAACTTGCATTTGTGGAAGACTTTTGAGTTTAGAGTCCCTAACTGTCAAGAGTTGTGGTTTAGTAGAAGAAATATTTGATCTTCAGGGGCTAAATTTGAAAGAAAAGCATTCTATAGAAATAACAACTCAATTGAGAGAATTGTATGTTGATCATATGTCAAACTTGAAGCACGTATGGAATGAAGATCCCAAAGGAATGCTCTCATATCAAAAACTACAGAAAGTTACCGTCTTTCTTTGTCCGAATCTGGAAAATCTTTTTCCAGCATCTGTTGCCAAGAGTCTTTTGAATCTGGTTTCTCTTGATGTATCTGATTGTGGACTCCTGGAGGAGATTATTGCAAAGGGTGGAGTAAAAGAAGCAGCTGATTGGCTTCTCTTTCCGAAATTAAGCTCCCTGCAACTCCATAATTTACCGCAACTCAGAACTTTCTACACAGGGCAAACTGTAGAAGTGCCATGCTTAAAAAGGTTGGGTCTGCATCATTGTGACAAAGTGAAATTATTCATTTCAGAATTTCTTGGCTTGTACGAAACAATTGAGGTATGATCATTAATTTAACACAACTGCAATCAAGCATGAAAATGTTCATATTCAGATCCGTGCATGTTTTGTAAAACTTAATAACTATATTCTGTTTTCTCTCAAATGTTTATAACTATTTGTTTACTTGCAGCACCACTTAACTATTTTCCTCCCTTGGAATATATTAAATGACAGTATGTATGTTGTTATGTTAAACAGTTAGAGGAATTGCAATTAAGTGGAAAGGCAATTACAATGGAATGGCCGGACCAGGTTCCGGGACATGTCTTTCGCTCACTTAAGAGTCTCGAGCTCAACGACCATGAATCAACAGTTTTGCCACTTGATTTTATTATGAGATTTGGTTGTCCGGAAAAGCTTTCACTGAATTCTAGTTCATACAAAGAGATCTTTTCACGTGGGGAGGTCAATGAACGTTCACATATAAAACATTTAGTTCTCAGTGGACTTTCTGATTTGAAGCAAATATGGAAAGAAGACTCAAAAATAGACCTGAATTTTCAAAAGCTAGAAATTCTAGAAGTGCAGTCGTGTTTCAATTTGAATAATCTAATGCCATCTTCAGCATATTTCAAGAATCTTATGATTCTGGAAGTATGGGGCTGCGAGGGATTGAAAAACTTATTAACATCCTCGACAGCCAAAAGTCTGGTACTACTTGAGAAACTGGAAGTATTTGACTGCAAAATGCTGATAGAAGTGGTAGCAAACGAGGGAGCTGTAACTGAAGAGATTAATTTCAGAAAGTTGAAGAGTTTATCACTTGTGTATTTACAAAGTCTTGCAAGCTTCTGCTCTATGAAGCACATTTTAAACTTTCCAATTTTAGAAAGTTTAGTTGTGAATGAATGCCCCAAAATGAAGATTTTCTCTGAAGGAATCACGAGCACACCAAAATTGCGTGAACTTGAATTAAATTGGGAAGCATTTGAACAAAGTCCGGAAGTTGGTGTGAATACAACCATTAAACAAAGCATGGAAAAGAGGTATGTATTGAGATTCTCTTACATATATCAATGAGATTTTGTAAAGTAATTAAGTAACATCTCTATACAATTCTTGCTTTTACGTTAAATATCTTCTACTAATTAAACAGTCGAAGTCTTTCAAAAAAAAAAAAAACAAAAAAAAAAAGTAAGCATTATAAGTAGGCAGATTATTCAATATGGTTTGCTAAAAATTGTGGCTCGTCAAGTTATTTATTTTGAATTCAGAAATGGTGGGAAGGCATGCAATTCTGTTTTTATCTTCATTGTTCTACTTTTTTTTCCTTCATAATGATGCATGTTGCTACAGCACTTGTGTTTTCTTTGATTTGATCATCTACGATTGAATGGTGGGAGGTTACTTTCAATTTTCTAGCTGTTGCATTGGTGCTTGGCTACTATATATTTACTGATAGTGCTTGCATTGGTTCATAAGTCGATGAATGAGTCCCAAGTCATTGTCTGCATTGGGATGATAACCATAAGAAATTATATCAAATTACACCTACATGCTTACGGCACAATTTTAAAATTTTTGTTAATATGAAAAATTGGATTGATCAACCCAATTGATATGATTTGGCTCAGACTTGTAATATCTATATTTTCTAAATATGTGATTGTTTTTAAATCCTATATCAAACAGGTGAAACGGAAACGCTTGAAACATGAAATTGGGTGGGGGCAGCAAGCAGGGGTCAAGGAATGAGAGTAGGGATGGAGGAACCTAGTTCCCAACCCTATTTCCCCATTGACACTATATTTGCAGGTTTTGCTCCCTCGGAGAGGGAAAATTGAGAGGGATAATCAACACAGAAGAATTAAGAGGAGAGGGAAAATTGATTAAGATGGTTTTCGCTAAACTAATCAAGCTGCAGCATAAAGGTCTTCCAAACCTCACTCAATTTGGCTCCAGAAATTCAGTTGAATTCAGCTCCTTAACTCACAAGACATTCTCCTCTGTCATTACATCCGCAGACATAAAACAGAGCAATGAAATTGAACAAATGAATTGCCAATATGACATTCATCCGGTGAAGCGGTAACTTTGATTTATTCTGAAGTTTAGTTAATTAATAGAAATGCTTCGTTTTGTATTCACATTTACTTATTCCTCGCTTAGGTAGACAGATTAAACAACTTTTTCCTGTATGCAGGTTGTATTACCCACATTAGCATTCATGAACCTGTCCTCCATCCGCATCCAAACCATATGGCACAACCAACTTCAGCCAATGCCTTCAATCTTTCAAAATTTAACAGAAATTGCCGTGGATGGTTGTGATACTTTAGAATATGTATATTCAGCTTCTATGGTTGAAAGTCTCATCCAACTGACGCACCTTGAGATTTCCAATTGTAAGTTCGTGGAAGCGGTAATAATCACCCAAGGAAAAAGAACAAGCAATTCTTTGTTTCCTAAATTGTGCTGGCTGCATCTCGAAGACCTTCCGAAACTCACAAGCTTCTGCAACTTTGAGGGAAAATCAATTGAGTTACCCTCCTTGGATTTATTGTGGCTTGAAAATTGCCCCAAAATGCAAGCATTTGTCTCTAATTCTCCTGATGCAGATATTCCAACAAACAAGGAAAAACAAGTGAATTCAGAGCAGAGCCTCCATGCAAACATACAACCTCTTTTTGATGAAAAGGTATTCTTTCTTTCCTCTCTTTGTTATTTTTTAAAAAATATTTTTCGCATCAATTTACTTTTTATTTTTTTAATTTTTAACTTGATCATTGTAGCAATCTTGTTTTTTGTTTTCAAAGTATAAAAAAGGAAGAAACACCAATGCCTCCCAATTGTCTTTGTTATGCTATGTTATAATATTATATGATTAATTCTTCATGCTGAATATCAAATAATTAATTACTAATACAATTCTTTATAATTATATGATTAATTCTTCATATTGAATATCAAATAATTAATTACTAATACAATTCTTTATAATTATAGAATGGGCAGAGTTCTAAAGAAAATTGAGATATCCCTTTCATATACAAGCTGGGGTTAACGTTGCAGCTCATTTTCCTCCACCACATGAAGAGAATTGTGTGACTTCACTGGTGTTATTCATCATTTGTTGTTGCAAAAAGGTGCATGTGAACCTGTTGTGCATTTTAGCGTCATTTGTACTATTGAGTTTCGAATTTCTGGTTTGTTTTCCAAGTGAATTTCTTTTGTATTGCATTTTTCTTGCATTCTACTTACTCTTGTAATAGATTTATGCATTTCTCAGGCTCATTATGTCCCCCCTATTAAGTGTACCTATTTTGTTTTCATTAATAAACTTTCCTCGTACCGACGAGGTTTGCTAAAATAATAATAATAATAAATCATTTTATTGAATTTTAGAACATCACGCGTCGGTCATAAAAGCATTTGTCCTGAGCAAAATGGTGAATGATATGATTTTTTTTTTTTCTTAATAATTCTGGTAACAAGATGTCTTAACAATCATATTTTATTAGTATAGTAAATTTTTATGGACTTTTTACTAATAAAGCATAATTTTAAATAGTAAATTTTGATGGACTTTTAAGAAATAAAATCAAAGTATATATATATATATATTTTTAATTTCTCTAGGTAATTATTTTTAGCCCTGATATGTAATAATGGATGTATTCATATATTTAGAATATGTTTCTTTGAAGAATAGAAATCAAAACAAAACTTGAATATCTCTAAAAGTAATTGGTACATACACGGATGTAAATTCAAAATGTCTCTATCTAGTCTAAATATGAAGTATTGTTGTTCAAGGCTTCTATCTAATGACTTGTTTCTGCGATCTTGCATCTTCTCTTTAACATTTACAAAAACATACAATTTATGAAACTAATCATAACGTCGATGTAGAATTTCAAATACAAATTAATAAATAAATAATGGTATTTGTGTTTGGAAGCGGAATTATATAAAAAAGAAATGAAAATTACATAAAGACTCACTGATGTGGTAGCCAAAAATGGTTCATAGGCCCAAACGCAAATAGAAGCCCAACAAACTGTTTACAGCTAGTCCAGGCCCATCTGCTTCAGGTCGACCCAAACCTTATGCCAGCAAAGCTTGAGCGTTTGAAAGACTTGGTAAAGTTCGGTTACAGAAGTTAATATCCACTGAATCAAAGGAGAGGATATTTCTCCTAAAAACATGCCCACTATAGAGAAACGGCCAAAGTGACGTTGGAGGGGCTAGCACTATAAATAGGAAAGAGCTCCCACTAGAAAGCTCTCTGAAATCTCTGATACTACAAGCTTATAAAGGCGTACTGAAACTCTGCTACCAGAAGATTCTGGCTACCGGAGTTCAACCAACTCCATCGTAACGATTGCCCTCAATCATTGCTCAGCCCAAGCACACCTAAGGCTAATAATCCAACCCCCATCTTTTCATTGTTATTATGTATTTCTCTGTTTTTGTAATCTTTTGCAGGATAAGTGAAGTTGAGACGACCATCGCCAGACGACGGTCGACATCATATAACCAACAGTTCAACCAAGTTGCTCTGGGCCCAGCATAACCCGACCCATTTGACGTACCACGTAATTCGACTATCCATAGTTTGGCGCCCACCGTGGGGCCCATTGCAACTATCTTCGAACTTTAATCAAATCACCAATCAACATGACTGGAAGTGGATCAGTCCTAACTGTCGAAGAACAGATTGTTGCGTTGGCTGCTTAGATGACAGCGAACGCTGAGAAATTACAGGCGCTCGAAGCAAAGAACGCAGAAATTCGAGCGACAAATGAGGAGCTGAGAGCACTGGTCGACGGAGTAGTACCTGACTCAGCGACGTCGGAACGTCCAATCTTAGCTAACAATGGTGAACAGGTTATCGATCAAGCAGCTCCAAGAGCACCAGGAGCATCGGGCAATCCCATTGTACCGAACATGAATCCGGAAGACCAGTAAAACCAGTCGACGCCTCAGACAAATCGAGTCGAAATCGATCTCAACAATATGCCTGCTCAGAATGAAATGCTAAATGATCAAGATCCAGTGATGGATCAACAACCAGACAACGCCCACCGGACGACCATATCACTCCAGTCAACACCGGGATTGGTAAAACCCGGGCCCGACTTACATTTATCTGCTAATCTGAAATTCTCTCGCAGGTTTGTAAAAATGGAGGCTCTCATCCAGAGAATCCCAGGAGTCCCAGCTCCCATCAAGAAAAGCACAGCCAACAGCTTCGCCGACTCACCCTTCGTCGACGCAATTGCTCTCATCGAGATGCCCAAGAAGTTCAACTTCCCAAACATGAAGCAGTATGAGGGAACGACCGATCCAGACGACCATATAGCACAGTACAAGTAAAGGATGTTCACCACTGCAATTCCACGCAACCTCAGAGAAGCGTGCATGTGCAAAGCCTTCGGATCTAGCCTCAGTGGTCCTGCCCTACAGTGGTACACTAATTTACCTAATAATTCCATTGATTCTTTTGCACAGCTGACGGACACATTCGTGGAGCAATTTACAAGCAGCCGCAAGCTGGAAAAACAGTCGGACGACCTCTACACTATAACGAAAAGAGCTAGCGAAAACTTGCGGACCTATGTCAGACGCTTCAATAGGGAGAAAGTACAGATCCCGCATTGCTACCAAGCGACCGCCATCTACGCCTTCAGGAAAGGTCTCAGGTTTGATTCCGACCTATATAAAGAACTTACTAAGTATCCATGCAGGACAATGGAAGATGTACTGGCAAAGGCATGGGCCCAAATCAAATGGGAAGAAGATGAAGCAAACTTTGTTGGAAAAGCTAACATCAGCTATTATGGAGGTCGACGAAATGATCAAATAGACAGGAGGTCTAACGACAGACGATCAGAACAGTACCCGACGAGTGACAGAAGAAATACCCAGTTGCGACATGAGGGATCCAACGAGAGGAATTCTCAGGGGCGTGGCAACACAAGGTCCAGTCGACCACGAGTAGAAGCCCCAGAATATAACCTCAGCATCGAGCCAGTTGATCTTGTAGCAGTAATGAGGGAAATGGGAAAAGCAGTCAAGTGGCCACGAAAGATGAATGCACTGCCCGAACATCGAGACCCTAAACTACGATGCGAGTTTCATGGGAATCATGGCCATCGCACAGAAGACTGCATCGCCCTAAAATTCGAAGTCGCAGAACTTTTAAAATAGGGACATCTACAGGAATTCCTAACAGATAAGGGTAAACAAACATACGCAAGACGCGACGATCAGAGGCAAACCAGTGCAGTCGACAGTCCTCCAGAACCTCCAAGACAAGATAGGGTGATCAATTGCATTTCGGGTGGATCTGAAGTCAGTGGCGTAAGCTACTCAGCAGCCAAGAGACACACACGACAAGTGTCAAACACAGAAATTTAGCCAAATCGAGAACATCCATCCAAAGTTGACGAAACTGTCACCTTTAGGTCGACAGATAAATCAGATTTGTTTTCTCCCCACCATGATGCTCTAGTTATTTCTTTACATATTGCTAATTGTTTAACTAAACGCATTTTAATCGATAATGGCAGTTCTTGCAACATTTTGTTTAATAGTACTCTAAGAGAAATGCAGGTCGACAAATCAAAGCTTAGTCATCGAACGACCATGTTGACAGGGTTCAGTGGAGAACAAAAAAGCACACTTGGTGAGATCGTGCTACCAGTCTACGCTGAAGGAGTCAACCTATACATCAACTTCCTTGTACTCGACTGCCAATCCCATTACAACGCCATCCTTGGCAGGCCATAGATACACAAGTTAAAAGCAATCCCGTCGACGTATCATCAGATGATCAAGTTTCCCACCAAGTGGGGGGTAAAAGAAATCAAAGGGGAACAACGAGCAAAAAGAGAATGCTATTAGAACGCCGTTAAAAAGAAGAAACAAGAATTATAGCAATTATAGGAAGCCAAAATCGAGACGACCCCAGCCAAGCCGCACATGGAAGAACTCGACGAGGTATCTATTGACCCCGATCAGCCAGATCACAAAATCTTCATCGGATCCAGGTTATCTGACGACATCCGAAAGCAGTTGATCGAATTTTTGAAGGAACGACGCAATAGCTTTGCCTGGTCGCATAAAAATATGGTCGGCATCGACCCAGAAGTAATGGTTCATCGACTACAAGTCGACCCAGATCATCAACCAGTGAAACAAAAAAGGAGGAAATTCGCTCCTGAGAGGAACAAGGTGATCAACGAGGAAATGCAAAAATTATTCGACATTGGTTCTGTAAGAGAAGTGAAATATCCAGACTGGTTGGCAAACGTCGTGGTAGTGAAGAAGAAAAACGGGAAATGGCGAGTCTGCATCGACTTTATCGACCTAAATAAAGCATGTCCCAAAGATTCATTCCCACTCCCGCACATCGACATGCTGGTCGACGCAATTGTAGGACATGAATTGTTGAGCTTCATGGACGCCTATTCAGGCTACAACCAGATCTTGATGCATCCTGACGACCAAGAGAAAACCGCCTTCATCACCGAAAGAGGTATTTTTTGTTACAAAGTAATGCCATTTGGTTTTAAAAATGCAGGCGCAACATACCAGAGACTAGTCAACAAGATGTTTGCCAAGATGCTTGGATCAATGATGGAGGTCTACATCGACGACATGTTGGTCAAATCCTTAATCGCTCAGCAACACATCGACCATCTGAGACAGTCGTTCGACGTACTCGACCAATACGGTATGAAACTTAACCCCACTAAATGCTCTTTTGGTGTATCTTCAAGGTAATTCCTAAGTTATCTGGTCACCCAGCGAGGTGACGAAGCCAATCCAGACCAAATATGGTCGATCGAGAATATCGAGTCCCCTAGATGCATCAAATACGTACATAAGCTAATCGGTCAAGTAGCAGCGTTGAACCGATTCATATCAAAGTCGTCTGAAAGATGCCTTCCATTTTTTAATACCCTCAGAAAGAACAAAACATTCGAGTGGAACGACGACTGCGAGAAAGCATTACAAGATTTGAAAACCTATTTGAAGTTGCCCCCACTGCTGTCGAAACCGAAGGATAACGAAATATTATTCATATATCTAGCGGTATCTGACACAGCCGTAAGTGCAGTCCTAGTCAAAGAAGAAGACAACAATCAACACCCAGTCTACTACGTAAGCAAGACTCTACTCGACGCCGAGACTAGATACAGCCGACTGGAAAAGCTTGCACTAGCTCTTGTGGTGGCAGCCCGCAAACTCAGGCCCTACTTCCAAAGCCACTCGATTAAGGTATTAATTACTTACCCCCTTAAAAATATACTTCACAAACCAGAGCTTTTAGGTCGACTGATGAAATGGGCGGTAGAGCTTAGCGAGTACGACATCAGCTTCCACCTAAGATTGGTAATGAAATCACAGGTACTAGCTGACTTTATTGCAGACTTTACCCATTGTGAGAATGTGCAGGCTGAACAAGAACTAATAGCAATCACAGACGAGTCGTCGGCCGGGAAATGGACTTTATCGGTTGACGGGTCTAGTAATATCAAAGGAAGTGGATTAGGATTGGTACTCGAATCCCCCTAGGGGGACATATTGGAACAGTCGATCCACTGTGGTTTTTGTGCGACAAACAACGAAGCCGAATATGAAGCCTTAATCGCTGGGCTCGACCTCGCTAAAAGCCTAGACGAGAAGAATATCCGAGTATTAAGCGACTCTCAACTAGTCGTCTGACAAATGAATGTCAGCCTACCTAATCAAAGCCAAACAACTCCAGTCGACTTTCGATGAGTTTTCAATTGAACAAATACCCAGATCTGAAAATACACGAGCGGATGCATTGGCGAATCTTGGGTCAACAACAACAAATGGCTCAAAGTCGATACCCATTGTACATCTTATGTCTCTAACAATTCAAGAAGCAGAAGTACTGGCACCTATCGACCAAGGAAGAAACTGATGGAACACATATTCAATTATCTCCAGGCCGACATCCTACCAAATGACAGAACGGAAGCAAGGCGAATCAAAGAAAAAGCTGCTAAGTTCTGCATCTTATATGGAAAACTTTAAAAAAAGTCGTTCACATGACCCTACTTGAGATGCGTCACCAACCGAGAGGTGTACGACGTCCTAAAAAGCCTACACTACGAGGAATGCGAAAATCATTCAGGCGCCTGTAGTCTATCGAACAGAGCCATCACAGCAGGATATTACTGGCCGACCATGCGGACTGATTCTCAAAACCATGTGAAGTCGTGCGACAAATGTCAACGATTTGCCCCCGTATCGCACCTTCCCCCAGGTATGTTGAATTCAATTTCGGCCCCTTGGCCTTTTATGAAATGGGGTATGGACATTGTAGGTAAGCTCCCTGCAGTGCCTGGCGGTATCGTCTACATGTTAGTCCTAACAGATTACTTCACCAAATGGGTCGAAGTCGGAGCATATCAACAAATGCGCGACATTGAGGTACGCGACTTCATATGGAAGAATATTATTTACAGGTTTGGAGTACCACGAGAAATAGTAACCGACAACGGATCCCAATTCATTTCGTTCGACTTCAAAAACTTCTGCGACAAATATGGAATAAAACTAAGCTTCTCAACTCCACGATATCCTCAAGCCAACGGTCAAGCAGAGTCGACCAACAAAACCATTGTCAATACGTTGAAGAAATGACTGGAGGCAGAAAAGGGCCAGTGGGCAGAAAAACTACCAGAAATTCTATGGTCGTACAAAACAACTCCACGACGGTCGACTGGAGAGACTCCCTTCTCACTCGTCTACGGAGCAGAAGCAGTGATTCCAATAGAGACACGACTATCGATAGTTCGAAGTGAAAACCCAAACGAGGAACAGAACAGTCTGCAGCTGAGTTTCGAACTCGATCACCTAGACGAACGTTGAGACCGTGCTGCTATAAGAATTCAGTCATACCAACAGCAAGTTGATAACTCTTATTTCTACACGTTGTGTAGCCCCTTACTTTTATCTTTTATGCTTGTTTTCCGGGTAAAACCGGGTATTTAACGTTTTAAATAAGTGTTTCATGATATTTTTCATCATAGGGGCTAAAGTGCAAAAATAGAGAAATATTGGGGCAAAAGTGCAATTTTTGAAACTTGGTTCTGCGCCCTTGTTCTGCGATTAGGGGCCGTAGAAAAGGGTGCATAAAGGGACCAGAACATCACATTTTTGCAATTCTGCGGCCTAGGGCGCAGAATAGGGAGCAAAACCAAGGCAGAATTTCGACGAAAGTCTCCTGCAGAACACTCAACTTGTGGGGGCCATATCTCTCTCCTCCGATCGAACTGGGTTTTGTGCTACATATGGTTGGAAAGCTCCAGAAGTATTCTTTCCAACGGTTCTTCAAGATTGCAATTCTGATGTTTGTGGAGAGAGTTATACCCATTTCCGTAACAGTACGCGCTGTTGGAAAGTCACCCGCGAGACCCCCCAAAAATCTGCCACTTAAGGGCATTTTCGTCTTTTCCCCTCAATTCTGACCTAAAACCTTCTCCCCACTATATATATCCCCTCTTCTCTTCAGTTTTCATAGAATCCCTAACCCCCCTCTCTCTCTCTTCCGCCCCACTCTCTCCTTCTTCCATTTTCTTCACCTTCTTCACTTTCTCACTAAATAAGGAGAGGATCCAAGCTCCCATGGAGGTTTTTCCTCCATGGGAGGCTACCATACATCACCACCACCACGTTTTTCACTTCCTCTACCACAATTGAGAGTATATTGCAAGGAGATAGGAGGGGTTTTTGACCAATTTCGAGCCAAGCATGGAAAGGAGCTCTTGGAGGAATTTCTTCAAGAGTTGTATCTCCTTTTCTCATTCTCTTTGTATTTCTTGTTTTCTTAATTGTGTAACCACCAATTTGGGGATTTTGTAAACCTACACTTGTGTAATATATGTTGTTTGTGCTTAAATTCTTGTGGGTTTTGTTTCACTCTTTGTTAATTTCATGAATTTAGCTTTAATTGCAATATCCATGTGTATAGAGGCCTGAAATTGATATGTGTCCATGATTGGGATTAGGAGTAGAGTAATTTAATGTAGGAGTAGTGTAATTTAACTTCCCATGATTGTTGATTGATTGATGGATGACCAAAATGCCATGTTTAGAGTAATTGGAGTGTTAGAGATTTAGCTCCAAAGAGTGGGAAAGGTTTCAGTTCAGGCATTTAGTTGCTAAATTGGCCTGGGTTCCAATTCTTGTGCTTAATGGGTCTTGTTATCAAGGCACAATTGCTCATCCTTGGCCGGATTGGGTAATAAATTGATTTAGGGAAAATTCCCAAATCAAAAGAATGAACCCTTAACCTATATTGAATGGTCTTAATGTATAACAACCAACTTATTGCACATTGTTGTTTGGTAAACTTGTTTCCCATGTCTAGCCATCCTAGGGAGATTGATAAAACCGAATCCGTATCTAGAGTAAAGATAAACTGAATTCCTCTTGTGCTTGTGTAGTTATATGGGTATTTCATTGCTTAATGCTTTCACTCGGTTAGCCACCTTGTGGATGATATTTAGGCTATGTGTTATATATTGCGTGGTTCATATTAACATGTCCAGCGTAATATCCTCTACATTTGACCAGACAGTGAGAGATACATTAGGCTGGCGTGTAGAGCTCGTGTGTGTGTCCCACAGTCCTTAATGAATCCAAGCATTTATGCATGGATGTAATCTCTAAGACATCGAGAGAGATTAGAAATTAATTAAGGGGACACAAGCATATAACATACGTGTTGTATGGGTATCTCGTATTCTTAATGCTTTCACTTGGTTGCCATCCCGTATTTGGTTAGCCATTGTGAATGAATTATTGGCTGTAGTATGGCCTACGCGGTTGCGCATTACATGCCCAACGAAATAACCACTGTATATGACCAGACAGTGAGAGATACACTAAGCTGGCATACAGGGCTCTTGTGTGTGTGCCACGGCACTTAATGAATTCATGTGTACTTTGTATGTGTGGATGTGATTTCTAAGACTCGAGAGAGATTAGAGATCAATTAAGGGGACACGAGCCTATGATATACTTGCACATTTAAGGGACTAAATGAGTCTAGTGCTTAATTAGGATGATTGTTACGGTTGAGTCGTTTTCCCTAGTGTAATCACATTTCATGCTATCTCTCCATTCCACCCTATCCATGTATATATTATGTTAGTTTATTTATTTATTTATAGTATTATTTACACTTTTTCGCAACCGCAACACACGAGTTCTCTCGGAGTGTTGTAATAATAGCTAGAACCGGTGACGGTCGGCGGATCCCACCTCCCTGCGGAACGATACCCTCACTTGCCGCTGTGCTAGTCCCTGTGACTCGCGCGCTAGCGAGGTCGAACTTAAATGTTCATCTTTTGACCGACATCGCAATGACATGTTGTCACAAGTCGCACGACACTATAACAAAAAAGTACGTGCTAGGGTTTTCAAAGTCAACGACTGGGTCCTTCGACGAGTCTTCCAAAACACAAGAGAGGAAGGCGCTGGGAAACTAGGGCCGACATGGGAAGGCCCATATCAAATAACAGATGTCGTCGGACAGGGAGCGTATACATTATGGGGAATCGACGGTCGAGAGCGGCATAACAGCTGGAACGCTCTACATCTAAAACAGTACCATTTCTAAACTCCCTTTTTCTATACATATTTCCATTATTTTACTTGTTCGTTTATCTAAAAAACTAACGACTCGACCAACAAGGAGCAATGATGAAAACTTAGTGCAACTAAGTGCAGAACTGAGCTCACAAAAAATATATCACTTTTTTGCTGTCGACTTCGACACACAATGACCACATTTCAGAGATCCATATATCGAAGTCTACATCGAATCGACATCTACAACATCAACTCTCAACATCCTAAACGAACGCATATTGAGAGTGGGGGAATAGCAGATAGCAATGGGGACAAATAACAAACTGTCGACCATATAACGCATGTACGCGGAAATTTCCATGTAAAAGGTCTTGTCGACCATATAACGCATGTACGCGAAAATTTCTATGTAAAAAGGTCTTGTCGACCATATAACGCATGTACGCGGAAATTTCCATGTAAAAGGTCTTGTCGACCATATAACGCATGTACGCGAAATTTCTATATAAGAAGGTCTTGTCGACCATATAACGCATGTACGCGAAAATTTATATGTAAAAAGGTTTTGTCGACCATTTAATGCGATCAATATTTAAGTCTTGACGACCCTATGCGGTTACTACATACAAACTTGTCGACTAAACAAGCAATCACGCGATTCCTAAGTCGACAGCTATAAATAACACGTACGCGATTTCCATACGATATTATCGAATATTCAAAATCGTTCGACTTTAGAGTGGGCATAAGTTTACAGGCTTATCTCATTCAGTTAGACTTCATCATTGTGTTAACCCCATTATGTTATGGTCGTATTGTTTCCACAATCAATAAAGAAAAAGAAGTCGGCTCAAAATAACAGCAACTATTCCAAATAAAAATAGGTCGCATCGATCAAATCATCCAGCGTTACAAAACACAAGTACAAAAAATATCTAGATAATAAAGAGATTTAAGCAGAGGCATCTTTTTGAGCGTTTTGTTGAGTAGAATCAACGCCAGCAGCAGCAGTAGTATTTTGACCTTCAACATCATCGAGATTCTCATCTCTAAGGCTTTTGTCAACGCCTCCATCACCTACTTCGTCGACCGCCCCCTCAGAAAGAGATTCTTCGAGTTTCAAGTGCTCCATCTCCTCATAGTCGTCTATCTCCTCCTGCATCTCTTTAAAATTCCAATCTGCGTGTGCACCAGACAAGTACTCCTTAAAAAGCTTCACCCTGGTCTTGCACACTGCCTTTGCTCCTATCGTCATCGCCCTGCTCTTCAAACTTTCGACAATCTTGTCATGTTCCTCTTGGGCTCTTTTCATTTCAGATTGATGACGGTCGACAATCTTCTTCGATTCCTCCTCAAGAGCCAGGCTCTTTTGCTTCTCCTTCTTCACCTGTGTGTTCAGCTTTGCATTATCAGCCTGCAAGGTGTCGTTTGATTTTCGAAGCTTCGTACACTTGTCGGTGACAGCCTTGTACCTGTCGTGAAGGTGCAACTGCACTTGCATGGCCTGCAACAAAAAATGTCGAATCAATAGAAGAAACGACCGATGAGAAAGCATAAACTTACAAACTAAGCTTACCTGGCACGAAGAAATAATGCCCGCGTTGAAGGCATCCTCCGTCTTCCTACTTTTCAAATACTTGTCGTCACCAGGAAGAAGGAATTGGTACGCCTTTTCCAGGAACTCTGTCGGCTCCTTAAACGACGAAAGCTCAGAGAAGGAGGCTTC
The DNA here is from genome assembly GCA_030490815.1 of Acer saccharum. Classification (NCBI taxonomy): domain Eukaryota; kingdom Viridiplantae; phylum Streptophyta; class Magnoliopsida; order Sapindales; family Sapindaceae; genus Acer; species Acer saccharum. The sequence continues at coordinate 48,543,248 of CM059868.1, read as the reverse complement.
ATTGGAAAATCCTTCTCGACCGTCGTTGCAACCGACTTCGCTTTTGACCCGGCGACTGCCTTTCTTTTTCAGTCGACAGTCGAGTCTTTCCTTTGCCTCTTAGTGAGTGGGCTCCTCTCTGGCGACGATTCAATTATTTCCTCCAGTACTGCTGGATCCCTTTCCTTTGACTTCCCAGTAGCTTGTTTCTTCGACGTTACACGCTTCTTAGCAATTTCATCCCTGTAGAGTTTAATCGACATAGCGTGTTCTGGGACGTTCAGCTGTGCACTCGCCATCGATGTCACTGCGAAACGACGTTCAATGTCAGTTAAAGGTGACAAAAATCTCAGATCGTACTGAAGAATTTCAAAACTTCTTCTAGTCCAAATATATGATACGAAATCCTTCACGAGAGGATACGATGCCCTCGGTCTACTTAACGTCGACCACCTCCACAGGCGACTGGGCCTAAGGTTACCTTCAGTGAGTAACACACTACAACTTCTTTCACCAGCGGGAATATAAAGCAGAACCTGAGTACGCTCGGAAGCAACTTCGCACTCTGGTCGACTCTCTATCTCCTTTATTTCTGTAAAAACAAATTCATCAATACTACTAAGTCAGAACGCCAAAAAAAAAAAAAAAAAAAAAAAAAAAAAAAAAAACTCTCAATCGACAATCAGCATTCAAACAGTACTTACCATATCGGTTCCAGATTCGACGAAACTGATACTGTTGCTATCCCTAAGGACCGTCGATTGGAGGACCTCTCGCAAAGAAGAAGGTATCTTTCCAATAATGGTCGTTTGTCGTGGTGTCAGTAATAAGTTCTTTCTTTTTGTCCCTAGGTACTAGCAGGTAGCGACCTTGGTCGCTAACATGTTCCTTCAAGTAATAATTGTGGAGGAGACATCCTAATCCAAATTGCACATTCCGTCTCTCACACAGAACCCCCAAACTTAGTAATATCCTCTAAGTATTTGGCATCAACTGGCCAGGAGCAAGGTCGTAATACACCAACATTCGTCGAACCAATTGGGGGACAGGGAACCTAAACCCTAAACGAAGGGTATACTCATAAAAACAAGTCCACCCAGGTACATCCCAGTCGGCCCGCTCATGTGCCTCCGGTGCACGAAGCTCGACATCATTAGGGATGCCATAAATCACCTGTAAACTCCGTAGGTTCTCCTGTGTGACTAAACTAGCTGGGTTCTTATTTAAGATGCCTAGAAGACGACCGGAAGTTGATGCCTCAGCGACTTCCATATATTCAGGTTGTTCGACTGGCGACGCCATAGCACGCATAGCACCTTGTTCTAACATGCCCCGAACATCAATGGAGCTAACCCTTGATGAATCCTCGACCGTGACCTGTCTATCGACATCTTATAGTCTACTGTCGACTCTGTCATTCTCATCATTGTCACTAGAAGCCCAGTCGACAGGAGAGTCTGAAATTGTGTTGTCGTTCAACATGACTTCCAAAATCTGACAGATGCAAAAATGCACAAGTCAAACGAAAACTAAATGCTACAATCACAACCTAAGGATTCTCGATCAAAGCATAGGGTTTTTTAACTTCTACTTGGAAGCCAACTTAAATCCTAAAGAAGAAGTCTAGTCTACCCACTGTTGAAGGTTTCTAGATTCTAAACGACTACCCTCATCACGACACGACAACATATAAGCAAAGCAGAAACAGCATATATGTTCACAATCAATATGGTCATAAATCAAAACGTCAAAGAAATCAGGAACACATTGAACGATGTCAGAAACAATGAAGAACACAGGTAAATTTCAGTAAAGTTACTCATCCATTTTTTATAGATTCATAAGTAAATTTCATGCAAAATACCAAAATATATAGTATAAACAAAAGGAAGTAACTTTCTACCGACCTGAAAACGATCCAAAGGAAAGATTAACGAAGAAGTTTTCTGAAAATAGAACACCGGCACTTCGTAGAAGGGAAGTTGAACGAAGAAGTTGAAAAGATTTGAAGTTGAATCGTGCAAAAAATGGCTCCATCAAATGGAACGGTTTATTTATAAACCAACATTCTAACCCTAGTTGCCATGTGTACACACCCCTTCACTTGCCAGTTAACTCAGGTTAAACCACTCGGTTTAAATTTCGAAAAACCTTTATCTTGAAAACTGCGCGTGAAATTAATGCATCTGACGCCAGCATAGAAAACTCAAACGCCTCCATCACATCGATTTGGCATCCATCAGATCGATTTGACACCCCATCGATTTAACTGCAAAAGACGATCATCTAACGACGAATCATCATTAACGACACGACGTGTTGATCCAATAAAGGTTGTCGATTAGAATAATATTCAAAGGATATTGATTCGATTCGACACGGAGTTCATTCGACTATGGTCGACTCAGCAAAAATCACTATTGATTCCATTCGACACGGAGTTCGTTCGACAATGGTCAACTCAACGAAAATCACTCTCCAACTCAATGGATTCTTCTTTAGAGAGTGGGGGACAAACTGTGGTAGCCAAAAATGGCTTATAGGCCTAAACGCAAATAGAAGCCCAACAAACTGTTTACAGCTAGTCCAGGCCCATCTGCTTCAGGTCGACCCAAACCTTATGCCAGCAAGGCTTGAGCGTTTGAAAGACTTGGTGAAGTTTGGTTACAGAAGTTAATATCCACTGAATCAAAGGAGAGGATATTTCTCCTAAAATCACGCCCACTATAGAGAAACGGCCAAAGTGACGTTGGAGGGGCTAGCACTATAAATAGGAAAGAGCTCCCACTAGAAAGCTCTCTGAAATCTTTGATACTACAAGCTTATAAAGGCGTACTGAAACTCTGCTACTAGAAGATTCTGGCCACCGGAGTTCAATCAACTCCATCGTAACAATTGCCTTCAATCATTGCTCAGCCCAAGCACACCTAAGGCTAATAATCCAACCCCCATCTTTTCATTGTTATTCTGTATTTCTCTGTTTTTGTAATCTTTTGCAGGATAAGTGAAGTTGAGACGACCATCGCCAGACGACAGTCGACATCATATAACCAACAGTTCAACCAAGTTGCTCTAGGCCCAGCATAACCCGACCCATTTGACGTACCACGTAATTCGACTATCCACAACTGATACACCATTATAATAACAGTACGATTCTCAACATCAAGTAGTATAAAATCAAACAAATTTGAAGTCTTTACTCTTTCATTGTCATTTAAAAATATCGAGCCAATTTTTATTTTTTAACTCTATTTTCTTTTGTTTTTAAAATTTTATCTTGTGTAAATAATAATAATAATAATAATAATAATAATAATAAATCTTATCTTATGGGTTGACAAATCTATGGGATTTTGACCGTTTATTTTTTCCTCAATTTGAACACGACATCTCCAATGTAAATATTCATTTTTTGGGTTTCTAACTAGTGACACATTGACATGTATATTGAATACGGATCTACTTTGTCAATTTTTTTTTTTTTAAGAAATACATATTCTCATCTCCAATACAATTATCTAAAATCAAATATGTATTGTCAAAAAATAAAATCAAATATGTATCTATTTTTTTACCAATTATCTTAAAACATTTATTTCATTGTCAATATTTTCTTTTTAACTCAAATTTAAATTCATTTAACCGTTTAACAAAAGTTATATATAAATATATCCATTTAATAATCATGTCAACCTAAACTTTTTTATTTTTGTTTTTGAAAAGAATGTCAACCTAAACATGTTAAGATAACACACTCGATTAAATTTATTAGATGGAATAAACAAATTGACATGATTATTGACCTAACTCGATTAAATTTAGTCAAAATCTATAATTTGTTTCGTGTTCGTGTTAGGTCGGGGTATCTTAAATCGTAACCTTAATTATGAGCCCTAATTTTCTTAAGCAACATATTAATAATTTCCTTCAATTACATTAATTTGTTTTTCATAATTAATGCTACGTTTGGTAGGGAGGAAAGAAAACCGGAAGGATGAAAAGATTTGGAGGGATAGAAAACATGAGGGAAGGAAAAAGAAGGAAAGGAAAAATGATTTTCCCTCGTGTTATTTGGTAAACAGAAAGGAAAGAAAAGATCATTTTATCAATTTTACTATTTTACCCTTATTTTATATTTTATATATTAAAATTTTTTGGTTAAAATTGTAATTTACCCAAATGGTGGCCCCCCATTTCTTTTTTCCCTTTTCTTTCCCTCCCATTTCCTCCCACTTTTGGGAAGAAAGAAAATGGTGGGCCCCACACCCATTTTTCTCTTCACTTTTCCTTACACTTTTCTTTTCCCTCCATTTTTCCCTCCATACCAAACACACACTTTTCCCTTTTCCCTCCACTTTTCCCTCCACCCCTTTCTTTCCTCTCCCTTTTCCTCCCTACCAAACATAGCATAATGCTCCGTTTGGTAGGGAGGAAAGAAAATAGGAAGGATGGAAAGATTTGGAGGGATAGAAAATATGAGGGAAAGAAAGGAAAATGATTTTCCCTTGAACTGTTTGGTAAACAGGAAGGAAAGAAGAGATATTTCTTTTCCTTTGTTTGGTATTGTTGAGGAAAAGACAAAGGATGGAAAATCTTCTTTAACAATTTTACTATTTTACCCTTATATTATAGTTTATGTATTATATATTTTTATATTTAATAAATAAATATAATTAATATAATTTAAATAATATTGAATCCAACCTTTTTTTTTTTTTTCAAAATGAATTCAAATTTTTTTACCTATTATATATATAAATTAATACATTATGCTTTACAAGTTATTTTAATAAATAAATTTTAAGTTAACTTTTTCTAGTCCAACTATATCTTTTTTTTTATATAAAAAAGTATCAATTTTTTTTTTTTTTTTTAATTTTAGATGGGATTTTTTTTGGGCAAAAGTTATGTGAGTCACAAATTAGCAAAATGTATAGTATGATTTTCATTGCTCCCACTTTGGGTTAGTATATCCCAAATTATAATTATATATATATATATAATGTCACAAACAAATCAATTGAACTTATAATCATTTATATTAAAAATAAAAGAAAATAAATTAAATTTTGAAATAGAAACACGATAGTTAAAAAGACAACTAGAAATGTAAAGTAATAGTTAATATATTTAACTGATTATAAGTGCACTACAAAATATATATAATTAGCATTAACTCTGGACATATCTAACTTTACAACAAGATTTTGAGTTACAAACATTCATCAGAAGTAGTCAAATTGTGCAGTACATTGGAGTTGTTAACCCAACAACATATGTGGACATATTCCTACAAGTCTCAAAAAAACATACGTAAAGTCTATCAAAAGGTATCATTGTATTGCATGTTCAAGCCTACTAACCAAAAGAGTCATGTTCAATATGCAATACCAATAACCAAAAAACATGCAGTCTAGGTAACATATTCTCCAATGTCTATCAAAAAGTCATCTTTCCACTTGCTAGTTCCTTTCAAGATCGATTGGTTGGATACATTAGCTTTAATAGCAATTCATATCGCCGCTCACTTGGAACTGCAAAAAAAGCTCGTTTTTTCGATTCACTGTCAATTAAAAATAAATATCCATCAAGTTGTAATTGTTCAGGGACTCCAATATTAATCAACTCATCATAAACTTCTTGTTCTGAATGTCTATGTGGCTGTCCTCTTTCAACAATTTTGTTACCCTCCCTAATTGCATCAGCAACATTATTCATTCCAGATTGAACATTTTCAAGATGCTTATCTAGTGATTCCAACATAGATGCCTTTCTTTTTATACCTTTTGAGGCGCTGACTAGCTGGGAATTATATTGTGGAGAAAAAAATTCAGAACAAGTATTGTTTACCTCATCCAAGTGCTCAACATCCACAACATAATTTGGGCTGCCTTCTCTTTCCCATTGTTGAACCTTTTCTTTTGCACTTACAGCACCCTCGCCATTGGCTCTATCCTTAGCAAAGAGCTCACTTAGTTTGTCATAATGATGAATTGGAGTATGCTTCCATTTCTTTGCATTAGGTTTCACCTATGATATATAAATAAGGTTAAATAATATTGATAATACTATCATAAGTAAAAAATTTAAATTTTACAAAAATAAAAAAACCTATCATTCAAGTATAAAAACTAACCTCAACAAGAGAATTCCAAACTTCTGGCTCTGCCTCAAACAATTTATTATTTTGATTCCAAGCAAAACCACTTAAACCCTTAAAAAGATCATGGCATGTATTAAAATTAGTTTTCAAAGTTTTCATTCGATTCTTCAAGTGTTCTTTATCAAAGGGATAATTGAGCTTCTCTCGACAAACTTTTAGCACATTATTATAAGCAGTTGTAGTAAATGTTCCATCCACCCTATTTCCATTTACTTGTTGCTCTAATAATGCATCAATTAGCACAATATCCATTTGCTCAGACCACTTAACAGTGTCTTTTCTTAGTTCTTCACCATCCACGTGCTTTATCTTTGGTTTCTTAGGCATTTTCACAATCTACAACCGAAGAAAACAATTATATTACACAAAAATTTAGCAATATTGACAAGAAAAAGAAAAAAACAAGCAAATTAATAGCTAACAAATTCAATATATAAAAGATATCTAAATTGCATCTATTGAATTGTATCAACACCACAAAATAATACAAAAAAAGATATTATGTCACAAAATGAATTGAACATCATCCATTAGATTGATATTCTGCAACAAAATATCCAAAACAAACAGAAAATCATCCAAATAACCTTAATTATCAAAATATCATTGTCTACGTTCTATGTAACCTTGCCACATCCTTTTTGCAATTTCATCACGAATAGATGCCCCTAATCTAGCTTCCTCATTATCCTTTTCTGTTGAGTAAATGTCCTCCGTTTGTGGTTCACTATTCCAAAGCTCTTGGTCAACTTCTCTGAGTATTTGTTCATCAGGATCCACACCCATTAGATAGTTGTGCAATATACAACATGCTAAAACAATTTTTGTAAGTGTCCTAACAGAAAAATGAGATTCTGTTCCAGTAGAAATGATGGGAAACCGTTTCTTAAGCACCCCAAATGCCCTTTCGATTACACTGCGCAAAGAAGCATGGCGAAGGTTAAATAATTCTTGATAATTTTCAGGAGCACGTGTTGAGTACTCTTTTAAGTGATAACGCACTCCTCTGTATGGCGTGATGAGTCCACTTTGTAGCATATAACCAGCATCAACCAAATAATATTTTCCATTTGGAATGACAAGTTTATCATCTCTTTTTAACGCATTTTTTATAATTCTTGAATCAGATGCGGTTCCTTCCCATCCAGGAAGCACATAAGTAAATCTCATATCAAATCCACATGCTGCCATAACATTTTGAGTAGGATATTCTTTTCTTCCACGATATCTTGGTGCCTCTTCCCTAGAAACATTAACTCGAATATGTGTTCCATCAATGGCTCCTACACAATTCTGAAATTAAACACTAATCAAGTCTAAAGTTTATATACATTATATGTATATGAATTAGCATTAAAATTATGCTCAAAGTGTTAGAGAAGTTTTTTTACCTTAAAATAAGGGTAGAACCTGTGGCTATTGACTATTTCTTGAGAAACTTCTACGCCATTTGGTTGCCTCAAAAATTGATCTTCTAAGGTGATAATTGCTCGTAGTACCTCATGAAAATGCCGACTTATTGTCTCCCCAGATCGACGAAAAAAGAAAGAAATTGTACGATTCTTAGCATTATGGGCTAAAACATAAAGAAATTTTGCTACTTGTTCTTCTACTATTGAATTCTTATTATCTTTAAGCCGACCAGTAGCTCGAAGCAATTCACACAACCTAGCAAATGCATCTGGCCCCATACGAAGAATGTCACGACATTTCTCATTTGTACTAAGTTGGGTCATGAGTTCTCTTCTCACATTTTCTCTTTCTCCGAAAATGTTACCTACACTTCTATCAACATATCTTGAACAACAATACAATTTCATGACACATATCATATGAGTCACATTACAAACAGCTTGCACTGCAGCCATACGCCTTTGTCTTTCCCAATGACTCAAAAACTTTGTAAAATATTCTTCACAATTGTCCATTTGGTTATCTTCCATATTTTCTGTAAAATTGTTATCCATTTCATCTCCTTCCCTATTACTTCCTCGATCCATCTATTGAAGTACATTTTATTGGTTATTTATTGAAATCCATATTGATGCAACATCCATCGATTAAGAATAACTTATGAAAAAAAAAATCACAATTGCACCAAAAAAAAAAAACATATATTATATGTCAGCCAATAGTATATACTTAAAAATATAAATAAAATATCATTAAAAAAATATAAATAAAGTAATGTTTGAATCCAAAATCATCCACCAATACAATTTATGTATCAACTATGTTTTACTAAATCTCAACATTATTCATTGCATTCTTCATGAAACTATACATAGTGTTTGAATCCAAAATCATCCACTAATAAGAATGTATTCATCTTTTTGAACTTTTTTTTTTAATAAAAAACCTCAAATATATCCAAGAGTAACCATTTTATATATATATATATATATTGAAACAATTAAATATTATTAAGCAAGGCCTGCCCAGAGCAGTCAACAAATGACAAACAAACCAAAGAAACAGCAGAAACACAGCAAGGGCACTAACACAAACACCCAGCACCCAACACAACAAGGCCAGCCAAGGAACCCAGCACAAAAGAAGCAAAACAGGGGAAAACAGAAAAAAGAGAACCAAAACAAAAGAGAACCAAAACAAGACAGAACCAGAGATACGATACAAGGATTCGACTCTCCAAGCTCCACTCAGTAAAGTTCGTGACTGCTGTATTTTTTGAAAACATATATTGAAAGTGTATGTTAGTCCTAAATCCCTCACATAGTTTTGTCTATTTTGTTATTTAAAAAAAATATATAAACACTACAATTTTGATAATTTGCTACAACCAAATCGTCCCTCAAAATTTGAGAGTTTATCTAACAAATCTCATGTTCACATAGATTTAGCTAAAAAAATCATACAATTTATAAAAATAAATTTAATCTAAATAATCATTATTTGAGTCACTTATTTGCTTAAAATTAGAGGAAATTAGTTAAATTAGGAAACAAAGCAATTGTGGAGAAGAAAAAAGCTAATAAATAGTTAAATTAAAATTAGGTTTTTCAAAGAAAATTGGATTGTTTCTACAAAACCAGGGATTACAACCAATTAAATTAATAATAATAAAAAAAACAATAATCAAATAACCCATGAAATAAGCATCACGTTTATAAGGAAATTGGAACAAAAGTAAATCACATACCTGAAAGTTGAGCTTTTCTTCTTCCTACTTTTGCTCCAATTTTCTTCTCTTCTCTTCTCTGTCCCGCCAGAATCTTCTTTGGGCGCCAACGAATTCTGTGTAAATATATAGCTAGGGCTTATGAGAGGATTAAAAAAGGGGCAAATTTGTAATTTCAGTTAAACCAAAAACCAATCCTTCCTTTCTCTCCATTTTCCTCCCACTTTTGGGAGGATTAAAATTTGTGGGTCCCACCCCAAAAATTTTCTTCCCATTTTTCCCTTCCTTCCATTTTTCCCTCCATACCAAACACACACTTTTCCCTTTTCCCTCCACTTTTCCCTCCACCCCTTTCTTTCCTCTCCCTTTTCCTCCCTACCAAACATAGCATAAAAGACAAATTTGGCGCAAAAATTATAGAATCCCGCTTGCCGACTTCCAGTTCCCACTTGCCGAGCAGCGCGCCGAGCTCACCGCCATCCAATCCCTAGAATCCGACCTAGATTTCGCCTTCCGTCTCCAGTTCGAAGACGCCATCTTCGCTTCTATCGCCAATCTCCTGTCCTCCTCGAAGCCGTCTTCGTCGTCGTATTCGTCGCAACGACGACAACAGCAACCAACACAAAACGACACCGTTGTTACAACCTTTGCGGCCCTCCAATCCGAAGAACTCATGAAGACAGAGCTCGAACTCGCCGATAGCGACCAGGCAAAACTCGAGATGCGCAAGACAAGGGAGGAGCTCAATTGTCTGATCCACGATCAAATATTCACAAAGGAGCTCGAGCATCCCTGACGACGAGTGGTCGGAGTGGGGAGGCAACTTCGAGAAACCCTGCGGCGAGGGCATGTCGAAGATCGTCGTTGGCGGCGACGATTGCGAGTTTAGGCTCTATTTCAAGGGATTGGTGAGCCAGGAGCATGTCAACGGAAAAACAGTGGAGTTTTCCAGAATTGGCGTTGCGTTATGCGGGCCCTCGGATAATGTGATATTTGAATTGAAAAAGCCTTTGATTGGCGATCGGATGAACAAGAATGCTGTCAAGATCAAGGCTTTGATTGAAGGATTGAATGCTGCTCTCTCTTTGGAGCTCAAGCGTGTTCAGTTTCTCACTGATTATTTTCCTCTCTACCAATTTGTGAGTAATTCAATTCCTCATTGAATCTTATTGCGTATTTGATTTCTCGAATGTTTTGTGATTGTTTAGTTTTTTTACTTTTTCTGGGTATTGAGAAATTCTGGAGATATTCTGTTTGCATATTATTTGGAGAAAGACTAAAGTGGGATTGAGATTAGATGGATTGGATGAATAAATATAGATAAATAAATTGTATTGTTTTTGCCACAATTCTTCACTAATAAATTGAGCACTGCATCATATTTAGTGCATTTGATTTCTCTATTATTGGAATTGTGGCACTGTATGTTGATGTTCAATCACCCCCAAGAGATGGATGCGATCATGTGGTTATGAGGCTGACATTTAAAATGGCTTTGCAGATTACCGGGAGGTGGCCACCGAAGCAACACAAGATTGCTGTGTTAGTCAATCAAGTGCACCTTCTTCGTTGCAACCCTGTTCTTGTGTCACGTAATGATTTAAAGTATGGATTGAAACTTGCAAGAGATGCAATAGTTTGTCAGACCATATTGCCTGCAGAACTTAGTCATGGTATAATTATGATAGAAACTTGTGTTATTTGTTTAGAAGATACCGATGTTGGGAATATGTTCTCGGTTGATGGTTGCCGGCACCGATACTGCTTTTCTTGCATGAAACTGCATGTTGAAAACAAGTTGCTTCATGCCATGGTTCCTAAATGTCTGAACTTAAAGTCGACACCTGCAGAAAATTCTTGACACCTAAATTACTTGAAAGAGTGAAGCAATGCATAAGAGAAGCTTCAATTCCTGCTATGGAGAGAGTTTATTTGCCCCTATCCCAAGTGCTCAGCATTAATGACACGAAACCTGGTTTCAAAATCTGCTAAAAATGGGTTTGTTGGTGGTGGATCTGGATTCTGGAACTCGGAAATGTGTGAAATGTCAGGGCCTTTTCTGTATAAATTGCAAGGTTCCATGGCATAAAGACATGACATGCTATGAATACAAACGATTGAATCCTAATTCCCCAGCAGAGGATGTGAAGCTGAAGTCTCTTGCATCAATGAATCTATGGCGTCAGTGTGTAAAGTGCAACCATATGATAGAACTTTCTGAAGGTTGTTACCACATGACTTGCAGGTACTTTGTCTATCCTTCCAAGTTAATCATTTTATTATTAATTTTGTTAAAAATTAATTGCAAGGTCCCTTGGCATAAAAACATGACATGATATGAATACAAACGATTGAATCCTAATCCCCCAACAGAGGATGTGATGCTGAAGTCTCTTGCATCAATGAATCTATGGATAAATGCTTTTTATATATATATAAAATTTCACAAACATTTTAACCATCGGATGAATCCAAATTTTAGAATGGTTCGTCCTAACTTTTATTATTATTATGATGAAAAATATAAATTTACGATATGATCTTGATTATGCATTGTAAATTTGTAAGTTATCATATGGTTCATATGATTATAAGTTATAACCATATAATTAAGTTTTATAATCATATGAAGATGAAACACAAAAATCAAGATCTATAATTTTTTTATCTTTTTTTCATATATCCATAATTTGTCAATAAACACAACAATCAATTAGGAAGGATGAAACATTCCTTGGAAGTGACCTAGGGGCATAGCCAGAGAATTTTCTCAGACCGTGCTAATTAATTTTTCTTATTTGATAAAAAGTTTATCTAAATAGTTATATATGTGTGTGTGTGTGTGTGAGTGAATTTTGATGTAATTTTTTGCAATTGATAAGTTTAGTAAAATTTTCTTGTAATGTGTGTGTATGTGTGTGAGTTTTGATGTAATTTTTTGCGATTGATAAGTTTAGTAAAATTTTCTTGTAAACAAAATTTGAAATTTTTTTGAGCACTGTAACTATTTTTTCCAACTTTTTTTTGTTTTTTTGTTTTTTTTTGTTTTTTTTCATATATCTATAATTTTTCAATAAACACAACAATTAAATAGGGAAGATGAAACATTCCTTGGATCACTTTTGGAGGTAAAGGAGGGAGTAAACTGTAAAAGGAGTTGAGAGTGGATTCACTTGGGCCAGCCCAATCATCTTCCTTGAGCTCAAGCGTGTTCAGTTTCTCACTGATTTTGAAACATTCCTTGGGCCGGCCCAATTATCATCTTCCAATTAGGCGCAAGCCTACTAATGGGCTTAACGGGCCTGGAATTTGAGGCTAGTTTCGTTTTATGGGCCTGTTTATCAATTACTCCAGTTAAGAAGAAAAAAAATTTTCAAAGGAAGAAATTTAAATTCATATCTTATGGGCTGAAAAATCCAATTAAATTCATATCTTACTCATTCTATTTATTATTTTGTTCGATCCGAACACGACTTGATTAATTAATCATATCAATTCAAACCTCTCAACAGGTAACATGACACGTCTACGAATTCCCTTTGGACTAGGAATTTTTTTTTTTTTTTGGGTGACAATTAAATAATAAAATTTACTTTAAAAAAAATAATAATAATAAAATGATGTCATTCTTTGAATATGTGTTCTGAATTCTGAACGAGCCAATTTTGTTTTGCATTTAGATTACATTTTTATTACGGGGGATTATAGTTAGGACTTTATGCTTTAAGGAAATATTGTTTTTTTACCCGACTTATGTGTATTCTAATCTTTGGTCATCATCCTTTGGAAACACATCAAAAATGTCCCTCTGTTAGTCAATCGTTAGTTAAAATTAACTGGTCCAAGGGTAAAAATGTACTTTCAATCATATTTACATGTTTACATTGGGGGGATTATAGGTAGGAATAGGATGTTTAGCATTATTATTATTATTATTATTATTATTTTTGAAATTAGGTGAAATTAGTTACTATTGAATGCATTGTATCATCGTCATTTCATTTATATTATTGAATTCCCATCTTTGCAACAAATTGTTGCGATAGAATGTCCGAAGATGCAGTCGAGAAGTCTTGAACACATCAAGGCTGCACAGACTACAAACAACAGAAGCATAGGGTGATGGATTTTGGGAAGGCGACCTTAATACTACAATAGTACATGTCAGTTCATTTTCCTCCACCATTTTAAGTGGCACTATTGTTTCATCATTTGAAGAGAGTTGTGCTGATTTCGTGGTGTTATTCATCATTTGTGGTTGTAAAATGGTGTATGTGAACTTGTGCATTTACGTATCATTTGTACTATTCGGTTTCGAACTTTTGGTTTGTTTTCCAACAGCATGATTAAATAATGTTACAGGAGGTTCATCTCTTTCCATTATCTGCTCATGTTCGTGCATTCATTCTCCTTGTAACCCATTCATTTTCCAACTGCATGATTAAATAATGTTACAGATTTTAACCTTGCAGCCTTGGCAATTCAGCAATTTCACTATACATAGTTGTTTTCATAAATTCTGATTTTTATTCTGAATTATTTGCAATTACACAATGTCCCGGAGTTGTAAAGAAGATTGAGGTCATCCTCCGCATACAAGTTGGATCTTGGGAAGAATTTTTGCTTGATTTAGTTATAAAATATTGATGAGGAAAAGGAACTCTGTTTCTGCTCTGCTCTGTTTCATTGCGTGCTCTGCTTTGGCTTGCACTTATATAATTTGATTACTTACTACTGCAAGGGATTGTGTTTGAATTCGTTTCTCATGAAGAAAGAGTTTTCAAAACATGATTACTTTTTTGTTACGTAATTTGATTTAAATTTGTGTTTCTAGAAATCGTTTTTGTTTGTTTTAACTGACCACTGGTATAGTGTACATCGTATTTGATTAATGAAAAGAAATGAGATATGAAATTCACTTCAAATTGACTGAAGTAGACGTGACCCCTCAGCCCTCACATGTCCACACGCTGAGGTAGCGGATTCAAATAAAAACATATGTACTTTCAAATAAGTAACCAAAGATTTGGACGAGATGCTGTTGGCACGGTGGTAAACCCCTCACACCTGTAACACGAGGTTACGGGTTCAAGTCATCCACATTCCCTAAAAAAATCCCAAATTTATGTAACAGTTTAATACTTAAAAATAAAAAAATAAAAACAAACACACAAAGATATGTCAACAAAGATATAAAATTAAATGAATATATAACGAATTTAAGAAAACTCATGAATGAATAGTGATAACCTAGTTAAAAATGTACCATACAATATTATAATTGTGTGCACCCCTCCTTTCACGTTTGTAGTAGGTTTCTTTCTAATGTTATAAGAGTAGATGTCCAGACCGCGTATGTAGTGTTTGATCTCGGTAGATCCTGACGAACGACCTAAATTTCAAAATCATAAAGTACTCAACAACTATATCATTCTTGTATGGTAGCTTAACCGAGTTCAATGATACATCTTCTAAAACCAAGTTCTTATGATAATATCTTGAATCTCAAGAATATCCATTACTTAATTAAATAAACAAGATATGGATGACAACTAAAAACTTACTCAAAGTTGCTAGTGTAACAACTAATAACCCCTTTTACTTTTTTATTTATTTATGAAATATTACATAAATTTGGGTTTTCTTAGAGGGAACTTGAACCCACAACCCCATGGTAATAATAAACAATAGGAAGACACAATAACTATTCCATAGGGTTTTCTCTCCCATCTAGGTCCCAATCTGTACACCTCACAAGCTCTCGGTTTTTATCTCTTTATTGCTCTCTACACACTAGTAAAAGCTCTGTTAACAACACATTTATATACTAAGAGACTTTTCACTAATTTTAACGAAGTTTACACAAAATTAGAAATTATAAAATAGCCCCAAAAAACCAAAAATATGGTTTTTTTTTTTTTTTTTTTTTTTTTCGAGACATGAATCAATGAGAGTAGCATTACTTGCTGATTTCCATATGCCAGATTCATTTTCCGCCGTAACCAAAAGCACTTTTCTTGTAATGGCCATTGTTTTTGTCAAATTAAATGAAAAACTTGGGCCAGCCCAATCATCTTCGGCCGATATGGCACAAGCCTAATTATAGGTTTAATGAACCAAGAATTACAGGCTTATTTGGTTCTATGGGCCAGTTTATTAATGACTCAAGTTACAAAAAAATATCTAGCCCGTTTCTTTTTATTTTATTTTTTTCAACTAAACAAAAAATTTAAAAACCTTCTCTTGTGGTCTGTGGGCTGCAATTCTGGTTGACAGGTCGGATTCAGCTAAACCAAACAATCCTGTTTATTTTTTACTTAATCCAAACACGATCCGATTAATAATCGTGTCAAATCTCTAGATTAGAACATGTCGACACGCTCCATTTATTAAACAAGTGACACGACTTGTATAATTCGTTTATTCATGTATGTTTTCTGTCATGTGACTTGTTTGAAACATTTAATTCAAATTTAATCTCTTTGTTAGTTTAACAAAAGTTGAAGTTTATATTTATATTGATGCATAATTACAATGATACCTTTAATTAATTTTTAATTACAAATATACCTCTAATAATTATGTCAACTTAAACCCATTAAGATAAATAGAATAAATAAGTTGACATGATTATTAACCCGACAAGATTAAGTTCAATCCGAACATAATAATTTGGTTCATGTTTGTATTAGACCTAAACACAGCATACGATTGCTAATAGACGGTGAAAATAAAGACTAAAATGAAAAGAACAAAATAGTTTGAGACTAATCCAATTTGTTTTAACTATCTTTATGACTTTATCCCGTAAAGTCAACTAAACCACACAACAGTAGAAATTTTGATCGCGGTGGGCGCAAAGAGGAAATATTAGTAAAGGTTTTTAATTAGAGTTATTTTTGGAATTAGATGATAGAAAAGAAAATTTGTAATTTTTAAATTTGAAAGATTGAATTTTGTGAGATAATGGGTGCAAGGAGGAGATATTCTAAAAATAATCTGTGGCCTAAATTTTAGACGGGCCCTTAGCCAACCGCCGCCTAACTTGACTGAAATATTCCAATTCTTCACTCATTGCTTTTTTTCAATTGTTGAAGACCGAAGACTGAATAGTAAACCTTGAACCCTCAACAGCTCATAGATAGTTATAGGAGAAAAACTTGTATGGGACAGTATGTCAAATGAAAATTTGCCATATGTTACTTTAAAAAATATATTCTTATGCTTTTATTGTAAATGATACATTTTCTTTGGACATTCTCACTACATGGTAATGAGACTGTCCAATGCAAGTTTTTCTCTAGTTATATAGGTGCAATTTTTTCACTCGTTACTTTCTTCTAGCAATTGAAAGATGAAATCATGTAAGCACACCCTGCATATTACTAAATATATAATTTCTTTTAATTCTTAAAAAAAATATATAATTAACAAAATTATAATTTATATATATATATAAAGAGTTTTTCTATTGTCAGTTCGTCCTGATATTAAATATATCAGGAAGAAGAATGTAAACTATTAGATTTACATGTTTTGTTAAAAATTCTTCATAATCCATGATCTATATTTTCATACTGATATATTTTATATCAGAATGAACTGATAGTAAAATGATTATATATATATATAAATAAAAAGAGGGACCGCATGCCATCTCTTTACATTTTGATGGATCTTTTTCCAATACTGTGTTTATAGTATGTTGTTTATTGAATCAAAAGGATATTTTGGAGCCAAGTGTCATGAAGAGATGAGATCCTACAAATTTTGGACCGCAACCAAAGGTGTTGTCAACTGTCAAGGCAACTATAATTGGAAACGAGTGACTTGAAAATTCACCCTTTGACAACTTTTCGTACTCACCTTCATGTTATATCTTCCTCCATCTTTTCAGACCCAGTGGAAGAAGACTACTGAGTTATCAAACTTTTTATTTGGGTTTTATTTTTCTTTATTATTTTTATTTCATCTATTTCCTTTTTATTTAATTTGGTTTAGTTAGGTAAAAATTCGAAAAGTAAAATAGTTATAAAAAATATTATATCTTTTAAAATATTATTAATATAATTTAAGGGTAATACTGAGATTTTAAAAATATATAAATTTATGGTGTATAAACGGTTTTAGAGGCTACCAACAGCGAAATTTTTTTAAAAAATACCTGATCCCGAATTATGTTGATATTGTCAAAAAAAAAAAAAAAAAAAACTTATTATTATTTTTTTTTGCTTAATCTGAACATGACCCAATTAGTAATCGTGTCAAACCTCTCAATCATGACACATCGACACGACCCATTTATTAAACGTGTAACATTACTTGAATAACTTGTTTATTATATAGGTCATGTGACCTATTTAATCTGTTTAATTCAAATTTAATCTCTCCGATCGTTTAACAAAAGTTAAAGTTTATATTTATACCGATTCCAAATTACAAATATACTTTCAATTAATTTTAAATGTATAATATTATTTCAAGTGTTTTATATCAAGACAGATATCATCAATAACATAAGAGGATCCAAATCCTAAGCGTACAAATGAAAAATTAATAAAGGTTTTTAATCAGTGTTAATTTTTTTTTGAAAGAGTAGTTATTTTTAGAATTAAATTTACAATAGATATTGAAAATAAAATTTTTAATTTTTAAATTTGAATGAGTGATATTGAAAATAATTTGTGGCCATAGTTTTAGACGGGCTCTTAGCCAATCGCCGCCTGACTTGACTATGGCGCCAGACGACCCTGTTCATTTTCCAATTCTTCACTCACTGTTTCTTCTTATCACTGAAGCTGAAAACCGAAGATCGAATAGTAGCAAAAACACTCAACCTTGAACCCTCAACAGCTCAGAGAGATAGTTACAGAGGTGCAATTTTTTCTCTCTCGTTAGTTTCTTCTTGCAATTAATACTAGTTTCGTTGCCTGCCTGTCATTTTTATGTTTTGTTTTCTCTGTTTTTTCTTCATTTTATTGGCTTTTGCTTTCGGTTCTTAATCATAATTTTCTTTTTATGTCATTTGAGTTTTATTTATAACTTTTGCCAAATAATTTTAAACAAAATCTATCTCACCACCAAGCTCTTCCTATCTATTTTCATTAGACTCATCGTCACTAGAATTCAGAGATCTGGGTAGAGTTAATTATTTTAATGGATCTATAGTTTTGGAAAATATCAGAGAGAAAAAGCTAGACACAGGAGAGAAAATTGAAAGTGTTGATGCAATACTTGCAATTCATTTGGTTAATGATTTTTATTTTAATAATTTGACTATTAACCTTATATAATTTTATTATTTTGATTGATTATTATAATATTTTTCATTTTACAATATGCTAACATAAGTGTTTTTTTAATGTTTTTCTTTTCTGAATTCTATTTTCATTAATTTCTACCGGATACATTGTTTGATCGTTAAATATGAAATTCAATCTCTCATTTTCAACTGGAAATTGATGAAACAAAAAACAAAAATTGAAAAACATAACTGAACATGCCCTTAACTGAACATAGTTTTAACTGAACATAACCTTTTTTTTCTTGTTACTGATCTTTGCTTTTAGTAATTGGTTGTTGTCATTTAAAAAATAAAAAATAAAAAAAGTTCCTTCTTTATGATTGTGAATTGATGTTGAACGTGGATGGTTATTTTTTTCTTTTCAATTTTGCTTTGCATTTATTTATCAATTTGATGATTGTGAATTGAATGATGATGGCTTTATTTATTTATTTATTTTTATTTTGTTTTTGCTGTTGTTTTTATTATTTTTTTTCTGCTCAAATTTTTTTTGAATCTTGTTGTGCTACCATCGGTGGTTTTTATTTTTTTTTATTAATTGTTTTTAATTTCAGTTTTTTAAAATTAAATAAAAAAAGAAAAAGAAAAGTGTCTCTCCATCTGTTTTTTTTTTTTTTTCAATTTTTTTTCTTACAATTTTTTTATTTATGTTTTTGTAATATTTTGTATTTTCTGTTTTTCTAAAAAAAAAATATATTTGAATAATATTTTTTATTATTTTATGAAACAGTCATTTTCTGGTTATATTGAAGGGTAAAATAGTTTTTTTATTTAAAATCTTAATAGAAATTAACGGCATGAGATACTGGATAATATGACAACTTAGGGGATTGTCATGACCATTAATGAAATTAAAAGTGGAATATGTGAAACATGGAAAACCACATTGAGAGTTTGATAAATATCCATTGATTTATGTGTCCTTGACTCCTTATCCTTGAGTGGCAGACTGGAACTTTGTTAATCGAACTCTTTTTGGGTTTGAATCAATAAATTTTTAATCTTATAATATCATCACATCAATAATCAGGGACGGAGCTAGGATTATGTTCTAGAGGGGGCGTTGTGAAAAAAAAAAATTAATTATTAAAAATGTTGTTTATATTTTAAAACATTATTATTTTTCATTAATTATTGTTATTTAAAATTAATAAAAAATTTGAATGAGATAAATTATCTTAATTTGGGTAAAAACAATGCTAGATATTCCAACTCATATCTCAATTTGTAACTTATACAATTTAATCCATATAAATGGGACGAATGAAATAAATCATAATTAATATGTATCGATTTGTAATTGACACACAACTAGTTGGAATACAAGTTGAGATATAAAGTTAGCGGTATGTCTAGCATTAATTTGAAAATAATATAGACTAAAATTTATGACCATTAATTCAAGATTCAATAATAGTGTTTAATAGTTAGAAAATGAATTAAAATTTAAACTGTATTTCTAATATTTTTCTAAAATTCAAAAACTTTTTTAATAGTTAAAAATTATAAAAGTTTGTTTGATAAAATTTCTTAATAATTAAATATAAATATATGACTATGTTTACCGGATATGTTTTAATTATATAAATTAACACATTTTTTTAAATTGTAAAAACTAAATAAATAACCTATCAAAAGTATGACATGGTATTACCATATTAGAGTAAGATAAGTCCATATTAGAGTAAGATAAGTAAGATTTGGAGAGAGAGGAAATATTTTTAAGAATATAATAAAATTAGTTAAGAAAGAATTGAGTAAAGTGTAATTTTGATAAGAAAAAATTACAACTAACATAACAAAACATATTTGTTGCGATTTGATTTATATTTGAGATATAAAGAAAAAATAATAATATATTTATAATGAAATATATTCTCTACGTGATTAGGGTAAAATTATTAACGGTGTAATTTATAAAAGAATTAGAAAATCTAAATATGAAGTAAGAGTAAATATATAAAAATATGAAAGTTCCAGGGATTGATTTATAAAACTATAAAACTTGGGGGGTATGAAATAAGGGTAAAAACATAAAACCCTAATAGGTTAGGGGAAACTTTATAAAATTGTACAAATTCAGGGGAGGCATTGGCCCCCTCTCATCGTAAAGTGGCTCCGTGCCCTGCATAACATACTCTCACACGCCTTATTCCAATTCGTCACTCACTGTTTCTTGTTCTTGCTGAAGCTGAAGACTGGAGCAGAAAAAAAAAACTCAACCTTGAACCCTCAACAGCTCAAAGATTGTTACAGAGGTGCAATTTTTTCACTCTCATTACTTTCTTCGGTTTCCCTTTTTTGTCTCTGTTTTTTTCCTTCATTTTATTGTATTTGCTCCCAGTTTTTCTTTCATTTCTTAATCTTTAAGTCATTTGAGTTTATAACTTTCGCCAAATAATTTTAAAGGAAAAAAAAAAAAAAAGAACTTGAGAAGAATCCAGTGTTACTCTAATCTTCGTTTAATTTATAGTTTTGTTGGTTGTCATTTTAAATTTTCCCACTTTTTGTCACTGTTTTTTCTTCATTTTATTGTCTTTGCTTCCACTTTCCAAAATCTCACTTTAGTTTTTAAGTCATTTGAAACTTTCGCCAAATATTTCAAAAATAAAAATAAAAAACTCCAGTGTTATTCGCATCTTTCTAAAATTCTCTATTTGACTACTAATAAGCATCATTCTGCTTGTTCAACATTTCTTTTATGAAACCTTTCTCCTCTTAAACATTGTTATTCTGTTGTCCTCTAAAAAAAAAAAAAAAATCCTTTCCCATAAACATTGTCATTCTGTTGTCTTTTTGAACTTTCTCATAAACATTGTCATTCTGTTGTTTTTAAAATTTAAAAAAAAAAAAAAAACAAAAAAAAAAAATCCTTTCTCCTCATAAACATTGTCATTGCTACTCTGTTTCTTATCCCAAAAAAAAAAAAAAAAAAAAAAAAAACACTTTGTTATTGCTACTCTTTCTTAAGTTTCACTTTGTTAAGAACGAGCGAGAAGAGAAGGAACCGCAAGAAACAAAAAAAAATGGTGGACGTAGTTATTTCCATTGCAGCAAAAGTTGCAGAGTTGATGGTTTTTCCAATCGGAAAGCACATATGTTATCCATTCAAATACAATAGCAACACGGATGAGCTGAAGAAACAAGTGGAGAAGCTGACAGCTGTAAGAGAGATGTGGCAGCACTCCGTCGACGACGCTAAGACACAAGGGGATGAGATCGAAAAGGTTGTTGAGAACTGGCTGACTAAAGTGGATGAGTTCACTGAAGGGGTTGTAAAACCCATCATTGATGATCAAGACAAAGTAGGGAAGCTGTGTTCAATCGGCTTCTGCCCCAATCTTATGGCTCGTTACTCCCTCAGCAAGAAAGCAGCCAAGACGGCAAAGGATGGGCTTGACCTCTTGGGGGAAGGAAAATTTGATAAAGTTTCATACCGTCCTCTCCTTCGAAAAACAATTTCCACCTACATGACAGATGACTATGAGGACTTTGAGTCAAGAAAGCTGATTTTTCAGGAAATTATGCAGGCACTAAAGGATGATAACTCCAAAATGATTGGGGTGTACGGCATGGGAGGTGTGGGTAAAACCACACTAGTTAAAAGAGTTGTTGCGCAAGCCATTGAAGACAAGTTATTTGATTTCGAAACTACAGTTGACATAACAGACACCCCTGACATTAAAAAAATTCAACAACAAATTGCTGAAGAGCTAGGCCTAAACTTTCATGAGGAGAGTTTATCAACAAGAGCTGTTCGATTACGTGATAGGTTGAAGAAAGAAAAGAAGGTCCTTATAGTGTTAGATAATATCTGGGCAAAACTTGACCTTGAGGCTGTTGGAATTCCTTTTGGTCATGAAGAGGAGAAAGGAAGTAGCAGCTTGCAAGAAGAAGATCAGAAAGTTGGAATTCCTTTCGGCCATGAAGAGGAGAAAGGAAGTAGCAGCTTGCAAGAAGAAGATGCAAAAGGAAGAAATGATGATCAAAGACGATGCAAAATATTGTTGACATCTAGAAGTGAAGATGTATTAAGCAACGATATGAATGCCGAGAAGAATTTCTTGGTTGAAATTTTATCCAAAGAAGAAGCTGGAAATTTATTTTGGAAGATTGTGGGTGATGCAACCAAAACTTGTGATTTTGAGGCTATTGGAGTTGAAATAATTCAATATTGTGCTGGTTTGCCTGTTGCAATTGCAACAATTGCAAGTGCATTGACAAAAAGAAGTCTTTTTTATTGGAAGGATGCCTTGGATCAGCTAAGAAGGTCTAATCCAAGACACATCAAAGGGATGGAAGCAAAAGTATACTCTGCCTTAAAATTGAGTTACGATTTTTTGGAGAGTGAGGAAGCAAAAGCACTATTTCTACTTTGTAGTCTTGAAAATGCAAGTTCAAACATAAGCTTTGATTACTTGTTGAGATATTGCATGGGTTTGGGTTTGTTTCAAAATGTTTCTACATTGGAACAAGGAAGGAATAGACTGCACACGTTAATCAATCATCTCAAAGCTTCATGTCTATTATTGGATGGTAACACCGAGGGGGGTGTTAAAATGCATGACATTATTCATGCTGTTGCTGTTTCAATTGCATCTACCGATAAGCTTATGTTTAATATTCAAGATGTCACCGACTTAAAAGAAATGTTGGAGGAGAAATTGCCCAAAGATTCAACTGCTATTTCTCTTTGTCGTAAAGATGTCTCCAGGCTTCCTGAAAGGTTGGAATATCCTAAACTTAAGTTATTTTTCTTGGTTATGGAAGAATTCTCTTTGCAAATTCCAGACACTTTCTTTGAAGGGATGAAAAAACTTGAAATTTTAGAAATGATGAAAATTCATATGTTATCACTACCTTCATCGCTTAGCAAGCTAACTAATCTTCAAACATTATGTTTGAACGAATGCCAGCTAAGAAATATAGCAATTATTGGAGAGCTAAAGAGATTAGAAATTCTTTGCTTTTTGGGTTCTGATGTTGAACAACTGCCGACACAAATTGGACAGTTAACTCGGTTAAGGTTGTTAGAATTGAGAAACTGTACAAAACTTAAAGTGATATCACCAAATGTTATATCAAGCATGACTCGGTTAGAAGAGCTTTATATGGGTAATAGTTTTATCCAGTGGGAGGTTGATGGCCAAAGTAATGCTAGTCTTTCTGAGTTGACGCAATTGTCTCGTCTAACAACTTTAGAAATACATGTCCTCGATGCCCAAATTATGCCGCAAGACATGGTGATCTTTGAGCAGTTGGAAAGATATAGAATAATCATTGGAGATGTGTGGGAGTGGTCCCATGATTCTGTAGCTTTAAGGATGTTGAAACTGAAATTGAATAATAGCATTTATTTGAGAAATGGGGTTAAAAGTTTGTTGCATAGAACTGAAGATCTCTATCTAGATAAACTGAACGGTGTTAAGAATGTTATTTATCAACTTAATGGGGAAGGATTCCCACAATTGAAGCATCTTCATGTTCAAAATGACCCTGATATTCAATATATTGTTAACTCAATTGGATGGGGTCCATGTAATGTCTTTCCCAAGCTAGAGTCATTGTTTCTTCATAATTTGATTAACTTGGAGAAGATATGTCATGGCCAACTGGCAACAGAATCTTTCAACAAATTAAAAATCATGAAAATCGGAAGATGTGATGGATTGAAGCATCTCTTCTCATTTTCCATAGCCAAAAACCTTTTGCAGCTACAAGAAATCGAAGTCACCAACTGCAAGAAGCTAGAAGAGATTGTTTATGAGGAAAGCCATGAACAATTCAAACAAAATGACACTGTTAGTAAGATCGAATTTACTCAGCTGCGCACTCTGAGTCTACGATGCCTACCACAGCTCACAAGTTTTGGCTTCAAAGAGTCCACACCTTATGCTGGTTCTGAAGAAATCTTTGCTGAAGATAAGCTTGGCGGTTTCGTACCATCATTCAGTCAAAATGTATGTTTCTTTTTCTTCTCTTGTTCTCCTCTTTTCTTTTCGTTTTGCATTAATGAAATCGTTTTGCATTAATGATTTTTAATCATTAATAACAAAAAGATTGTATTTGCAGGTTTTGCTCCCAGGCTTGGAGAACTTGAAGCTGTCTTCAATTAACATTGAATGTATGTGGCTTGATCAACTTCCAGCAATCTCTTCTTGTTGTCAAGCTTTAACAAGCTTGACTGTGGAGGAGTGTAGTGGTAATTTGAAATTTCTGTTTTCGTATTCTATGGTTAAAAGTCTTGTGCAACTAGAAAATCTTGAGATACGGAATTGTAAGTCGATTGAGGGGATAATCAACACAGAAGAATTAAGAGAAGAGGGAAAAATGATTAAGATGGTTTTCGCTAAACTAATCAAGCTGCAGCTCAAAGGTCTTCCGAACCTCACACAATTTGGCTCTGGAAATTCAGTTGAATTCCACTCCTTGACTCAACTATCCATCGAGGATTGCCCAAAGTTGAAGACATTCTCCTCTGCCCGTACATTTGCGGACATAAAACAGAGCAATGAAATTGAACAGATGAATTGTCAATATGACATTCATCCTTTGTTCGGCGAAACGGTAACTTTGATTTATTCTGAAGTGCAGTTAATTAATAGAAATTCTTTGTTTTATATTCACATTTACTTATTCCTCACTTAGGTAGACAGATTAAACAACAAGCTTTTCTTGCATGCAGGTTGTATTACCCACAATAGCATCCATGAACCTGTCCTCCATCCGTATCCAAACCATATGGCACAACCAACTTAAGCCAATGTCTTCAAGCTTTCAAAATTTAACAGAAATTGTCATGGATGCTTGTGATACTTTAAAATATGTATATTCATCTTCTATGGTTGAAAGTCTCATCCAACTTAAGAACCTTGTGATTTCCAATTGTAAGCTCATGGAAGCGGTAATAATCACCCAAGGAGAAAGAACAAGCAACACTTTGTTTCCTAAATTGTACCGGCTGCACCTCAAACACCTTCCGAAACTGACAAGCTTCTGCAACTTTGAGGGAAAATCAATTGATTTGCCCTCGTTGAATCGTTTGTGGCTTGAGAATTGCCCCAAAATGCAAGCATTTGTCTCTAATTCTCCTGATGCAGATATTCCAACAAACAAGGAAGAACAAGTGAATTCAGAGCAGAGCCTCCATGCAAACATACAACCTCTTTTTGATGAAAAGGTATTCTTTCTTTGCTATTTTTTTAAAAATATTGTAACTTTTTATTTTTAACTTTATAAATGTAGTAATCTTGTTTTTTGTTTTCAAAGTATAAAAAAGGAAGAAACGCCTTCCGTACAAACTTTCGAAAAACACAAATTCAAATGCAGATATTCCAAAATGATTTCACTGTGGAGGCCGAAAACATCATTAGACTAGTAGAGTGTTTTCTTTATTTTCTTTATTAAAATGCAAAACCACCTCATTCTTTCCTCTTGTCAGCACCATATCTTTCCATTTTAAAAATTCAATCAGAGATTTTTTTCAAATTTCTTACTGGAATTTTTTTTTATATGACAAATGAAAATTTTAATTTGTTTCTTACCCATAAAAATCAGTAAGATGAGTTAGATCGATTATCTGTAATTTGTTTTGGGTCTGTGGAGAAAGACGGTAATGGTGGTGACTGGTGGGGCTGGATTTGTGTTTCACCGTTTCTTCATTAATTGCTTGCGAATTGTGACAATTGTTATTGAATTTATCTTTTAGTTAATTAAGAAAAAAATAGGAAAAAAAAAAATAATGATTTGTCACCATTGATAGAATAATAATTTAATCATTTCATTTTTTAATCATTGATAGAATAATAATTTAAAATTTATCACAAATGATTTGTTTATCATATTTTTGAAGAAAAAAAATAATAATTTAAATTGAGAATTTTTTTATACTTTTTTTTTTCTGTTAATTGATAATTTTTTTTTTTAATTTTTAACTTTATTGTTGTAATAATCTTGCTATTTGTTTTCAAAGTATGAAAAAGGAAGAAACGCCTTGGTTACAAACTTTCGAAAAAACTCAAAAGGCAAAATGATTTCAGAGTGTGTGTTTTCTTTATTTTCCACTTTTATAACGTGGAGGCAGAAAACATCTTTAGAGTGTGTTTTCTTTATTTTCTTCCCTCAGATCAGATGTCCAGTAAATGCAAAACCACAAACACGCCTACCTCATTCTTTCCTCCAACTCTTGTCAGCACAATCTCTTTCCATTTAAAAAAATCAATCCAATAAAATTTTCAAATTTCTTACTGGAATTTGTTTTATTTGACAAATGAAATCTTTGTATATTATCCATAAAAATCAGTAAGATGAGTTAAATCTTA
The DNA here is from genome assembly GCA_030490815.1 of Acer saccharum. Taxonomy (NCBI): domain Eukaryota; kingdom Viridiplantae; phylum Streptophyta; class Magnoliopsida; order Sapindales; family Sapindaceae; genus Acer; species Acer saccharum. The sequence continues at coordinate 48,516,339 of CM059868.1, read as the reverse complement.
GATCTGGTGGGCAAAAAAGCATCGATTATCTGTAATTTGTTTTGGGCCTGTGGAAAAAGATGAAGACACAGAGGATTCAGTAGATGAGTTAGTGGTGGGGCTGGGTTTGTTTTTCACCGTTTCTTCATTAATTGATTGCAAATTGCGACATAATTGTTATATATATATTATTATTGAAAAAAATTTGGAAAAAAAATAATGAACCTCTCTTTTCATTTTTTAGTCAATGATAGAATAATAATTTAAATGAGTCATTTTTGATCTGTCTTCCCTGTAATATGTAATTGTGTTTGGTTATCAATTATGGGTATTTTATTAATTAATGCAATCCATTGAATTATTCAGGTACGAATCCCAGATCTAAAGTTTTTGCATATAAAACAAATGACCCTGAAAAAAATATGGCATCATGATCAACTTGCTTTGAACTCCTTCTCCAAAATAGATTCTTTTGGGGTATTTGATTGTCATAACCTTTTGAATATTTTTCCGTCCAATATGTTTGGAAGACTCCAAAATATAGAGGAGTTGGTTATAGTAAGATGTAATTCACTGGAAGAGATTTTTGAAGAAATTATGGCCAGAGAAGATGTAGAAGCAGACCCTAGGTTTGTGTTTCCTCAATTACAACGGTTGCACCTAGTGGATCTACCAAGCCTTAGAAGTTTCTATCCAGGAGTATATATTTCAGAATGGCCAAAGTTAAAGATGTTAAGGATGTGGGGATGCAATAAAGTGGAGGTAATTACTTCAGAATTTTTGAGCCTCCAGAAGAGCCATGCGGAGAGTCAACTTGAGAATTCAATTCAAGAACCGCTATTCATTGTTGATAAGGTATGAATGCTAAGCACATTATTATTTTTAATCTTTAACTAAGGTAATAAGGAAAATACCATTAAAATTAAAAATTTAAACAATACTTTTATATATATATAAAAAAACCTGAATGTGTTAAAGAAAGATTTAAAATAAAATAAAAAAGAATTGAATAAATGAAGTAGAGTTGTATGACGATTAAAGTCATTTAAATAAAAATGAAAGGCTTTATATATTCAATAATATTTATTCAATTTAGTGTTTAAAAATGACAGCAATCAATAAATGATCATTTCGATTATTTTTCAATTTCAATGAGTCTAAAGTTCAAATTGTCCAATCCAATGTTTAGGTTGTGCGAAAGAGTAACTAGACTTTTGAAAATACCACACGAAATGGATAGGTGCAGCTAGGTATATTATAATATATAAGAAGCAGTGTTGGTGAAGAACCTGAGAAGAAACCGTGTAAGATACAAGTAAGAATCTAGTAGAAGTTCACGGTCATGCACCATTGTAAGATAAGAGCTATGTATTCCACCGCCTATTAATTCTAGTATATATGTACACATTGTTTTAGCTATATCCACTTTTGATTTTTCTTTTAACTATGCCAAGTCTACCCTTACCTACACCAATTAATAATTTTTTTTCATATTCCAGGTTGCGTTCCCCGAAGTAGAACAACTGACATTGAAGTGGGATCTGATTGTGAAAGAGATATTGCATGGAAAATTTTCGGAGTACTCATGCAATCTAAAATTTCTTGAGTTATTAAGTGCTAGTAAGGAAAGTGCTATCTGTCCATGTTGTTTACTTTACACATTGCCAAACCTTGAGAGACTTGATGTTTATTATGGTTTTGGTGAGGACATATTCATATGTGAAGGACTTGATTGTAAGGTAAAACACATAGAGGCACCTAGTAAGTTGAATTACTTAACGCTTACTGGAATGAAGGACTCATCACTTGTGTGGGAGGAGAATTCTCTACCATCTAAATTTTTTCGAAATTCGACGACTCTAAAAGTGTCAACCTGTAACAACTTACAAACCTTGGTGCCATCCTTTGTTTCCTTCCAAAATTTGTCGACTTTGGAAGTATCAAATTGTAATGGATTGGTCAATTTATTGGCAGTGTCAGTAGCCAAGAGTCTGGTGCAGCTTACAAGATTGAAAATAACAAAATGCAAAATGATAGAAAAAATCGTGACACAAGGCCGGGTTGATGAAATGGAAGATATGATCATATTCAACCAACTGAAATACTTGGAGCTTCAATGTTTACCAAGGCTTACAAGCTTCTGCTCCGACAATTATGCGGTTGAATTTCCATCTTTGCAACAAGTAGTTGTGGGACAATGTCAAAGTATGAGGATCTTTTCACAGGGAGCCTTAAGCACACCAAGGCTGCACAAACTACAAATAACAGAAGCAGATGAGGAAGGAAATTGGGAAGGTGATCTTAATACCACCATACAGAAAATGTTCAAAGAGATGGTATGTATCTTCTTTATACTATTATTGTTATCCATTTATTTTGTGTAGTTTTTCCATTTTCTTTCTCGCAATAAGACCATTTGTCTCATCAAGACAAAAAGTACAACTCTTCCCGGTGTATACCAAAAAACTTTTTTTTTTCTAATTAGAAAACTACCATTGTTTAAAGTTAGAAAACCATCATTACTTTTTTTTTTCTTTGTTCTATAAGAATTAAATCGACATATTTGGGTTTGGCAGGTTGGATTCCATGGTATAGAAAATTTTACAGTCTCGGACTTTCCCCATTTGAAAGAAGGATGGCACAATCAATTACTAGTCGGCTACTTCAACAATTTAAAATCACTGGTAGTGGATGATAAATGTAGCAGCTTGAAATATATGTTTACTCCATCTTTGGCCTTGGGCCTTGTGCAACTCCAGGAATTAGAAATAAAAAACTGTGCTGTTCTAGAAGCAATAATAGTCATTGAGGAAGAAAGGACAGATAACACTTTGTTTCCTAATCTAACTAGACTGGAGCTCAAAGATCTTCCAAAACTCTTAAGATTCTGCAACTTTCCTGGAAATTCAATTGAACTGCCTTCGTTAGCCCGATTGTGCATTGACAATTGCCCCAACATGGAAACATTTATCTCCGGTTCCACATATGCAGACATGCCAGCAAGCAAGGAGAACCTCCACACAGATATACAACCTTTCTTTGATGAAAAGGTATTCTTTCTGCTATCTTTTTTCACCTGAAATCTCTGCTTTTGTGATTTGAATATTCTTTGACGAAAGGGCATCTAAATCTGTGTTACATTCAAATTAATCAGTCCTCACTTAACCCACAGATGATTCATTTGGAAACGGGATAGATTAGTGCAAATCAAGAGGGATAATTAAGTCATTTTTGCTTTGTCGAATTAAAATATTAGTAAAATAAAAGAGAACAAGGTGGCTTTGAAGCATTGATTATTTGTAATTTGTTTCGGGTCTGTGGAGAAAGATGAAGACAGAGGATTCAGTAGAAGAGTCAAAATATGATAAACAAATCATTGGTGATGGTGGTGAGTGGTGGGGCTGGGTTTGTTTTTCACCGTTTCAAATCGTGACATAATTGTTATATATATTATTATTGAATTTATCTTTTAGTTAATTAAGAAAAAAAATTAGGAAAAACAATAATGAACATCTCTTTTCATTTTTTAATCAATGATAGAATAATAATTTAAAATTTATCACCAATGATTTGTTTATCATATTTTTCAAGAATAAAAATCAAATAATTTAAATTGAGCATTTTTTTAATACTTTTTTTTGTTAATTGAAAAAAAAAAAAAAAGATTTAAAGGTAAAAAGACATGAAAATATTTTCACATTAGACAGTACCAGGCACATTCTCATTGTTAGTATTTTCAAAAAGATTTCTCAAGTTACTACCATAAGTGTTTTCGATCTTGAAAACATCAAATTGTTTCTCTTGTTTTAATTTTTTAATTTTATTCTCTGAAAACGAAAAATAAAAACAATACCAAACACACCCTTAGTTTTCTAAATCTATTATGTCATCTCATATATTCTTGGACTGTTGTTTCTAATCGTGTTTGGTTATCAATTATGGGTATTTTATTAATTAATGCAATCCATTGAATTATTCAGGTACGAATCCCAGATCTAAAGTTTTTGCATATAGAACAAATGACCCTGAAAAAAATATGGCATCATGATCAACTTGCTTTGAACTCCTTCTCCAAAATAGATTCTTTTGGGGTATTTGATTGTCATAACCTTTTGAATATTTTTCCGTCCAATATGTTTGGAAGACTCCAAAATATAGAGGAGTTGGTTATAGTAAGATGTAATTCACTGGAAGAGATTTTTGAAGAAATTATGGCCAGAGAAGATGTAGAAGCAGACCCTAGGTTTGTGTTTCCTCAATTACAACGGTTGCACCTAGTGGTTCTACCAAGCCTTAGAAGTTTCTATCCAGGAGTATATATTTCAGAATGGCCAAAGTTAAAGATGTTAAGGATGTGGGGATGCAATAAAGTGGAGGTACTTACTTCAGAATTTTTGAGCCTCCAGAAGAGCCATGCGGAGAGTCAACTTGAGAATTCAATTCAAAAACCACTGTTCATTGTTGATAAGGTAAGAATGCAAGGCACATCATTCATTTTTAATCCTTAACTAGAGTAATAAGGAAAATACCATTAAAATTAAAAATTATATATTAAAAAGAAAAACTTAAATGAGTTAAATAAAGTTTTAAAATAAAATAAAAAAGAATTAAATAAATAAAGTAGTGTTGTGAGACGATTAAAAATTAAATCAAAATGAAAACAAGTCCATTCCCATTTTTTTTAATATTAAAAAAGGCGTTTTATATTCAATAACATGTTATTCAATTTAGTGCTTAAAAATGACATCAATCAATAAATGATCCTTTTGATTATTTTTCAATTTTACAGAGTCTAAAGTTCAAATTGTTAAATCCAATGTTTAGGTTGTGGGTATTAAAGAAAGCGTAACTAGACATTTGAAAATACCACACGAAATGGTATATGATGCAGTGTTGGAGAAGAACCTAATTAGAAGTAAGAATCTAGTAGAAGTTCATGGTCATGCACCATTAATGTAAGATATAAAGGCTATGTATTCCAACGTCTTTTAATTCTTGTATATATATGTACACATTGTTTTAGCTATATCCACTACGAATTTTTCATTTAATTATGTCAAGTCCACCCCAAGTTCCTAACCTACACTAACTAATAACCTTTTTTTTTTTCTTTTTTTTTTTTTTTCATATTCAAGGTTGCGTTCCCCCAAGTAGAACAACTGGCATTGGAGTGGAATTGGATTGTGAAAGAAATATTGCATGGTAAATTTTCAGATTACTCATGGAATCTAAAGGTGCTTGAGTTGATAAATGCTAGTAAGCAAAGTGATATCTGTCCATGTTGTTTCCTTTACACATTACCCAACCTTGAGAGACTTGATGTTTGGTTAGGTTTTTTTGAGGAAATATTCATATGTGAAGGACTTGATTGTAAGGTAGAACACGTAGAGGCACCTGGTAAATTGAATTACTTAAAGCTTTTTGGAATTGAGGACTCGTCGCTTGTGTGGGAGGAGAATTCTCTACCATCTAGAGTTTTTCGAAATCTGACAACTCTAGAAGTGTCAAACTGTAACAACTTACAAACCTTGGTGCCATCCTTTGTTTCCTTCCAAAATTTGACAACTTTGAAAGTGTCAAATTGTAATGGATTGGTCAATTTATTGGCGGTCTCAGTAGCCAAAAGTCTAGTGCAGCTTACAAGATTGAAAATAACAGAATGCAAAATGATAGAAAAAATCGTAACACACGGCTCGGTTGATGAAACGGAAGATATGATCATATTCAACCAATTGGAATACTTGGAGCTTCATTGTTTACCAAGGCTTACAGGCTTCTACTCCGGGAATTATGCGGTTGAATTTCCATCTTTGCAACAAGTAGTTGTGGGACAATGTGGAAGTATGAAGATCTTTTCGCATGGAGCTTTAAGCACACCGAGGCTGCACAAACTACAAATAACAGAAGCAGATGAGGAAGGAAATTGGGAAGGTGATCTTAATACCACCATACAGAAAATGTTCAAAGAGATGGTATGTATCTTCTTTACACAATTACTGATATCCATTTATTTTGTGTAGTTTTTCCATTTTCTTTCTCCCAATAAGACCATATGTCTCATCAGCACAAAAAAGTATTACTCTTACCTGCGTACCTCAAAAAGTTTTTTTTTTTTTTTTTTCTAATTAATTTAACCATGTAACTGCAATTAATTAAAAGTTAGAAAACTATCATCACTCTTTTTCTGTTCTAAAAGAATTCAAATTAAATAAAATATTTTGGTTTGGCAGGTTGGATTTCGTGGTATAGAAGAGTTGACACTCTCTGAATTTCCCCATCTAAAAGAAGTATGGCACAGCCAATTTCCCATCAGTTTCTTCAGCAGTTTAAAATCGCTGGTGGTGGATGATGACTGCAGCAGCTTGAGATACATATTTACTTCTTCTGTGGCCTTGAGCCTAGTGCAACTCCAGGAATTGGAAATAAAAAACTGTGCTGTTCTAGAAGCAATAATAGTCATTGAGGAAGAAAGGACAGATAACACTTTGTTTCCTAATCTAACTAGACTGGAGCTCAAAGATCTTCCAAAACTCTTAAGATTCTGCAACTTTCCTGGAAATTCAATTGAACTGCCTTCGTTAGCCCGATTGTGCATTGACAATTGCCCCAACATGGAAACATTTATCTCCGGTTCCACATATGCAGACATGCCAGCAAGCAAGGAGAACCTCCACACAAATATACAACCTTTCTTTGATGAAAAGGTATTCTTTCTGCTATCTTTTTTCACCTGAAATCTCTGCTTTTGTGATTTGAATATTCTTTGACGAAAGGGCATCTAAATCTGTGTTACATTCAAATTAATCATTCCTCACTTAACCAACAGATGATTCATTTGGAAACGGGATAGATTAGTGCAAATCAAGAGGGATAATTAAGTCATTTTTGCTTTGTTGAATTAAAATATTAGAAAAATAAAAGAGAACGAGGTGGCTTTGAACACAATATATGTTCTAAATACCAAGAATTTTTATCTTAATTAACTGATATGAGGAGGTGGAGGTTATTTGTTCTTGTGTTTTTTTTTTTTTTTAGTCTAGTTTATTTCAATTTAGATATAAGTTTTTATTTTTGAAGTAAGATCTCTGTAAGTAGAATAATTTCCCTTACCCTTAATAAGTACAAGACAGAGGCAGAAAAACCGTTGAGCTGATTAATTAATATTATAAATACAAGAAATTTGAACAAGTTGTTGATTAAACAGGAACTTTCGTGCATGCAGGTTGCATTATCCTCTCTGGCATCGTTGAACCTGTCCTCCATTGGTATCAAAACAATATGGCACAATCAACTTCAATCAATGTCTTTGAGCTTTCAAAATATAACAAATATTATCATAGATGACTGTGATACTTTAAAAAATGCATTTTCATCTTCTATTGAAAGTCTCATCCAACTCGAGATCCTTGAAATTTCTAATTGTAAGTTCATGGAAGTGATAATAATCACCCAAGGGGAAAGAACAAGCAACACTTTGTTCCCCAAATTGTGCCGGCTGCAACTCAAACACCTACCGAAACTCACAAGTTTCTGCAACTTTGAGGGAAAATCAATTGAGTTGCCCTCGTTGACTAATTTGTGGCTTGAGAATTGCCCCAAAATGCAAGCATTTGTCTCTAGTACTCCTGATGCAGATATTCCAACAAACAAAGAAGAACAAGTGAATTCAGAGCAGAGCCTCCATGCAAACATACAACCTCTTTTTGATGAAAAGGTATTATATTCTTTCTTTGCTATTTAAAAAAAAAAAAAAAAAAAAATTCGCATCAATTTACTTTTTATTTTTAACTTTATAAATGTAGTAATCTTGTTTTTTGTTTTCAAAGTATAAAAAAGGAAGAAACGCCTTCCGTACAAACTTTCGAAAAACACAAATTCAAATGCAGATATTCCAAAATGATTTCACTGTGGAGGCAGAAAACATCATTATAGTGTTTTCTTTATTTTCTTCCCTCATTCTTTCCTCCAACTCTTGTCAGGACCATCTCTTTCCATTTTAAAAATTCAATCAGAGATGTTTTTCAAATTTCTTACTGGAATTTTTTTTATATGACAAATGAAATTTTTAATTTGTTTCTTACCCATAAAAATCAGTAAGATGAGTTAGATCAATTATCTGTAATTTGTTTTGGGTCTGTGGAGAAAGACGGTAATGGTGGTGACTGGTGGGGCTGGATTTGTGTTTCACCGTTTCTTCATTAATTGCTTGCGAATTGTGACAATTGTTATTGAATTTATCTTTTAGTTAATTAAGAAAAAAATAGGAAAAAAAAAATAATGATTTGTCACCATTGATAGAATAATAATTTAATCATTTCATTTTTTAATCATTGATAGAATAATAATTTAAAATTTATCACAAATGATTTGTTTATCATATTTTTGAAGAAAAAAATAATAATTTAAATTGGGAATTTTTTTATACTTGCAAAAAAATGATGAAGACATTTTTTAGATCTGGTGGGCAAAAAAGCATCGATTATCTGTAATTTGTTTTGGGCCTGTGGAAAAAGATGAAGACACAGAGGATTCAGTAGATGAGTTAGTGGTGGGGCTGGGTTTGTTTTTCACCGTTTCTTCATTAATTGCTTGCAAATTGCGACATAATTGTTATATATATATTATTATTGAAAAAAAATTAGGAAAAAAAATAATGAACCTCTCTTTTCATTTTTTAGTCAATGATAGAATAATAATTTAAATGAGTCATTTTTTATTTGTCTTCCCTGTAATATGTAATTGTGTTTGGTTATCAATTATGGGTATTTTATTAATTAATGCAATCCATTGAATTATTCAGGTACGAATCCCAGATCTAAAGTTTTTGCATATAGAACAAATGACCCTGAAAAAAATATGGCATCATGATCAACTTGCTTTGGACTCCTTCTCCAAAATAGATTCTTTTAGGGTATTTGATTGTCATAACCTTTTGAATATTTTTCCGTCCAATATGTTTGGAAGACCCCAAAAAATAGAGGTGTTGGTTATAGTAAGATGTAATTCACTGGAAGAGATTTTTGAAGAAATTATGGCCAGAGAAGATGTAGAAGCAGACCCTAGGTTTGTGTTTCCTCAATTACAACGGTTGCACCTAGTGGATCTACCAAGCCTTAGAAGTTTCTATCCAGGAGTATATATTTCAGAATGGCCAAAGTTAAAGATGTTAAGGATGTGGGGATGCAATAAAGTGGAGGTACTTACTTCAGAATTTTTGAGCCTCCAGAAGAGCCATGCGGAGAGTCAACTTGAGAATTCAATTCAAGAACCGCTATTCATTGTTGATAAGGTATGAATGCTAAGCACATTATTATTTTTAATCTTTAACTAAGGTAATAAGGAAAATACCATTAAAATTAAAAATTTAAACAATACTTTTATATATATATAAAAAAACCTGAATGTGTTAAAGAAAGATTTAAAATAAAATAAAAAAGAATTGAATAAATGAAGTAGAGTTGTATGACGATTAAAGTCATTTAAATAAAAATGAAAGGCTTTATATATTCAATAATATTTATTCAATTTAGTGTTTAAAAATGACAGCAATCAATAAATGATCATTTCGATTATTTTTCAATTTCAATGAGTCTAAAGTTCAAATTGTCCAATCCAATGTTTAGGTTGTGCGAAAGAGTAACTAGACTTTTGAAAATACCACACGAAATGGATAGGTGCAGCTAGGTATATTATAATATATAAGAAGCAGTGTTGGTGAAGAACCTGAGAAGAAACCGTGTAAGATACAAGTAAGAATCTAGTAGAAGTTCACGGTCATGCACCATTGTAAGATAAGAGCTATGTATTCCACCGCCTATTAATTCTAGTATATACTTACACATTGTTTTAGCTATATCCACTTTTGATTTTTCTTTCAACTACGCCAAGTCTACCCTTACCTACACCAATTAATAATTTTTTTTCATATTCCAGGTTGCGTTCCCCGAAGTAGAACAACTGGCATTGGAGTGGGATCTGATTGTGAAAGAGATACTGCATGGAAAATTTTCGGAGTACTCATGCAATCTAAAATTTCTTGAGTTAATAAGTGCTAGTAAGGAAAGTGCTATCTGTCCATGTTGTTTACTTTACACATTGCCAAACCTTGAGAGACTTGATGTTTATTATGGTTTTGGTGAGGACATATTCATATGTGAAGGACTTGATTGTAAGGTAAAACACATAGAGGCACCTAGTAAGTTGAATTACTTAACGCTTACTGGAATGAAGGACTCATCACTTGTGTGGGAGGAGAATTCTCTACCATCTAAATTTTTTCGAAATTCGACAACTCTAAAAGTGTCAACCTGTAACAACTTAAAAACCTTGGTGCCATCCTTTGTTTCCTTCCAAAATTTGTCAACTTTGGAAGTATCAAATTGTGATGGATTGGTCAATTTATTGGCAGTCTCAATAGCCAAAAGTCTGGTGCAGCTTACAAGATTGAAAATAACAAGATGCAAAATGATAGAAAAAATCGTAACACAAGGCCGGGTTGATGAAACAGAAGATATGATAATATTCAACCATCTGAAATATTTGGAGCTTCAATGTTTACCAAGGCTTACAAGCTTCTGCTCCGAGAATTATGCGGTTGAATTTCCATCTTTGCAACAGGTAGTTGTGGGACAATGTCAAAGTATGAGGATCTTTTCACAGGGAGCCTTAAGCACACCGAGACTGCACAAACTACAAATAACAGAAGCAGATGAGGAAGGAAATTGGGAAGGTGATCTTAATACCACCATACAGAAAATGTTCAAAGAGATGGTATGTATCTTCTTTACACTATTATTGTTATCCATTTATGTTGTGTAGTTTTTCCATTTTCTTTCTCCCAATAAGACCAATTTTTTTAATTTTTTTTTTCTAATTAGATAACTACCATCGTTTAAAGTTAGAAAACTATCATCACTTTTTTTTTTCTTTGTTCTCTAAGAATTAAATCAACATATTGGGTTTGGCAGGTTGGATTCCGTGGTATAGAAAATTTTACGGTCTCAGACTTTCCCCATTTGAAAGAAGCATGGCACAACCAATTACTAATCGGCTACTTCACCAATTTAAAATCACTGGTGGTGGATGATAAATGTAGCAGCTTGAAATATATGTTTACTCCATCTTTGGCCTTGGGCCTTGTTCAACTCCAGGAATTGGTAATAAAAAACTGTGCTGTTCTAGAAGCAATAATAGTCATTGTGGAAGAAAGGATAGATAACACTCTGTTTCCTAGTCTAACTAGACTGGAGCTCAAAGATCTTCCAAAACTCTCAAGATTCTGCACCTTTCCTGAGAATTCAATTGAACTGCCTTCCTTAGCCCGATTGTGGATTGACAATTGCCCGAACATGGAAACATTTATCTCCGGTTCTACAGATGCAGACATTACAGCAAGCAAGGAGAACCTCCACACAGATATACAACCTTTCTTTGATGAAAAGGTATTATTTCTTTCTTTTTTCTTTTATTTTTTCACCTGGAATTCTTTTCCTTTTTGGAATCACTGCTTTTGAGATTTGAATATTCTTTGACGAAAAGGCATCTAATCCATTCCTGGTTATAATTTGTAATTAGTATAAAATCTTTGTTTTACATTCAAATTAATCGATTCTCACCTAGCCCACTGATGACTCATTTTGCAATGGTAAAGAATAGAGGAAATCAAGAGGGATAATCGACTATCGAGTCATTTTTGATCTGTCATCCCTGTTATATGTAATTGTGTTTGGTTATCAATTATGGGTATTTTATTAATTAATGCAATCAATTGAATTATTCAGTCATGGATACCATCCGTACCATCAATTGAATTATTTCTTTGCTCCTTTTGTTATCTCATCCATATCCATTCTTAATGTCTTATAATTCATAACTTTGTTTGATTATTGGTTTATTAATAAATGCAATCAATTGAATTGTTCAGATACGACTTCCCAATCTAAAGGTTTTATTCTTAGACAAGATGGATGGATTGAGAAAAATATGGCATCATCAACTCACTTCGGATTCCTTCTGCAATTTAGAATCTTTGGAGGTATATACCTGCAATAACTTGTTGATTGTTTTTCCTTCAAATATGCTCGGAAGACTCCAAACACTAGACAAGTTGTGCCTAAGAAATTGTAGCTCACTAGATGAGATATTTGAACCTCAAGCTTCCATTTGTGGTAAAACACAAGCTATAACAGCCACTCAATTGAGAAAATTGGAGCTAAGAGATTTGCCAAAGCTGAAGCATGTATGGAATATGGACTCCCAAGGTCTTCTATCCTTTCCGAATCTACTTTCAATAAAAGTAACAGGTTGTGATACTCTGAAAACCATCTTTCCAGCCTCGGTAGGTAGAAATCTTCTTCGTCTTGAAGAACTTTGGATAGAAAATTGTTGCATGGTGGAGGAAATTTTTGCCAAGGAAGAAAAAGTAAATGAAGTAGTGCCTAGGTTTCCTCGATTAACATTTCTGAAACTGGCAAAGCTATCGAGGCTCCAAAGTTTCTACCCAATGGTACATATTTCAGAATGGCCAATGTTAAAGGAGTTGCAGATTTGGAATTGTGACAAAGTAGAGATATCTGCTTCAAAATTTTTGAGCTTTCAAGTGACTGATGGGGAGAGCGAACATGAGATGCCAATGGGTCAACCTCTACTCTTACTTGACAAGGTATGTCCCCAATTACTTAATCAAATATCTGCACAAATATCATAGTTCTAACCTCCAGCGTCATTTATAGTTTCTATGTTATTACATTATTGAACACATTCAAGAATCTACTAGAAATTCATAGGTTATGCAGCATTTTGAGAACCATATACTACACACAAATTAATTAAAGTCTGCTAATTCTTGTACACTTGGTTTTAACTATAACCACGTACTATTTCTTATATAATTATACCCGGTCTACTGTTATCACTCCACATTCAATGCCTACACGACACCTACTAGTACTTTGGTTCATTTTTCAGGTTCCATTAACCAACTTGGAATGTTTGGGGTTGAATTGGAAGTGGATTGAGAAAGAAGCATTGCATGAAAAACTTCAAGAGTTCTCATGCAAATTGAAGTTTCTTAAAATCAATGGCTTTCGTAAGGGAACTGATATTTGTGTATTTTGTTTCCCTAACAAACTACCCAATCTTGAGAAACTTCAAGTTAGCGAATGCTTTTTCAAGGAAGTATTCTTAAGTGAAGGACTTGGTTGTGAGAAAGAACATGTTGAAACACCTGGTAAATTAAGCAAATTAAGGCTTTATGATGTGTATGACTCATTGCTTCTGTGGGAGGAAAATTCTTTATGTAGCAAAGTTTTTCAAAATCTGGCAAATCTAGAAGTAGTTCGTTGTAACAACTTAAAAAGTTTAGTGCCAAGCCATGTGTCTTTCCAAAATTTGACGACGCTAGAAGTGTTCGAGTGTAACGAATTGCTTAATTTAGTGGCTGTCTCAACGGCTAAAAGTCTAGTGCAACTTACAAAATTGAGTATCTCCGGATGCAAAATGATTGAAGAAATCATAATACATGAGGGAGATGAAGTGGAAGATTGGATCATTTTCAAGAAACTAAGACATGTGGAACTCCAATGTTTACAAAGCCTAACAAGCTTCTACTCCGGAAATTATATTATTGAATTTCCATCTTTGCAACAAGTAGTCGTGAGAGAATGTCCGAAGATGCAGAAATTTTTTCGAGGAATCTTAAACACACCAAGGCTGCACAAACTACAAACAACAATAGCAGAGGGTGATGGATTTTGGGAAGGCGACCTTAATACTACAATAGAACATCTATTCATAGAGGTACACATAAATTTACCATACTTTCTCATCTCCTTTACACTTTAATTTTTAATATTTTCCATTCATATTGTGGAATATTTGCTACTTGAAATGAAATAATTGAATTGTTTGTTTCATTTTTCTATTTGCTAAATGAATTTGAGACTCCTGGGTGGAACAATGAGAGTTGAATATTCATAAAAATTTCAGAATGAACATTTAGTAGTTGAGAATTAGTTTGATTAAATTTGAATGCTGTTATTGAAGTATTGAATCACTTAATTAACTGAATATTGTCTTCTTTTATATTTCACAGTCAATGGTTATTCTTAGAACTCCAGCTTGTCTTTGTTATATAATTATAAAATGTCTAAGCTAGAGTTGTAAAGAAAACATGAACCGATTCTTTTGTTTATCTATTTTCAATTTATATGATTAAATACTGTAATTTATTACTAATACCACATTTCTTTATAATTACAGAACGGCCAGAGTTCCAAAGAAAATTGAGATCTTCCTTTCAGATACAAGCTGGGACAAAGCAAATATTTTGCAGCTTGTCAACGTCGCAGTTCATTTTCCTCCACCATTTGAAGAGGGCATTTTGTTCTCCTTGGGAGTGGCACTATTTTTTCATCATTTGAAGAGAATTGTGCTGACTTAACCGGTGTTATTTATCATTTTTGGTTGCAAAATGGTGCATGTGAACTTGTTGTGCATTTACGAGTCATTTGTACTATTCAGTTTCGAATTTCTGGTTTGTTTTCCAAGTGCATGATTAAATCATCTGAATGATCTCCTGCAGCAGATTTTGGCAAGTTTCTTTGTCATGATGCTAATAGATTTTCCAATTATAGGTTAAGTTGATGATACCTTTATATTGCATTTTTTTCATGCATTTTTCTTGCTTTCGGCCTACTTATCTGTAGAGATTTGTAATAGATTTATGCATTTCTCAGGGTAAGGCACATTACATCACCCTATTAAGTGTACCTATTTTGTTCACACTTTTCATTAATAAATTTTCCTCGTACCGTCGACATTTGCTAAAAATAATAATAATAAATCATTTTATTGAATTTCGGAGTGTCATACTTGAATTATAAAAGCATTTCTCCTGAGCAAAATAGTGACTGATATGAAAGTTTTTTTTTTTTTTTTTTCTCAATAATTCTAGAAACAAGATGTCTAAACAATCAGATTTTATTAGTGCAGGAAATTTTGATGGACTTTTTATTACTAAAGCAAAATTTTCTCCAGATGTTGACACTTCACGTGTCACATCATTTGAGACATAATTTGGGACGGAATATTACTCATTGCAAATATATATATATATATATATATATATATTGTCATTTTCTCTTCATGTACATAATTTAATACAGAATTTAGGAAAAATATTTGGGACGTCGAGTATTACTCATTGCAAATATATACACATAATAATCATTTTTTTTTTAAAAATGTATTGTATCCTTGATAATTATGTTAACCTAAACTCATTAAGATCAACGGAACATTTATTAAATGGAATATACTTTACATGTTATTGACCCGACACAATTAAATTCAATCAAAATCTACAATTTGTTTCATGTTCGTTCGTGGGTGGGTGAATCATAACCTAAATTATGATCCCTAATTCTCGGCTTATTAGGCCGAGAATTTCAGGCTTGTTTCGTTTTATGGGCCTATTTATTAATGACTTGAGTTTAAAAATTATCAAGCCAATTTTTTATTTTTTATTTTAACTCTATTTTCTTTTGTTTTTAAAATCTTATCTTATGTGAATAATAATAATAATAATAATAATAATAATACTTATCTTATGGGTTGACAAATCTAGGGGATTTTGACCGTTTATTTTTTCCTCAATCTCAACACGACCTACAAATATGTATTTTTAGGTTTCTAACTGGTGACACATCATCATGTATATTGAATATGAATTTACTTTGTTAAATTTTTATTATTTTTATTTAAGGAATGCATATTCTCATCTCCAATACAATTATCTAAAAACAAATTTGTATCTATTTTTTACTAATCATCATAAAACATTTATTTCACTATCTCTCCTTTTTTTTTTTTTTAAATCAAATAAGTATCCATTTTTTATCAATCATTTATCTTATTCTCTCACTTCTTTTATTTTATAATTAAACGAGGTATAATATTATCGGTGGGAAAAAGTTAAAATGAATTTCTAGGAGAGTTTCATTTTAATATGTTTAACTCAAATTCATTTAACTGTTTAACAAAAGTTAAGTTTATATATAATTAATTTAAAATTATAAATATATACCTCTAATAATCATATGAACCTAAACTTGCTAAGATAAATCGATACATTTATTAAATGGAATAAACAAATTGACATTATTATTGACCCAACACAATTAAATTCAATCAAAAATCTGTTATTTGTCTCGTGTTCGTGTTAGGTCGGGGTATCTTAAATCGTAACCTAAATTATGAGCCCTAATTTTCTTAAGCAACATATTAATAATTTCCTTAAATTACATTAATTTGTTTTTCATAATTAAAAGATAAATTTGGCGCAAAAATTATAGAATCCCGAATTTCTCGTAAAACTTCCGCCTTCCGCGATACGCTACTCCACCACCAGTTATATATTTCACTCCACCGCCAATTCACTCGTTAATCAAAACCCTACTGATTGTCGTGAAATGGCAAACACCGTCGTCAACGACGCTGACCCAGCCGACGACTTCCAGCTCCTACTTGCCGAGCAGCGCGCCGAGCTCACCGCCGCCCAATCCCTAGAATCCGACCTAGATTTCGCCTTCCGTCTCCAGTTCGAAGAAGCCATCTCCGCTTCTATCGCCAATCTCCCGTCCTCATCGAAGCCGTCTTCTTCGTCGTCGTATTCGTCGCAACGACGACAACAGCAACCAACACAAAACGACACCGTTGTCACAACCTTCGCGGCCCTCCAATCCGAAGAACTCATGAAGACAGAGCTCGAACTCGCCGATAGCGACCAG
Organism: Acer saccharum; assembly: GCA_030490815.1. NCBI lineage: Eukaryota > Viridiplantae > Streptophyta > Magnoliopsida > Sapindales > Sapindaceae > Acer > Acer saccharum. Next base: position 48,499,573 of record CM059868.1, on the reverse strand, counting down.
GCAAAACTCGAAATGCGCAAGACGAGGGAGGAGCTCAATCGTCTGATCCACGATCAAATGTTCGCGAAGGAGCTCTCTGGCATCCCCGACGACGAGTGGTCGGAGTGGGGAGGCAACTTCGAGAAACCCTACGGCGAGGGCACTTCGAAGAGCGTCGTTGACAGCAACGATTGCGAGTTTAGGCTCTATTTCAAGGGATTGGTGAGCCAGGAGTCTGTCCACGGAAAAACGGTAGAGTTTTCCGGAATTGGCGTTGCGATATGCGGGCCCACGGATAATGTGATATTTGAATTGAAAAAGCCTTTGATTGGCGATCGGATGAACAAGAATGCTATCGAGATCAAGGCTTTGATTGAAGGATTGAATGCTGCTCTCTCTTTGGAGCTCAAGCGTGTTCAGTTTCTCACTGATTATTTTCCTCTCTACCAATTTGTGAGTAATTCAATTCCTCATTGAATCTTATTGCGTATTTGATTTCTCGAATGTTTTGTGATTGTTTAGTTTTTCTACTTTTTCTGGGTATTGAGAAATTCTGGAGATATTACATTCCTTTAGTTTGCAATTCTGTTTGCTTCCCTTTAAACACTCATTTAAGAATTGAAGAAAATGAATAAAAAAAATATGTTTATTATTTGGAGAAGGACTAAAGTGGGATTGAGATTTGAGCACTGCATCATATTTAAAATGCTGAATGTTTGTGCATTTGATTTCTCTATTATTGGAATTATGGCACTATATGTTGATGTTCAATCACCCCCTAGAGATGGATGCGATCATGTGGTTATGAGGCTGACATTTAAAATGGCTTTGCAGATTACCGGGAGGTGGCCACCAAAGCAACGCAAGATTGCTGTGTTAGTCAATCAGGTGCACCTTCTTCGTAGAGAATTTCAGAGTTGCAACCCTGTTCTTGTGGCACGCAATGATTTAAAGTATGGATTGAAACTTGCAAGAGATGCAATAGTTTGTCAGACCACATTGCCTGCAGAACTTAGTCATGGTATAATTATGATAGAAACTTGTGCTATTTGTTTAGAAGATACCGATGTTGGGAATATGTTCTTGGTTGATGGTTGCCTGCACCGATACTGCTTTTCTTGCATGAAACTGCATGTTGAAAACAAGTTGCTTCATGCCATGGTTCCTAAATGTCCTCATGATGGTTGTAAGTCTGAACTTAAAGTCGACAGATGCATAAAATTCTTGACACCTAAATTACTTGAAAGACTGAAGCAATGCATAACAGAAGCTTCAATTCCTGCTATGGAGAGAGTTTATTGCCCCTATCCCAAGTGCTCAGCATTAATGACACGAAACTTGGTTTCAAAATCTGCTAAAAATGGGTTTGTTGGTGGTGGATCTGGAACTCGGAAATGTGTGAAATGTCAGGGCCTTTTCTGTATAAATTGCAAGGTTCCATGGCATAAAGACATGACATGCTATGAATACAAACGGTTGAATCCTAATCCCCCAGCAGAGGATGTGAAGCTGAAGTCTCTTGCATCAATGAATCTATGGCGTCAGTGTGTAAAGTGCAACCATATGATAGAACTTTCTGAAGGTTGTTACCACATGACTTGCAGGTACTTTGTCTATCCTTCCAAGTTAATCATTTTATTATTAATTTTGTTAAAAATAATATCTAAGTGCAAGGATTGAGATGGGGATAAGGATATAAGGTGAAGAAATTTCCAGCTTCATGCTTTACTGTTGAACATGCACTAGCTTAAAGCAATGTACATAATGTTATTGAGGATTTTATTTATTTATTTATTTATTTAATTTGAGGTTTTTATTCATGCTTCGTGTTCTTTTTAATTTTCTCTGTTAGCCAAACATATGGAAGGTGTTCTTTTTAATTTTCTCTGTTAGCCAAACATATGGAAGAAGAAACCAAATAGTATTTTTGCTTGAGGTGATCCAGTAGAGAAGGGAAATTTTAGTGCTATATGATCTTTGCATATCATTGTTGTAAAGGCGAAGTCAGTGGGAAGTGTATTAATCTTGCCAATTGAGGGACATGTCCATAAAATCAATAGTTGAAATGATGAATACCCAATTTGACATTTAGAGTATGTTTAGACAGAGGTAATATGTATTCTTTTTGTCGTTTTCTATGAAAACCAAATTTTAAGGCAAGATGAACCCATAAGAAGGTTGATCGAGTTGAAAAAGGTTTGATTCCGTTGATTTTGATTGGAAGTTGAATGGCAAAGCGGTTACATTTACACCTTTGTTGAGTAGAATAGATGATGTTAAGTGCTTTGTTTTTTTTTTTTTTTTTTTGGAACTATTACAATGAATTCGGGGTTTGGGGGAGGGGGATATCGGATACGACTCAAACCCATGACTTCATGGTGTAGGTGTGAGGGTGTGAGGGGTATACCATTGAGCCAACCTCATCTCGTCAAATGCTTTGTATGTTGGTAATATTCATTTACACATGGAACTATGTTAGTAGTTCTCAAAAACTTACTCAGTTACTTGCATTGAAAATATTGTCACCTGTTTGCCCTTTTTTTCCTTTTGCAGATGTGGGTACGAGTTTTGCTACAATTGTGGAGCCACGTGGGAGAACAAAAAAGCAACTTGTTCTTGTCCACTATGGGATGAGGATAATATTTTGTTTGATGATGATGTAGACTCTGATGAAGAAGAAGTGATCGGACGATTCTATCATTCTGATTACGATGATGAGGACGAGGATGATGATGATGATTGGTATTAAACCAATATAACCTTTAGGTCCTCCCCTCTCTCTCTTTCCTGCTTCCTTACACACTTTTTATTTTTATACAACTTTTGGGATATTTATCTAGGATGAAACTTAGTGAATGCTTTAGATGGGATTCACTACAAGACAATTAGCAATTTGGTATCTCTTTTGCATTCTAATTAAATGCTATATTTTGGCTAGTCTATCTAGATATTTGTGAGAAATCAATGCCTGCAAAAGTTATTTACCATCATTAGATTGCTTGCAAAACTTATTCTGTGAAAATCATATTGGTGATATCTACAAAGAAGCATATGACAGTATGTGTTTGAAGCTATTTCATATTATGTTAAGCATCTTAAAATTCCCCAAAAGAACTTAGAATCATGATTGAAAGAAAATGTTTGTCATGAATAGCCTCTACAGCAAATACTAATTATTGTTATTTGAAGGTGTGGTTATGTTCTGTGTTACTAACTTACTACTTTAGAAAAATTTCGAACCAGGCCTGCACATTTTGAGGCCAGTGGTTTTGAGGCAATGCAAACCTAGTTGTAGTTTTCTTTTTTTGACTTGGGGAGAGGGATTTGAACTTAAAATCTCAACTTTAGTTGAGAGGCCTGGTTACCACCAAGTTATGCTTTTGACCACATTGCGCTTGGTTTTATAATATACACTACATTGTTCTTTGCTAGCATATTGTGAATTTAGCCTTTGAAGCTTTGGATTACTGTGGTCAGCTATAAATATATTTTGTCATGGTGGCTACTGGCCAGGCTATTGGAGTGTTTCTGGAGAAAATGATAAACAGATTTGTTTCAAGGCAATTGTTTGCTTATATATATTGCTTTATTTTGTTGGGTATTGTATTCCATTGTTTTCCAGTTATTTTTGTTTGGATTTGCGTGGATATTTATCTGAGAAAGTGAAAGAAATTCTAGAGTTTTCTAGAATAGTAGTGAATGCCCTTATTGAATTGTAATTAGTAACAACATAATGAATAAAATGATTCATTATCATCCTAGTCCTTAATCCTTATATCTAATTCAGGATTCCTGAAATAACTTATGTGCGGAATCCAGATACTGATCGAGATGGATATCCGAGGGGTGGCTAGGCTCGATCATGGTGGGGGAAGTTAATAGAATCAATGGGGGCTGTTGATTTTGTTTGTGGCCCTCTCCCTTTTTCTTCCCATCAATTTGAATATAGGTTCTGGACAAATAGAAGCTTTATAATTTTGATTTGATTATAAATTGCAATTGCATTTAATCAAATGAATGATTCTTGAGGTTTTGATTGATGTGGAATTTTATTCATGAAGTAATTCTAGCTATACCATGTGCTTGAGATGCTTGAATACCCTCTTTCATCATCAACTTGCATAATCAAAATCAACATAAAAACAAAAACAAAAGGTGGTTGTTGTTGTACATGTGAGTTGGAGAATCCTTTAGTTGTGATTCTACCTTCATGTGCCGGGCATCAATTATGTGTGTAGGACCACGGACCACTATCACCACTATCGTCCCGTTGCCGTGCTGGCCAAAAAAAGTCATGATCTCGGATTTTGGCTTGGTGATTTTAGTGTTTGTGCATTTCTCATTCATTTCTACAATAAGAGCTGCTTGTCGTATTAGTCTATTAAATCACATAGCGTGAGAGACCCTTTCCCGATAGTAGGAGCTGCATTATGGAGGTTATGTTTATAGTGGTTGATCTCATAACATGCCGGTAGACTTCTAACCTAATTTTTATCAGATTTAAAAAAATAATAATAATAATAATAGAAATCACAGAAGTTAATTGTTATGAATTGTCATCATATAATTACATATATGCACATGGAGTTCAACGTCCACGATGAGATGCGTGAGTTGACTATAAAATTTGTGGAGTTCAAATTAAAATCTATTCATATGGAATTCAATGTGAATACGCAGTGGTTGATGTTCTCGTTAGTAATTACTTTTCAACTACTTGGAACACTAAGAATGGATTAGAAATAACTGGAAATTTTTAGATAAACAAAATTTTATATGTTGAAAGCAATTTTTCAGAATTGTTTTTAGTAAGAACAATTTTTATTGATATCATTGGTTGGTTCAAGTTCAAAGGCTTATAAGAAACGGAACAATTGTTCCGAAGGGGTGATATTAATTCAGAGTTTAGGGGAGGGTGACACGACTCGAAACCAACAATATTAATGGGTCAATGGGCGTGAGGAACATATATTAATTAGTCGATCTCATCTTGTCACCGATAATATTTTTTATCGAAGGATTGTGGTCCGGCAGTATTAAAAAAAAATAAAAATAATAATAATTGGATAGTTTGTCATTGCTTTACAGTTTACACTTTACACTGGCATTGAATTGATATCTGTTAAGGCAGCAATTTAATGTGCTTGCATTATTTTGTGTAAGATTAGTATTTATTCTTTATGAATCATGATTCATGATAATACCCTTTAACTACCAAATAATGTCTCTTTTAATTAGTCAATAATCATTTAATCTCATTGACGTGAATATCTCTTTGATAATCATGACGATGTGAGGTTGGTCCATTGCTAAAACTCCTCACATCTATAACATGAGGTTGTGGATTCGAGTCCTCTCCATTCCTAAATAATAAAAAACTCAAATTTATGTAATATTGTAATGCTTTAAAAAAAAAAAAAAAGTGAATAATCATATAATCTTATTAATGTGAGTGCAACCAACAAAGACCAACTTATGTCATTTTCTTTTTACCTATTTCTTCTAACTAAATATGAATGAGTAATGCTAGGCTTTCCAAATTTTTTCTCAAATTCTTTCACAAATGATGTTGGCACTTGGCACGTGAGGTGTCAACATCACATTATTCACCACATAATCTCACGATTTACAAGTTGTTGACATCTTATGTGTCAATGTAATTTGGGAAAAAATTTGATAAGTGGACCACTGATTATGGAGAAGTTTTGACAAGTGCATATACTTTGAGTCAAAATATGTAAATCTAATGGTCCACATCCAACTCACTGATGAGGTTATATTAGTACGCACTGACTTGAACATATATATATATATATATACCAATTACAATGGCGATGATTCGAATCTAAACTATTGTCGGGTCAAATGAGTGCAGTTACCGCTTGTCAATAATAAGGGAATTACATGAATTTGTATGAGAGAAATCCGTTTTTTTTTTTTTTTTTTTTAGTTTTTAATTTTTTGAATAATTGCTTTTCATTTTTAAGTACAGATTTAAAATTTGAAAAAGAGAAAAACGATTTGAATTAACAAATTTATAGTTACAATATAAAAAGTTTACCACAAAGTACTAGAAAATCCCAACGTTGAAACAAAAGTATATGACGTCGGCGTCACGGTGATTAGTGGTAGTCGCGCATGACATAGAACTTAGAAGTTACAATACAAAACAGCTGGGGAAAAAAACAGATATATCAAATACAAGTAATGTTATATAACCTAAATAATTAACTCAAATTTCAACATAAATGATGTAACAAGTGAGTTGTCGTCACTACACACAACATGAGATGATATGATTAATGAAAAAATCAATTACCACATCATTTTGATTGAAATTTAGATTAAATTTTTGAGTTGTTTAGGATTAGTATATTTACAATAGGTTATGTGATATCAACTCATTTAAAGGTGTAATGTAAGACAACCATGGATTGATAGACGTTGTTAAGAAAATCTTAAATGTACCGATGAATTGTGAACGGTTCAATAGTACATCAAACTACTGAATTGTGAACGGTTCAATGGTACATCAAACTATTGGAAATCAGACATACGGTTGATAGATGATTTTCATTTTTCAGTGGACGGTGAACCACCATTGAAGATTTTTTTTTCATATTTCTTACTAAATTGTCAAAATTATACGACCAATGAAACACCGCCACATATTTTCTAGACAATCATCTTTGAAACTAGAAAAATCCTCGTAATGAGGAATTGACCCAAACAACTACAAAACATGTTCCACATTACACATCATTTTTTCTGCACAATCACCTTCAAACTAGAAAATCCTTGGTAATGAATAATTGACTCAAAACAATCACAAAATATATTGTACATTACGCATCAAATGCATTCAAAATCACATAATGTTTTACGATCCTAAACTTTTTATTTATTTATTTATTTTAATATAATTGAATATATGATGAAATGTTAGAATAGTCATTTTTTTTTTAATATCACCGTAATTTGGGGTTGAGGGAGGGCAATAGACTGGAACCTGCAACCCCGAGAATGTAGATGTTAGTGACAAACCATTAGGCCAATTTCACACGTCTTGCCATCATATATTTATATTGAATATGGTTAAATCAGTATATAAGATTTGTATAGGTTTTAATTTTTTAAAATTTAACCCGCAATCTCTCTCGCAGTAAAATCAGTAACACATAGCAACAGCCCACAGGCACAAAAGCCACTTCACTTTCTGTTGTTGATGACTCACCATGATCTGAACACGTGGATCCCCATCAGCTGTACATCTCCATCATCCACCACATCTACCGCCACTTCACCGTACCCAGTACCCACCACAAGACCCAGATCCAGATCCAGACCCAGACCCGAACCCAGTAGTCACTCACCAACCAGCCCTTCTCTCACTCTACCACCACAACCACAAGAAAAACAAAAGCGTTTTACAATCTTGAAAATGTCACAGAGAGGTCCCAACTTCAAAAGGGCCACAACTTTATTTTTCTAACCAAAAAAACTTTACTTGTCAAACCTTTTGCGTTACAATCAAGTCAAGTCTCATGCCATAAAAAATAAATATGTGTACATAGAAACTGTAAACACACAGTGACCAAGATTTTTTATTGTATGAATTCCAGGTTGATGAGATATGGGGACTAGAGGAGGAGATGCATCGTCATATGCAAGTTTTGTCGGTGGGTACGGGTCAGGGCCAGGGATGGCATACAGAGGCGGTGGTGCATGGAGAGGTTATGGTGGGCGAGCGATTGAAGTTGAGGGTTTTGGGGATCAAGTGAAGGAGTTTGTGAAGGCAGCGATGGAGATGAGTGTGGAGTTCGCTAGAGGGTGTAGAGATATAGTGTGGCAGAGTATAGGTAGAGAGGATTCTTATGTTGGGAGAAGAATCAGGAGACTTAGAGGGCCTTGTCGGAGATTTTTTGGCAAGTTGACATTCTTCAATGACTATTTGCCTGAAGACAAAGATCCACTCCATGTTTGGTCTGTCCTTTGCTTTGTCTTTGTTCTTGCTTTTGCAGGTAAAAATGATTTTTCTGTTTTGTTTGGTTGATGAGAAAATGTGGGAAATGGAATTGGGTATTGGGTATCTTTTGTTTGTTTGATTTTTTGTTTCTTATGGTCTTTTTAGTGTGTTAGGCTGTGTTTGGTTGCCAAGAAAAATGGAGTGAATATTTGGAATTTTGGGTTCATTAAATGGGAATATTTTCTGTTTGGTTGATGAGAAAATGTAAGGTTTTTCATATCTAGTAGGCAACTGCATTCATGTGCTTTGTACTCTATATTGTCAATTTGGTAAATATAGAACGTCCCTTGTAAATCGAATTAGATCTGCTGGAAGTTACTATTAACTTGTGTTCTCACTGCAATATTTATTGAATTTACCATGTTTTCCTGTAGAATTATTACTACCAAAATTGTGTAAAAGTGAATATTAGTAGATTAGTGTAATGGATTGTGCTTTATTCTCCCATTGCCGCTGAATTTTATCTTATGACTTTTGGTTAACTAAGTTGCAGCCTTGAGTTTAAGTACTGAGAGTGAAACCTCAACCACGTTGATAAAGAAAGTCTTGACACATCCTCCCAGTGCTGATCGGATACTGCTTCCGGATGGTAGATACCTGGCTTATAGGGAGCAAGGCGTTCCAGCCGACAGAGCTAGATTTTCCATAATTGCTCCACATGCTTTTCTTTCCTCCAGACTTTCAGGTTGGATAATTTTCTGAGTATAAAAGATTAGAGTAAACCAATTCAAATACCGTTTGCAATAATTACGTACATTGGATTGGATTTAGTTTTTGTTAGTTTACCTATATATGTTCTTTGTTATTTAGGTATACCTGGGCTCAAGGCTTCACTATTGGAAGAGTTTGGGGTTCGCTTGTTGACATATGATCTTCCTGGTTTTGGTGAGAGTGATCCTCACCCGAACAGAAATCTTGAGTCATCAGCATTGGATATGTCATTCTTTGCACAATCTATGGGTGTTGAGGACAAGTTCTGGGTGTTGGGATACTCAAGCGGAAGCCTGCATGCTTGGGCTGCTCTCAGATACATCCCTTATAGGCTTGCAGGTATTGACAAGTTCTCGTTATTATTTTTGTAAATTTATCAAGCACAAGTCTCATGGAATATGAGGACAAAGATCCAAAGGTTGTTGCTCTAGCAGCAAGTAGACTAATAACTGCATAGTACAGGGGCAAGGGTGTTAGTAGGTTCTTGAAATCAATGTTTACATGTGATAGTCTAATATGACAGAACTTACTCGTATTAAGAGGCCTCGAAAGCAAATGAATTTTCCTTCTCATGATTTTTAACTGTGATTTTGATGTTCTCATTCACTGAGTTTCATAAGAGAAACAGACATTTCTACTATATTCAACCCAAAGACAATTGTCTCTGAACCTGGTCTGACTTGCAGGCGCTGCTATGTTTGCTCCTATGGTTAATCCATATGATTCAATGATGACTAAGGGCGAGAGGCATGGAACTTGGGAGAATTGGACCCGGGGAAGGAAATTTATGTACTTTTTAGCTCGGAGGTTTCCTAGGCTTCTTGTGTACTTCTATCGCCAAAGCTTCCTCTCTGGAAAGCATGGTCAGATTGACAAGTGGTTGTCTCTGTCACTTGGAAGAAGGGTGAGCTATTTATATCATCAATAACTTCTTAGTCTATCAACAAGAATTTGATTTCTTCTAATGGTTGCTGATGTGATTTTTTCCTAATACAGTTACTGATAGATCTTAAAATCCTATTTGTGCTTTATAGATTGTTTTTGTTTTGTCTTTTCTACTGTAGGAAGGAAAATTAATGTAGGAATTATTGGTTCGACATAAAATGGTGGACAGTTAGAAATCCTATTAACTTCTTTTGTAAATGGACGTATTTTTGTAGTGTTCGATGATAAATTCCTTAAAATGCCCATAAAGAAGCCTTTTAAATTGGTTACTTGTAACGCTTCTCATGCATAATATTGCTTACCTTTATAGGATAGAGCTCTGATTGAGGACCCAATCTATGAAGAATTCTGGCAAAGGGATGTGGAAGAATCAATTCGACAGGGAAATGCGAAACCCTTTGTGGAGGAAGCTGTGCTGCAGGTATCAAACTGGGGTTTCACACTCTCAGATCTCAAAATGCAGAAGAAACTGCGAGGGAGAGGCATCTTCAATTATATCAAGTCTTTGCTCAGTAGGAATCAAGAGGAATACACAGGTTTTCTTGGCCCAATTCACATGTGGCAGGTCAGTGATATCTCTGTTCTTTTTATACTTCTAGCTGGTTACTGCTCGGGCTTTTCCTTTTAACCATCTTAGAATAGTCTACTTATTGATCCTCTAGACTCCCTCCACTTGCATTAACCATCTATATCTTCTTCATTATCTTTCAGTGATAGCATTTGATCTACAATGTCAAGCAAAAATGAAAGCAAATGAAAGTAGAATATTTCTGAAACCTCTGAATAGAATATTTCTGCTGGAGGTGATGTAGAACTAGTGCTCATGATGTTTCTTGCAGACTAGAAACTCAGGAGATGGATTTTGTGCCAACAGATTAATTAAATTCAGTGGAAAATGGATACATAGTTTTTCTTTTTCCTTTTCTTTTATTTTGAGTGATTATCGTGTTATTATAAGCAAATCGTTAATTAAAGAACTCCAATGTTGTTTACTTTTTAATTTTGTTTGCTTTTCCAATGACATAGGGAATGGATGATAAAGTGGTTCCTCCATCAATGACTGATTTTGTGCACCGGGTTCTACCAGGGGCTGCTGTGCATAAACTCCCGTACGAGGGCCATTTCACTTATTTATACTTTTGTGATGAATGTCATAGACAGATATTTACTACACTTTTCGGAACTCCACGAGGCCCACTCAACATTATTGTAGCAGAAGTAGACCAAACCCCAAACCCAATTGAAGGCGATACAGAAGAGCCGGAAGAGACTACCCTTGGCCTTGGTGATGCTACCACAAACTGAGATACCTGTTTCTCCCATACGATAGAAAATAAGCAATGTGAATATACCATAGGTCTGCCCTGTTACTCTCAGATCAGAAAAACTAAACTAAATAGACCGTTTTCTCTTTGTTGTCTTTTCGGTTTATTTTTAGGGGCATTTGGTAGGTGGTAGGGCTTGCTGATACTTATATGCAGGGAGATGTTATCCAAAGTAGAGATATACGCAACAAAAGTTGGATTTTTTTTATATATTTTTTTCATTACCAATTGTTTCCAATAAAGTAAGCTTCAAACTGCATTTTCTTTCCCATGTACAGCTTATTGACCTTCTTTTCACTTTAGATTACTCATTTGTATATCTTTTGGTATCTCAGTTGCAAGTTTGTCAGTCATAAGTTGAAGGAATTGTCTGATTTCCTTACCAAAACAATTGCCCTTAATAAATCTATAACAAGGTAAGTTATTAAAAATACTACAACACTACTTAAATGTATTTACACTTGGAGTAATGTTATTTTGTCCAAATGACGTGACAACATTATCATCCATTCATTTAGATTATATTAGATTTACTTGATTTAAATGGATAAATGAGAGTGTTGCTATGTTATTTGGGCACTAGATTTGGACACCAAATTTAGGTAAAGTAGCATTACTCTTTACACCTTCGAATACTACTCTCATTGTCTGAAGAAATCTTTTGTGTTTTTTTACATTTGTATGCAGCTTCCAGCCCCTCCGCGGCTCCGCCCATAGTCACTGACAATTTGCCGCCTTCTGGTTTTAAGTTTCTTTGGTGTTCACCAAAACTAGTTTCCACGTTAAGATCGCTCTTCACAAAGAGCGATTCGAATCCACTTTTACTCGTAAAAATGCAAGGACGAGAGTCCAAAACTATTTTTATCTTTCATGGCCTGCCTCTTGTCCCTATAGTTTCAAAATAACACGTGGCAGGACCCTGATGACGAAACAAAATAATCCAGTGCACCCCAACACACCAAAACCCAGCCTTCCTATTAACTCGGTCGTTTCTAGCAGCGGTCATCGTCTCCGATATTTACGTGTAACGTTACTGCGAGGTCGCAGACACACACAAACACAGATTGCCTCGTGAGTCGTGCGTGCGTGTTTTTTATTTTTTATTTTTTATAAATAATCATTTGCTATAAATAGCCGTCGTATTGCGAACACTGGAGTTGTTGAATGTCGGCTTCGCAGAGAATCCTCTGCGCACTCTCTCTTCGTCACTCTCACTCTTGTTATATTCAACCGAAGACCAGAGAATCGTTGTTCTTGCTTCGCTCGTCGTCTCGCTCTTATCTAAGCCTAGCTCGCTCTCTCATTTTCACTTCCTCGGTTTCTGTTTCTCGTACGGTAACCATGCCCAATTCTAAGGTCTGCTCGATCATTCCTTTTGTTTAGAATCTGAATTTCGTATGTTTCATTTGTTTTTAATGCTCTAATAATTTCTTCATTGTTGAGTAGTAGTTCTTCTTGCTGGTTCGTTGTACATTAATACGATGACCAATATTTGAATTGATATAGTTTGATTTTAATTTCATTTAGCTTGCATTGTGAATCCCATATTTAATTGGTGTTTTTCAATTTTATCAACCTTTTGCAAGTCGTATCTCATCCCTAATCTCAAATTTGTAATTCAAAAACCTTTTCTAGGAGGCTTCCTTGACTTTTTTCGCATTGACATGTCTTTGAATTTGTAATGTTGTTATGTATGGGATGTACTACTACTTGCATTCGTTTTATTTGTTGACAAGGACTTTAGGTTTGGCAACATTCGGTTGCTGTTAATGGTGTTGATGATATCCGAAGTTGAAAGTTTATTTAATTGTGATTTTTGGAGTAAATAACTTATTTTTTATTCTTTTTTCTGCATTGTATCTCAATGTGATTAAGGAGCTGCAATTTCTGTATAGTAGTGTAATGCGGAAGAGATGAAGTGGTCTCCATTTGTTTAGGCTTAAATTTTGAATTGATAAATTGGGTACTATATTGGTTGTTTGCAGAGAAAAGGTGGGCATAGACAAGACAAGACAAATGCACCATCTTCAGCCGCGGAGGGTGAATCCTCTGCTGTTGCTGAATCCATCGCTAACAGAATTAGTGGATTGAATATTGCTGAGAATAGTGAGCAGACAATTTGGAAACCCAAGTCGTATGGAACAGTCAGTGGAGCTGCAACTGCAGAAGTTAAAAGTGCATCTGATGCAGCAACCTCCCAAAAAAGCAGAACGTGTTTGAGTAAAATATTTAGTGGTAATCTTTTGGAAAATTTTACCGTGGACAACTCAACATATTCACTTGCTGAAATAAGAGCCACTTTCTACCCCAAATTTGAAAATGAGAAGTCTGATCAAGAGGTACTTTTTTTTTTTTTTGGTGTGAGTGATGACTTCACATACTTAAAATGTAAATGTCCTATTCATCTTTCATACTATATTATTATTGAACACTTGAATTAGGATATATTTTTGGAACACTCCCCTTCCCCTTCCCCTTCATATATTCGTTGACTTCTGGCCAAAAAGGAACTAGGGATATGCTAGGTAGTTGGCTTGGAGTTGGCTCCAAACTGTTTTCTTCTTTTTTTGGATAGTCAAATTTTCTTTTATTCTCCTAACTTGTACATCTATTTTCATTCTGGTATAATATTACTTGTTTCAACACATTCAGGTTAGGACAAGGATGATAGAGATTGTATCTAAAGGCCTGGCTACAGTGGAGGTAAGGGGTTATTTTACTTGGATATATATATATATATATATACACAATTCTCTGTTTATGCTATCTGAGATCTCAATCTTTGTTTTTCCTCATTGCTGACTATTGTTAGTGATTCTAACTTGTTTATTTACTTATTTTTATTATTTTCTCTCTTAGTTTATTGAGAATTCATTTACAATATCAATCTTGATTAGTTGGCTTCAATGGTAATGGCACATTCAACAGGTTTCACTTAAGCATTCTGGTTCTCTTTTTATGTATGCGGGTTACAACGGTGGAGCATATGCCAAGAACAGCTTTGGGAATATGTATGCTCATTTTGCAAATTCCATTGCTCATTGTTTCTTTTCATTTCTAAGTTTATTCTTCATTCATGCTTCTTTTTCTGATTGTTTCTAATTTCGATGGATTTCCACCTTATCTTATCATTTATTTGATTAAATTATTAAAATGGTGGTAAAGGCATATGTAATGCACTAGACTCCACATCTTTCACATTCTTTCACAATAGTTGCTTTTGATGATTGTATCATTATCAAATGGGAATAAGACACATCTAAAGGAACTTAAATGCCTCATATGAGATAATACAGCTTGCTGTCTAGCCTTGTCATTTTGTTGTTAAATATTGAAATACATATTAAATTTTTTCCAGAATACATTATTTTTGGTTCTCATTCTCTTTCTTTTTGCTTCACTGATTTATTTATATCTCGTTGAATGCAAATAATTAAATGCAGATACACTGCTGTTGGCGTCTTTGTCCTTGGACGGATGTTTCGTGAGGCATGGGGTGCTGAAGCTGGAAAAAAGCAAGCGGAGTTTAATGATATGCTTGAGGTAACGTTCGAATATTTAATTTCTAAAAATAGGATTTACTAGAAATCCAGGAGACCATCAGTTTAACTTGCTCATCTTTTGCATCAAAAGAAGTGAGTCGCTACATTTTTCTGGCCACTACAAGGTTGTTCATTCATAGATTTTTTAACTAGGACTTGATTCATTTTTGGTGACTTAAGAGATCCACGGGTAGAATTGTGACTGATTAGACATGGTGTATGAATGTGATTTTTGAGTGGAAGGCTTCTGACTTGAAGCAAAATATCCCATCATTAGATCTTTAATTGTATAATGGGAAATTTATCTTGCATTCTGAATGTAAGAGAAGTTTGCAAGCTGAGGATTTGTGATTGATTTCTTGTGGTTGACTAGCTAGGTTAAATGTCATTTTGAACATAATTTGTGTTTTTAAATGAAATGATTGATAGGCTACATCATTGAGAGTTACCTATTGTCCTATTGATCAAGATAGCACCCAGCTTCATGTAAACACCCCCCACAAGCTTCACATTATCTAATTTTGTCCCTTGAAAAATCTGAATCTGCTGTATTTGGATAATGCTAATGACTGTCTTTTTATCCCCTCAAAACATTGCTACTCGTTATCCCAATCATTACTGTTCCAACTCCTTAATTATGTGATAGGAACCAGATAGAAAATAGATGCAAACTTAGATGAGATGCCTAGTGAAAACCTGAATAAGAAAGCTCTTAGCACCACACATTTAGTGGATTTGATGAATAATGAACCCACCTGAAAGTACTGTCCTAGAAATGTGGGTGATTTGTTAAAGCTAGGTATAGGAGACTTTTTGAAGAAAGAAAAGGGGATACTGTAAATTGTTTGGGAGATTGAGCTCACTTTCTTGATTCTCTTTAGGGTACTATTTCAAAAGAGTTTGAAGACTCATCTTTCTCCTTTATTCATCTAAATTGAAGTGTGGTTTTGGGTTAGCCTTGTAACTTGGGGACCTTCTTTTGAACCATGCATGTAATATACTAGAGCAGAAATAGACTACTATTCTTTTGTTTGTCTTTGTGGACGACTTGCTCACCTTTGTATCCACTTTTCATGTAATATATTCCAGTTTCGTTTTCTATAATGCAGTGCCATCTAAAATTCATATAGAAATAAATTCATCATCGGCTCTTCATTTAGGTATTATTTAACTTCTTTTTTTTCTTTGTAACATGATCCTGATGTTAACTAAAATGTACATATGTGGATCATTTTGGGTATTAATCTGTTCATATCAAGTGTGTTTGCTCGCATCTACTTGACTAATGTCATCATTGTATGCAATGTCTGCAGGACATGTATGGATTGCAATGATTTTGATAATTATATTGATTGTTGAATTATATTCTAAAGTCTCCACAAGTTTGTCTTACTATTGATCGTTCTTTTAGAAAAATCGCATGTGCATATCAATGGAACTGGTAACTGCTGTTTTAGGAGACCATGGACAGCGTCCCCATGAAGATTATGGTAAATGATTCTTTTTTTTTCTTTTCTCTTTTCAACTAAGAAATTTGATGTGTAAGTAGTATAGATCTATAGACCTAGTCACCCAGAGATCATGCATTTTGAGGCAAATTGATTGTGATATGTGAAACTTAGACTGAGTAAACTTTAGTTTGTATTAAAGGAATGTACTTATCTTTAAACTAGTCCTTACAGTTTGATGCTCTAAGTCATTCCATTTTTTTATAATGTGTCACGTCAATGCTTATGTATGAACTTTTGCTTTTTCTTAGGTTGATAATGACCTAAAACTTATCTTCTTACCATAACTTTTTATGTTTATAGTTGTATATGTTTTACTTTTGAGAATAATTTTCTTTGATTATTAGCATTATGGTGTTTCTTTTGATGACCATTAGTTTTGTATTTTTCTTTTGATCGTGATTTGACTATCTTATATTCATAAGGCAAATGACAATACAAGGCAGCATACTTCTATTCATTATTTATGCATAACAATTGCTTCTTGCTTCAAACAGTGGTGGTGACGGCAGTCACAGAATTCGGCAATGGGAAGCCAAAGTTTTACTCAACTCCTGAAATAATAGCTTTTTGTCGGAAGTGGCGCTTACCAACTAATCATGTGTGGTTGTTCTCAACTAGGTGATGATCTAAGATCTTCATTACTTAGCATAGAGAATTTTTTTCATTTTTTATTTCCCAAATAGTTGCTTATTTGTTTATTTTCACATCACTAACATTTATAGTGGATATTTCTGCTTGCATTATAGATTTTTAATCGTTTTTTCTTATAGTGCGAAAACCTTTTTCTTCTTATATTTGTATATTCTTTATCTGTTGAAGGAAGTACGAGTATTTTCTGATTTTTGTTTAAACTTTTGCCTACTTCAAACTATTTATTTATTTTAATAGAAACTAAAACTTGTATTACAAACAAAAAGATGTACTTGTAACCAAGCTATTCACATCAAGGAAAAAACCAGAGACAGCTCCAATATACATTTATCTTAGTTCTTAGGATGTCATAATAACATATCCCTCTCTTATAAGAAGCCTACATGGAAATCTGTGTTCATCTGCTTAAAACTGGTTAAGTTTATTGTTTTTAGCATTTCCAACTGGAAAGTTCTACTTCTTCATGCCATACTATACGGTAGATATTTCTATCTTATTTAAAAATTTAATTTTTGATACTTCTTAAGTATTTGTTATACACTTATACTGCTACGCACCTTCCTTATCAGGAGGATTATTTTAGGAATCTTCTTCTTCTTCTTTCATGCCATGTTATGATGAGATATTTCTGTCTCATTTAAAAAACTACTTCTTGATACTTCTTAACATAAGTATTTGTTATACTGCTACGCACCTTCCTTTCCAGGAGGATTATTTTAGGAAAACTTTTGTACTCAAGGAGATTATTTGGTTTATAATAATCTTTTCTTTTAATGAAGGAAATCAGTTGCGTCATTTTTTGCGGTTTATGATGCACTCTGTGAAGAAGGAACAGCAACTTCTGTTTGTAGGGCTCTTGATGAAGTTGCAGATATATCTATACCAGGTTAAACTATCCCCTTCTAAGGATCATTGGATTGTTTGTTCTTCGTTTTCTTTTCTTTCATTTTTTTAAAAAGAAAAAAAGAAAATGCCGTTTTTTTCCAGTCACCAATATGCATACAAGAGATGTTGCAAAAGTAAGAAAGCCACATGAAACCAAAATTGAAATGAAAAGACAAAGGGTGTATAATCTTTGTTGTTCAGCGACTGTGGCTATATCATCTCCATTTCATTACCAGCTCCTATGCATCTAGTGATATGTTCCTCAGAGGTACTGCAATTATTGTCATGGCAACCTCCACTTTAAATCCTTGCATCACATGCTTGCCAACTCCTCACTTCATTTGCCACAGAACATGCTGCAACCCAATATAACTGTTCGTACAGAATTATCTAGATTCATTAAATTACTGCAACAGCTCCACTTTTACTAAGCTATCCTAAGTTGCACCATATGTCTTTACCAGTTACATATTTGGTTTCTCTACCTTCTCTTGTGCTTCATTATGTGATTAGTGTTTTTTATTCTTCTTTCTGAATTCCCCAAATAAAGCTGTTTATTTCTGGAAAAAGTTTTAGAAGATAAATAAAAGTCAAGTTCCCAAACAGGCCCTTCCTATTTCGTTTGTTGTCGTGCATCATTTCAGTTTCTCACATAATTGTTTAGTTTTACTATTCCATGCCATTGTCTTGTTGTCATCTTTGGGTTGCTCTGTTAAAAAGTTTTTTCCATGCTGAACTTTTAATGTCAGTGTAATTTACATCAGTTCACATGTTTCTCTTAGATGACTTTGCTGTTGTAGAATTTCGAATTAACTTTGAATATACATACAGGTTCTAACGATCATATTAAAGCTCAGGGTGAAATATTGGAGGGTCTTGTAGCTCGTATTGTAAGTCATGAGAGCTCAAAGCATATGCAGGAGGTTTTAAGAGATTTCCCGCCTCCACCACTTGACGGAGGTATGATACATAATTTCCTATACTCTGTGTGAAATGCTTGGTTTGAGCTTTGGAATCTTGATCCGTCCTCTACCTATATTTATGGATAAAATAGGTTTTATTTACTTTTCATTATCATGGTGCTAGAGTTATATTTATGGGTAAAGATCTTCTCATCATTTCTTCTTTGCCTCATCTTTTTTGAAGCTTATGATTGGTTGTTATTTATTATTACTTATGTTTTTGGGAAAAGAATATGATTCCACTGAAAGAAGGGCTGGAAATGTGATTTTTTTTATTAAAAAAAAAACAAAAAACAAAAACAATAACAGAAGTTGTATTGATCAAAATGTTTTGCAAGTGTAGAAAGATCCAAATTATATATTTATCCTAGCATCACTTATTTTTAGCCAGTTCTGCAGACACTATCTTTGGAAAATCAGTGGATAAATAGTACATTTATAAGCATAGTTCATATGATGATATGGGTCCAAGCATGTCTGTCTGTGTGTGAATGTGATTTTAATCAGCTTTGTTTATCCATGGACCCGCTGTTTAATCAACTTGCTTTTAAGTATAGAATTTGATTATTGATCTTTAGCAATAATACCTAAGTTTGCTTTGTACTTAAGATGGCCTAGGTTTGGGACCAAGCCTGAGGGAAATTTGTGCTGCAAATAGGTCAGATGAAAAGCAGGTATTGCGGAGTTTTGCTCAACATGAAATTCCAATTTTTAATTTGAAATTTTATATTCTGCATTTGGTTGAGTAATTAGTTTACTAGGGAACTTCAGTATTTAAATTCTCTTTGAAAACACTACTGCAGCAAATAAAAGCACTCCTGCAGAATGTTGGCTCATCCTTTTGCCCTGACTATTCGGACTGGTTTGGAATTGAAACTGGTGAACCTCATTTAAGAAATGCGGACAGATCTGTTCTTACAAAGTTTTTACAATCTCATCCTGCTGATTTTGCGACCACAAAGTTACAGGTCAGGCCATTTTTCGTTGACTCCTATAATATAAATAAAAAAAGTTAAGATGAATTTACAAAATTGTCTCTTTATTCACTTTAATAATTGCGTAGACGATCTTTCCGGCCAATATTGAAGTAATTTATTTCTAATATGTAATATGTTAACTTTTAACTTTAGAATTTATGCATTGCTTCCTGGTCCAATGGTTGCATGGCGTCTTTCGTTAAACTGTTATACATCATATGGCTGTTTCTTTTGTGATTCAGGACCTTTTGATTGTACTATCATACTGATTTATTTAATTTTTGTCAACCAGGAAATGATGCGTTTGATGCGAGATAAGCATTACCCGGCCTCCTTTAAATGTTATCATAACTTCCACAAGATTGATTCCGTTTCAAAGGACAACCTCTTTTATAAAATGGTCATTCATGTCCACAGTGACTCTGTTTTCCGAAGATACCAGAAAGAGATGAGGTCTTGTTTGAACTCATGCTTTATTTTGTTGACATGATCATCTTCTCTTTGTTTTCTTAAGAGCTTTGTTTAGGTAAATTTTTTTTATTCCTTGTTGAAATCTCTAATTAAGAAAATTGAAATGTTTCAGGCACAACCCAGGATTGTGGCCACTATATCGAGGTAAATATTTTCCACGCTTCTAACCTAGCAATTGAAATAAGAGCTTTGATTTTTAGCATAGCAATTGAGATTACCTGAGAAACTAGGTAACCATATGGTTTAGATTTTATTTAGATCTTTTCTCCTAACAATTGAATAAAGATTATTTTTTTCTCCTGATAACATTCTTTTGTCAGTTATATCATTATATGTGTCTGGGGATTGTGTCTGATTGAGCTCTTCATGTGCTCCATTTGCTGTTTATCTTGCAACAGTGTTAACTGTGTTTCAGAAATAAAATATTGTAGAGTGAAAAGTACATAGTGTATGATAAGGTTTGTGAATTGGTGGAGAAAATAAGTAGAACTTGTCCAATGAATGAGGGAAACTGTTTAATTATATGACAAGCAAGTGCCAAGTGGCATGTCGAAGTGTCAAGGAAACAGAGCTTCTGGGGTCACATTGAAATAATAACAGTGAACAGCAATGCAACTATCATACTAAGCTGACGTGAATATTGTAACACTAGAGACAAAAAAATAAAGTCAAATAATCTCTATATTTATGCTGTCCATGATGTAATGAAGCTTGGTAAGATTTAAGCTTGTCTTAGCTTCAAATAGTGAGAAAGAAAATGGTGAGGAGGATGGATTTCAGTGTTAATATTAAAAATCAACAGAAGATTTCAAGATTTTTTTTATTTCAGGCAGTACCTATCGACTGAGTTTTTGGAGGTAATATGCTGGAGACATACCCTAATGTAAGCCTACAAGTGGACGAACATTATGTTGATGTGCTGGCTAAGCTTTTAAGACTGGTGGCCTTGTCTCTTTAATGGATTTAGATATCTATTTACGTGTGCGCTTCATTTTGATCTGGTGAAAGGAAAGAAAAGTATTTTGTAAAAAAAAAAAAAAAAACCATTTTCTCATGCAACTCAACCGTTTGAACATTGTTTTTCTCCATTCTTTTAGAGATCAACGTGAAAGGGTAATTCATTTTGAGAAAATATATGATCCAGAAATCAAGAAGGTAATGCTTAGTAGGACAATCTATGCTCCTTCTCCATGTGCTGCAGCTTTACTTTTAAAATTGGGGTTGCAATTCCTATATTGATTTAAATAAGATGCTATAATACACTATTGCTGCTGTGCTGAGCTCCCTATTTTTTTTTTTTTTTTTTTTTTTTACACTATCTCTTTAATCCTGAGAAATATATAGTCATGTCATTAATTTACTGACACTTCTTATGTTACCCAGGGTTTTTTGTTGATATTAATCTATTCAAGGCAAACAAGGAGAGAGCTGCTGAAATAGCCAGAAACAATGATATGGCAGAAAATGCTGGTGGTAATGGTGGCATATCCGGAATAGATGGTTTGGCCGACAATGATGCAAATTTAATGATTAAACTTAAGTTTCTCACTTATAAGGTATGTGTACTTGTACAAATTTTCCATGAACCAATTGCATGCAATCACTGCTTATAATATATTATCACAATATCACCTAGCATGCTTAATGTCCTAAAAACATAATGCATTTCCATCAAGTGTCATATGTTTGTTAAGTAACCACCAAACCTAGAAACTTAAGCTATCAATTAAGGTTAAACTATGACATTAAGCTCTCCAACACTTTCCCTCACGTGCAAGACCAATGATTTGTAGCACATACCAAGTCCTAATACAAACACTGAATAAATTCAAATAATAGATAACAAAAACAAATTTAATCATATGGGGTTCAGAAATCACGTGCTCCCGGTAAAACTAGCTTCAATACCATGTTTAGTAATCACTGAACTCAAAAATTTAAGATATTAAGGATCCAAACATCTAAGAAATATGGAAAGATCAACTGGTTTTATGATTTGTAATAATAAGCAAGCAATACTGCTGTTGGAGAGACCTGTTGCCCAAGGATCAAAGATGAATTACAAAGAACGCAGCTTTACCTGAGTGAGTATATCTGTTTTTAATCATGTTAGATATGCTGCTTGGTGATTGAAATGTAAAAAACCAATTTCTCATGTAGTTTCTTATCTTTTTCCTAAGATTGATTAGTTTTCTTTTGCTGGGCCAAAGAGTGTTAACTCGTGATTTTTTGTCTATTCTTGTCCACAGATAAGAACATTTCTCATCCGCAATGGTTTGTCAATTCTGTTTAAGGATGGTCCTGCTGCTTACAAGGCCTACTACCTGAGGTAAGACAGCAATGGTTTGTCAAGAATAAGATTTGTATAATATCTATATGTTGATGTACTTGTTTCTCTAGAGTGACAATGGGTATTGGACAGAATTACTGTGCTGTTATGACTGTTTATACAACCCTTGTGGTTGAAATTCGATTTCAAATCCTTGAGAATCACATTATGAGAGATTTTAAAGCTTTCTCTAAGTTCCATTCATGATCTGTTAAATGCTGAATCAATTGTCAATATGCTGTGGCAAGATCCTTTTTTTCTTTTTTCAGGAAGTTTGATTGACCAAAATCTTATGTGATTCTACTGGAAGGCCACTTTCATAAACGTTGTAGCAGGACCCTTGTTATGGTGGACTCTTACCTATAATCTTAGTTATTGACCAAGTTATTATGAATGTGATTGCTTAAATAAGTTATACATCATTCCATAAATAACAGGACTGATTATCACGATCATAAATATCTACGATATTGAAAAAAATAAATAAATAAATAAATAAAAACAATTGTACCTGAGCAATATGGAACTGTTAAATATTGTAATGGTCATTTATTTGATCTCATACGTAAATCTATACATTTTTTAAATTAGACTTCAACTGTAGCTTTGTTTCTGAAAGCTTGTCACTGTTTTGGCATTATAGGCAAATGAAAATTTGGGGAACTTCTTCAGGAAAGCAAAAACAACTTTGCAAGATGCTAGATGAATGGTATTGCTGAATTATTATTTTAAATGCCCTTGCTTAATTCATATCTTTTTGGATCTTAGTCTGCAGTGGTGAAATAGAATTTCCTTGATATCTCCATGTTTAGGGCTGTGTACATACGGAGAAAATGTGGAAACGACAAGCTGTCATCATCAATATACCTTTCTGAAGCTGAGCCTTTCCTTGAACAATATGCTAGACGCAGTCCTGAGAATCAGGCTCTGGTAGGTTCTGCTGGAAACTTAGTGAGTGTTGAAGACTTCCTGGCCATTGTTGAAGGAGGTAGGGATGAAGAAGGCGATCTCGACAGCGAGAAGGGGTCACCGCCATCAAGCCCTAAGCCGTCAGTCAAGGACACGGTTCAGAAAGATGAGGGTTTGATTATTTTCTTCCCAGGTAGAGGTTTATTTAATTTGTAAACGGTGTCAATTTGGTGTAACATAAATGTTTTGGATCTCATTTCTATTTCTTGATTGTATTATTTAAATTGATAGAACTTGTTTACTAGTATGTTAGAAAGACCTTTTGAGATTTAAGTAGTCCATTGTCATTGTGAGTAATGACCTGCAAAATGATGAAGTGATATTTGTTTCAGATGGATTAATACTTACCCTCCTATTTCAGGAATGATCTTACATTGAGAAAATAAATTCATTAGCTATTAATTTTCTGTAGGCTTTGTTAATCAATAAAATAGGATTGTTTTCAAAGGGAAAAAGGACTATTCAGTATAAATCTCAATAGCACAGCAGAACTTTAGTAAGCTTGAATATATAAATGCTAAGCCTTTTATAAGTGATTTGCTGTATTTGAATGCTAGAAGTGCTTTAGGAGCCTTACTGGCCTCTTTCAATGCTTGGGTTTGACAAGATTTGGAAAAAGGGAAATCAGTTTGCCCTTGTCCCATACTTTTTACAATCCACTTCTTAAATGATTTTGTATTTTCTTTGAAGTTTGGTACTATAGTAATTTTCTATGTATTATGGAATCTTCAAGCTAGGTCTTGATATTTATTGTTGCATTATCATTTTCAGGGATACCAGGTTGTGCTAAGTCTGCTCTTTGCAAGGAATTACTAAATGCCCCAGGAAAAATTGAAGATGATAGGCCGGTCCATAGCTTAATGGGTGACCTTATAAAAGGTGTGATTAATTTACCAGAAGCTTTTGTAACAGTTTGGGTGATTAAAAAGGGGGTCATTGGATCTGAATATTAACACTCAGATTTTAATTTCCAACTCTAATATTGTTGCTACAATATGCTTTTGTGGCATGATGGCATATTTTTTCTTGATTGAAATTTATTTATTCATACATATCCACAGGAAGATACTGGCCAAAAGTTGCTGATGAGCGCAAGAAAAAACCATATTCTATAATACTTGCAGACAAGAATGCACCAAATGAAGAAGTCTGGAGACAGGTAACATTCTTAATTTTAGACCAGCAAAAACGTAACTGATGAACAAGACAAAAGATTAAGGTAAATGGAAACACTAATGAAAAGGAAAAAAAATCTGTTCCAATGAAGCTAGCAAAAGTTTAGCATGAAATTTGTTTAAAAAGAAGTAAAGAACACAAATAAATCAAAAAGGTCAGTACCCTATGTATATTTTGTTGGTGTCTGATCAATCAGTTAAAATTTAAAAACTGAAGTGGAGAAAGGTAGGGACTGACTGGTTCAAGGGTACTGACCTTCAATATAATCAGTTTTGGGGTGATCATCTCCAATATGTGTGTATAAGGTTGTGCAAAACCTAATTACCTGAGAAATCCTTATCTTTTAATCAAATAGGAGTCCTGGTCTAAAATGGTATGAAATAGAAAACACTCCCAATAGGAAAAGAATATTTATGGATTGATTAAACCTATCAGGACCGTACTGATTTTGTTACAACCAAAGTCCCATCTTGATCTCCTTTGCTACAATGAATTAATTGTTGGTGAACCATATGTTGATAAATCATTAGATCTTGGTTCTCCTGACTGGATCGTTACACTTTTAGGAATGAACTTATCCTATTAGGGCCATCTTGTTTTGTTACAATCAGTTCAGTTCAGTCTTGATTGCCTTTGTTACAATGAATTAACTATTGTTAAACCATATGTTGATAAATCTTGATACTCTGCACTTTTAGGAATGAGGCCTTCTAGAGATGTTTGGAACCTAGATATATGTTTAGTTAATATAATTCACTTTACTTCTCAAAAAAGTTAATACTATTATCTCTATTCCTCAAGAGGCTGACATGGCAATATGTGGTCAAAATTTATTCATTGAATTTTTTTTATTGAATGTGTACACGTCAAAATCTTGGTGGGGCTTGTTAATTCTTTTAATCACTATAACCATGTAAACCTATTAATAGCTGCACTGAATTTTTTCTTACCTTGAATAATTGCACCATATCTATGTAGACATCATTAAAACATTTCCAACTTTTCTTCATTTATCTATGTAAATTTTCTCAACATGTCAAATGTGCCTTGTGATGGTCCTTTATTTTTGCAGATTGAAGACATGTGCCGCAGCACCAGAGCCTCTGCAGTTCCTGTTGTACCTGATTCTGAAGGTTATTTAGTTTTTCTTTCTTTATTCTGTGTGAATGGTGGAAAATTGAGAATGTCTATATGCTTTTTTTTTTTTTTTTTCAGTCATTGTGGATAATATCTGGTCTAAAGCCAAACATTTGAAATACAGAAAGTCATTATTAAATATTCAAGTAAATATTTGCAATGCTAACTTGATCAAAAAATCATAATTGCTTTATATTAACTAGTTAGATGATTATTGAAGTCTCGTTCAATCTCTTTTATATGATCTCCCTTTCTTTTCTATGTCAAGTGTCACTTTTCTGTATGAGTTGAGGTTCTACTGGTAGGACTGGAAATTTATGATGTCTTTTAGTAGAACATAACCATTTTGATTGAAGCTGCGAGGTAAGTGGTACCGGCTCTGGTAGAAAACTTCTGCAGCAAAGCCTTAAAAGAGAAGGGAGTGGGTTGAGGTGGAAAGAAAATAGTATACTTTTCCATTATTTGTTCTCTAGGGCATCCCCCATTGACCAGAAATGTTACATGCTGCAGTCATATTAATGAGATTCTTCTGCGTATGTAGAAAAGAGAAGAAAGAATTTCCCTTATTAGTCATGATTTCTATTTTGCTTTCCTAAAAATCTCCTTTCCAAGATTTACATTTCCTGGAAAATATTCTTATACTTGTGTGTCTAATATGATTAAATATGATGTTTATTCGGTGATATGATGTTTAAGCTTGACATGGCCCCTGCACAATGATGACTCAAGCAAACTGAAAATGTGATTACAAATTTTAGTTAATATACCAATTAATGCATTAAGCCACTAGTCAATTCAATATAACTAGACAGTGACACTGTATTGTGAATTCTCTGTTATAATGTTGCTTCAATATGAAATTTAACATGCAAAAGTGGGACCTTTGGCTGATGGTTTAAGTTTATGCTTACGTCTATTCATTTCATGGTTATTGTTATTACTCTCATATTTCTGGTGTTAATTTTCAGTATGGTCTATTAAATGTGCAGGAACGGATTCAAACCCTTATGCTCTTGATGCATTGGCTGTTTTCATGTTTCGTGTGCTTCAAAGAGTTAACCATCCGGTAGGAACTTTGTCTATATAATTTTTGAGGTGACAGACTGACAGAAACCTATACTTTAAATATATAGATTACTATCTTTATTAACTCATTTTATAATGCTTTATGAATCTTTGAAGGGGAATCTTGACAAGAACTCTCCAACTGCTGGCTTTGTGCTGCTAATGTTCTATCACCTTTATGAGGGCAAGGTATGATATTTGATACGACTGGTGCTAAAATGTAGATTTACCTATTAAAATGCATTTCCTTTACTCTTATGCTATCAATTTTCAGAGTCGAAAAGAGTTCGAGAGTGAATTAGTTGAACGTTTTGGTTCTCTTGTCAAGATGCCATTGCTGAATGAAGATAGGTAAGACTATTTTTCAACGAAGATGATGGACATGCTAGACTAAATGTCCATGAATAGGTGGTTTCCCGTATTAACATTAACTATGTTGTAGTATCATTGGCTTATGATCTTTTTTTTTTCCCATTGCCGTCTTTACATTACCTTTAGAAATTATGTCGATTGTTAAGTTATTAGACATCTCTTTTGTTTTTCCTCCTTCCCCCTCAATCCATTTGCAACTCTTTTGTTTTCTTATCTTTTGTGTAGTAAAATTATCATATCTTGTTGTGAGAGAAAAGTAATCAAGTGTTATGTGATTTCTTTTTATTTTCTTGTTATGTTATGCAGTTTATTTTAGTGTTAATGAGGTGTTTTAATATGCAGGAGTCCTTTGCCTGATCCTGTGAGGTCTGTTCTGGAAGAGGGTATAAATCTATACAAGCTTCACACTGCCAGACATGGAAGGTTGATAGTAATACTTTACGTACCTACTACCTATATATGACAAATAGTGCTTTTGATTCCAATGCTTCACATCATAAATAATTGCACGGTTGCCCTCCTTGGATATAATGATATTTGATACATCTTTCTTTGATATTTTATGCAGATGGTTCTGTTAGCTTATGATAAAGATTATTCCAAACTTTTCTAAAGCAGTTGACTTTACTTTCAAACTTTGATTAGTTAAGACCCCAAAAGGCTAAATTTGAGTTTCTTGGCATTCATGAATTAGAATATTCTGACAATCGTTTAAGCCCTTAATTTGTAATGATCTTTATTGTCAGATCCATGTCTAGTTAGAGGGTTGACTTGCTATAGTTGTGTATATAAGAAGTCCCAACCGGTAGTGCTAAACTTTTTGTTAATAATTCATTGGCTTTTATGTTGCAACTTTCTTTTGGCCATGGAAGCATGAATGATCCCCGTCCCCTGCTTCCTTTAGAATTATTGCTTTTATTCTACTCTTAAAAGTCACTGTAATTATTGTTGCTGCTTTATCTTCTCTGTGTATGTTTTAAATAATTATTTATCATTCTGTGGTCAGATGGGAGTCCACCAAAGGTTCATATGCAAAGGAATGGGTTAAATGGGAAAAGCAATTGCGGGAGACTTTATTTAGTCATGCTGACTATCTCTGTTCTATTCAGGTGAATATATTTTATCTTCGTTCTTTTTAAATATATATTATGATGCCTTATTATGATGTCAATTTGCTCAACTGTGCTCTTCACTAACTTCTGCTCCGACTTCGCAACCACCCTACTGATACCTTCACCGCTCTCTGCATCTTTACTCTGTAAAGCTGTTATTTGTTTTAGTGATTTTTGTCTTTACACTTGGAATATTTCCAGGTTCCATTTGAGTCTGCAGTTAAGCAAGTGTTAGACCAACTAAGGCTCGTTGCAAAGGGTGAACGGACAACACCAAGTTCTGAAAAGAGGAGGTTTGGAGCCATTGTTTTCGCAGCTGTTAGTTTGCCTGTTGAGAAGATCCAAAGTCTCCTTGATAATGTAAGTGAAAGTTTCTGCCCAGTCGAAAACATTTGATTTTCTCTTCTAAGCCTGAGAGAATCTTGGTGTCTGAACATCTGATGATGAAGTCAACTAGTTAATGAGTTTTTCCTTTACATGATCTTAATGATGTTAGTGCTAGTTCTGACATTTGGGTTCTGTTGGGTTGACATGCCTTTAGCTGAATTGCGTGTTTATACGGATGTTTTTTTTTATTTTTTATTTTATTTTTATTTTTATAAGAAACTAGAACGATTTCTTTAAAGATTTAGGAAACGATGGTGAACAAGATGTCCACAACTCAAGATTTACACTGATATTAATACAAGGATTTCTAATTGAGGTTAATGATTTTAAGAGCTGCGCACACATTTTTAGCTAAATCACGTGGTGGTGTCTAGAAGTCTAAATCTTTACCTATAACAATTTTTTTTCTATATATTTATGGAGATTCCGATTAATTTAACCCCACTCATTGACCATCTCTCCTTTTTATCTCTCTCTAAAGCAGTTGGCTGGAACAAACCCGGAAATTGAACTCTTTTTCAAAGATAAAGACATGGAAAGCAACCTGAATAAGGCTCATATTACTCTTGCTCACAAGAGGAGTCATGGTGTTACAGCAGTAGCTAGCTATGGTGTCTTCCTCAATCGAGAGGTACCAGTGGAATTGACAGCTCTGTTCTTCAATGATAAGATGGCCGCATTGGAGGCTCATCTTGGTTCTGTAGATGGCGAAAATATAGTTTCGAAGAACCAGTGGCCCCATATTACCTTATGGACCAGAGCAGGGGTTGCACCGAAGGAAGCAAATTCATTGCCACAATTGCATTCAGAGGGGAAGGCAACCCGTATTGAAATCAACCCACCAATTACCATTTCAGGACCACTAGGATTTTATTAAGTTAACTCAATTCCTTGGTCTTTGATACGACGAGGCTACTCAGAAACAGTTTTGTCCAAATTTTGTAGTATAAATGTTACCATTTCAGCGATTTTGAGGGTAGTTTGTAGAGAGAGTGCCGGAGCCCGGAAGTGAGGTTAGGTTCGATCAAAAATGAATTTTTGCTAATGGAATTTTATTACTCTTCCATGGAAAAATAAGAAGAAATTTTGTATACAATACCCAAAGCAAAAACCATTTCATAGTGATTACTTCCTGATAATTTTTGTTTATATCAACGAACAATTTTTTTCTATTCGAAAAAAGGGTCACGAGGTTTTCTTGTATTGAAATGTTGTAAATGGAAACAATTAGGGTATTATGCTGCATTTATGGTGTAAGATGTGTAAGATGTAAATGTTGAGGAACCGGACACAAGCCGTAATCTCAATGATGCATGTGTGAGAAGCATATCTATAGACTTGGTGTACTAACTGTTCGAATTCTTATATCAATTCATTTCTCATCAAATCTACACAACCTGATCATTCAATAGTTTCAATTACTCAACCATTAGAAGACTTTTAAGCTAAGATTTTGAGATTTAACACAATTACAGACGGAAAGCAAGCGTTGTTAATGGAATGTCAAAATACGTTTACGGGGTCTCATCACAAGCTATAATGACAATGATTCTTATACAATCTAGCACATCAATATATATCTATAGCAGCCCTAAAAGGTCTGGTTAGTGTCTTCTGTACTATCTCTGCTTGTTAACTCCATTGACAACCGATCAAATCCATAGCAGCAGCACCCAAATGCTTGTTGCCTTTTTCTCTACTTGATATAGCACTTATACCTCAGCAGTAGATTCTACTTGTTCCATTGCTAGAGTTGGTAAGATTGCCATTGCTTCACCATCAAGAACAAGAATCTTGCTGTCATTCTTCACACATTTTGTTGAGAATTTTACTCTATTACCACACCAACCCAAAAAAAAAAAACATTTCATAAGCCCTAATAAAGTTAAGCAAACTGAAAGACTTTGACTAGGTGTTGTGAGCTTACATGTATCTCTTCTTGTTTTCTCTTATATTAATAGCTTGTACCTCACCAAGAATTACGTCTCCTACGTAAACCGGGGACCTGAAATGCAAGCTTTGGGAAACATATATAGCTCCAGGCTACAAATAACCATCACGTTAGAAAAATTAAAAATCTTGGGTAGGACGGTCTCATCACGAGCCTTCCATTCAGAAAACGACACGGAACACAAGATAATATATGATTGTTTGGAGATATCCCGTGTCAGTTTTCTGAATGAAAGTCTTCGTGACCGTGTTTAGCAGGAAGAAACCACATATAGATGGAACATCCTTTAATGGGGTTCACTGTTAATCAACACTAACCTTCCATTTGCAAGTTTAACCACATATAAAATATATGCATAAGGAAATCAATAATCAACCAATCAGTTTCAAACTTTTTCTCTACTCCTTTTTCACCAGAATCCAATTGTATCCTACTAGTATCATTTTCTCAGTGTCTTAACTTGCTGTTCTTGCAGTAATTACATAAAAAGAGAATTCTATACTATAACTCTAATTTCTAAAAGTGAAGTTTCAACTTACAAAATGGGAGGAGATGATCCGAGGATATAGTGCAGCAACAAGCATCCCATGAACAAGCCGATCCTCGAAGCCGGCATTTTTAGCAGATTCAGCGTCAAAATGCAAAGGATTCGAATCATGACTCACCTTAGAATACTCAACAATGTCTTCACTCGAGTACACCCTCCTTTGTCTCAAGACGTCTCCGGTTCTAAGCAAACGCGGTGGTTCCAGAGTCGAAAACCATCTCAACAAGTGGGGTTTGCTGGAGATCAAATTCTTGACGAGCATTTCTTGTAAAAGTTTCGTGAAATTTATCATCTGGTTAAGGATGTCTACTTCTATTTGTGCCTATTTGTCATTTCATCGAACATGTGATGTGCAAGTGTCTTACATAATTGCATTTTTTTTTTTTGGGTTCAATTATTAAAATTTGAAGCAGTATAGAGTAGGAGACTTTATATACAGTTGAAGTAATTGCGTGGGCACGTCATCATCTGGTGCTGACGTGACCCGCCACACCATCGACCAACCCATGACGTGCATGGGCACGTCATCATCTGACCAATGACGTGTCTGGCACATCGCCACGTCAGAATCCATTAAATTACATTAGCTGCACATTGGGCTTGGGCCGTTCGGTTGGCCCAAAGTGAACTCTTGTTAAAGCCCAGCCCAACAAGACTTGAATTTTTTTTCTCTCACAGTCGAGTTCTGGTGAGAAATCTCTCCAACATCCTCATTCATGACTCATGAGATGATACACCAAATTTTAGTACTAGGGAACTGTCATGCCCTAGGCATTTTAATATAATTTCTGATGTATTTTTGGGTATTTTGCAGGTTTGAATGTTGCTGGAAAATGAAGAACAGAAGAAGAAAGTTTGAAGATAAGAAGATAGAAAGATTAGATTGAAAATTGTAGAGAGAAGAGAGAGAATAGAATTTGGTTGTAATATTTCCTGTCCTGTTTCCATTCATTTCTCATCATTAATACAATTCCATGGAATCAGAATGTAACAATAATCTGTTACAGATGTGACATCAGCATGACTTTAATACAAAATATCTAGACTAACAGAACAAACAGATTGACTGACGGATCCATTAACTTGACAAACAACGTTGACTTACCCAAAACAACTGTGTTTTGGCTCCTAATAATACCAACACAAAGCAGTGGCATAATGCCTTAGGGAATTATAAAAGACCTGACTCTTACAGACCAAACACAAACTTAAATCCCTAAAATCCCAAAATAGTGAAACCCTAAATTAATCCCTAAATTTCCCAATCCTTACAGAAACAGTCCTTGTTCTTCCAGTTAGCATTGGGAATTCGGGGTTTTTTTCGCGAGAGTTTTAACATTTCTCTGAAGAGCTCAATGATGCAAAAGATTTTATTTACAATAAGATTCAATAACTTTGTTAAACAAAAATCCATCATATGATATAATGAGATGGTCAATAATTCTGCAAACATGGCTACTCAAAGCTAACTAAACTAATATGAATCCTGCTTATTTTAACTAACAATTGCATTTCAACTATTGGAGATTTGGAGTATTCACTTGACTAAAACTTCTCCTTTGGATAAAAGAGTGTAGAACTAGTCAAAACATCTTACAAAAATAAGCTATCTCAAAGTTGAAAAGTTACTTATACATCAAGGACTAAATTAATAAAACTCATATCCTCAAAGTACGGAAGAGAAAAACCTACTACGAGAAATATGAATGTTATAGTAACCTAATTGAACGAGAACCCGAAGAAATGAACCCGCTACTTTCAACACGCAAACAGACACGTACATAACGCAGAAGGATCGAATTGATGCTGCCTTCACTGGGGTGTAGGCTGCCAACTCCTGACCCAATCCGTCAAAGTCGTAACATTTCTAGTGATATCCTCAATAGTGTCACTCTTCAATGCCGCAACAATATTCTCTGGGTAACTTTCTTTGGCCTCCTCTAACAAAACTTGGAATATTTCACATTCAATATTGTTTGTGAGCTTTGCCCCAGTGTAACCTCTGTCACAGGAACAGTTCATGAGAATATTGAAAAACAACCCCAGAACCAAAAAAAAAAAAATAACCATCAACACGAATACAAGAAAAATTACCTCTTGCTCAAGCGATCATACAACACAGAATTGTCGGTTTGAAGCACCACCACACGATCAAACCATCGCTCAGGAAAGAAATCACATCCATGGTAGTCCACAATATTGCCCCCTTGTTCCATTACATCCTCAAGTTCATCACACACCTGTAGAATTCACAAGACACAATCTGATGCTAGTACAAAAATACAAAAATGAACAAATCTCAAGTAGATTATCAAAACATTACATTTCCTGTCTCTGTTTAAAGCACCAGAATCAATCACCATGAATATAATTGGGCAGATTCCAAAAATTTAGATCATGATCGGTTAACAAGTGCATAAAAAACAGTTACAAGAACAATACTGACCAAAAATTATTAAAACTACTTCCTTTAATACAATCAATCAGTGTATATACTTCTAAATTTCGATGAAAAAACTGCAATTCGATGGACAATCAACAAAATAACAATAGATTTTGTGGAATATTAGACTATATAAAGTAAAAATAAAATAAAATAAAAATTAGAGCTTGTTGATTTTTAGGGTTTGAAAAAATGAAATACCAGGTCTTCGTTGATGATGTGACACTCGAGCTCGTCGTCCCACCCGTCGTGTAAGTTTTTCTCTCTGACCAAATCTCCGATGCTAATGTGGCGGAGCTGCGTCGACTCCGCCAGAGCAGCGGACGTCGTCGTTTTGCCGGTTCCGGGAGTTCCGGTCACCAGTATGTTTGGTCGCGTCCTCTTGCTATCTTGCACCATGCTGTCTTTTGCGCACACCTCTCCGTTTAGGTTTCAGGATTACGGAGAATCAGAGAGTGACTTGCAGGAAGAGCGGTGCTATCGGCACCCCACTGCTGAGAGCTATTTATATCCCAACTTTTAAAATTTTAATTTAATTATATAAAATTAAATGGTTTTATTAATTTTATTTATTTATTTTAGGATTACCTTTTTACATACTTTTCAAATTTAATATGCCCCAGTGTGACTCTCCAATGAAAGACTCCATCACCACGGTTCAATGCCCGGCATGCATGTATATATATATATATACTCATTCTTTGTCTCTCCTCTTGTGTGGGTGCCCTCTTCCCATTTATAGGAGTAGTAGTCCGGGCTGTACTAGTAAAGTCCAATTCTCGTAAAGTCCCGACAGTTATTGTAATATAAAAAAAAAAAAAAAAATACACTTCATCTAGGATTTAGGTTAGTGTTTAGGAGGGTATATTAAATTAGGATTCTTAAGGACATTTAAAGACATTTTTTAAATGACCGATTTTCATGGATTTTTATGGATTTTTACAGACTTTTATAAATCCACATGGATTTTCATTGATTTGTTTAGACATCTATCTCAGACTTTCATGGATTTGTTTAGGCATCTATCTCAGACTGTTATGGATTTGTTTAGACATCTATTGACTTTCATGGATTTGTTATCTCTGACTTCTATTATAAATGGAGAAGAGTGACGATATTTGCGCCCCTTAAAAGCTGTATGTACACCCCTCTGGTAAGTCCAATCAACTTTATTATTATCTAAAAATTTGTTATTGAATTTATTGTTTTCAAATAATAATAATAATAATAATAATTCTAACTCTTAATGTTAAATTTTATTTAATTTTTTTGTAGGACACAAATCCACCATGGCTTGCCTTCACTTTCTAAGCAAACCGCCAACAGAAAAAAACTAGCTCATGGCCGGAATAATAAGAAAATCATTTTTTTTTTTTTTTATTGTGTGTTTGTGATTACATATAAAAACAATATTAATAATAATTATGACATCTCCCTCGTTTTATGTTTTGGTTTGCCACTGATCAAATAAACTATGATTTAATTATATAAGATTTCAAATTAAATACATAAATTACATCAAGATGAGTTGGGGTTTGAGC
The DNA here is from genome assembly GCA_030490815.1 of Acer saccharum. Classification (NCBI taxonomy): domain Eukaryota; kingdom Viridiplantae; phylum Streptophyta; class Magnoliopsida; order Sapindales; family Sapindaceae; genus Acer; species Acer saccharum. Next base: position 48,464,559 of record CM059868.1, on the reverse strand, counting down.
TAATTTTATTTTAAAGTGGTATATTAAAATAATAAAAGAAGATAAAAAATAAAAATAAAAATAAAGGTAAGTTAAATGCATAGAACCTGTATAAAAGGCAAAACACAGACAAATAAAAAAAAAAAAATCAACATTTTTGCTTGTATTTGTTGCCACTTGCCAATGTGTAACTGACAGGAAAAAAAAAAAGGCGCTAATCATGGTAGTGGAATGTGCTTTGGTTTATTGTGTTTTTTTTTTTTTTTTTTTTTGGTGGGTGTTGTTGGGTAAGATTGCAGTCAAAAAAGCAGCAAGGGAAGATCATCGATCATGATTATTTGAGCAGAGAAGAAGTGAGAAGAAGCAACATGTTTCTATTTTCAGAGAGAGAGAGAGAGAGAGAGAGAGAGCAAAGTCCACCAAAATCTTTGAGGAGAAAGTTGGACATGTTATGACATTTGATATTTATATCTCCCACTATCAAGTCCACCAAAATCAACCAAAATCCATGACCTAAGAAAATCCTTTAAAATCTAGTCCTAATTGAATACACCTTGATTCTTGTAGATATTTTTAAAGTCTCAATTCAATACACCCAGATTTGGAAGGATTCTTTAAAAGTCCATAGAAATCCTAATTGAATACCACTGGATTAATATAGACTCTTTTAAAGTCTTTAAATGTCCTAATTGAATACACCAAGATTTATAATGTCTTTAAATGTCTCTAAGAATCCTAATTTAATACACCTCCCTTATTATTATCAAGATTTTGTTTTAAATCGATTTATTTATTTATTTATTATTTTTTAATTATTAATATACCATTAATTATGTAAGTTATCATTTTACCCTCATAACACTGACGGAATTTTTGAAATCCCTAACGGAATTGGCCGGCAGAGACCAAAATGCAGAATTTTGGAAACTAAAGGGATCTGTCAACATAATACTGAAAACTGAGGGACCAATTTGGCTATTAGGTCAAACTAGAGGGACGAAAATGAATTTCACCATAATTTTTATTATCATTATTCCATTTTAATAGGCTGTCATTATTACTTCTGTTCTTTTCCGTTTTTGATCGAGTCTAAAAGCTTGTTGGCGAGTTAACTTCTTATTACTGCAATAGCAGATTGCTTGGAGATGTGCTTAGCGATTGATCTTTGTTATGTATTTTTCCGATCCTGAAAAATACATAAAGAGAATTTAGGATAAATTGTATATTTTCGATCCTGGAAATTTACAATAGAAGAATTTAGGAGAAATACAGGAGATAGAGAGAGGCCAATTTACTTAATATTCGATCCCTTTATTGATATTGCCCCTGGCTATTTATAAGCCAATTACAATAGATAGCCGACATTACAGACGAATAAATAAAGGAAGTGGCTGCTAACTTGTAGCAGCACAATTACACCACTAATCCACTTACTCTTAACACAGAATCGTAAATATCTTATTGACTCAACTGCCAAGGCAACCGCCAAGGCCACTACTAAAATATACATGGCACGTTCCACAAATGTAGTCCATGAACCCATGAAGTCACACGATCCACAATTGTAGTGGCACCATGCATGAACCGCTCATGCACGTATCAATCTTTCATGGTTTCATGGCCTCTTTCTGTTGAATTCCGATTGTCCATAGCTGGAGCATTGACCTGGCATTAGTTTTCCAGTTTTCCTTGAGGGAAATTATATTCATATAATCTCATGTAGGGTTCCTACCTGGAAGGGCTTTTCATTGCCTTGTGTTTTGAATTTTCTCATGTAGGGTTCTTGGTATATACCAGTGAATGTAACTCTCTTTTAACTGGTCACCAATGGTGGCAAATAATTGTTTTAGTTTTGAACTTGAATTTTTTTACTTCGATTCGATCTGGGTTCTTGGAGGGCATAGTCATGTACTATACCTACAAATCCCAAAACATGATCAGGCCGGCATATGCCCGCTGGCATTGCAGAAGGCCAGGCTCAAGCTCAAGGCCACTGGCTGCTTCGCTTTGAAAAAATTGATGAGCTGAAGAGGAAACTCTCCACAATGAGAGTTTGTGGATGATGAATGATTGATTATATATACACATTTGGAAGAGTTTTACCGTTAAGTGATCGATCGATTCTGAGAATTATGGAAAGTTCCTACCATGTTATTCAGTCACAAGTTATGAGTAAAGGTTGTGATGAACTTTTTGTCAAGTGATTACAAAGGTATTATGCTAATCTTAATATTTTAAAAATTATTAACCTTTTCCTCCCAAATAAAATTTTTTTTTTCACCAAAAAAGAAAAAAATTGTTTTTCTAATCACACAAATTTTCTAATCTTAATATTTTATATTTGATTCACATTCTCTCTCGTTCTTTCATTCATTTTTACTCATTTTTGTTTTCTTTTCTAGTCACAAAAATTCTATTCATTTTTATATTTTGTACTTAAAATGCCCATTTTGAGCTTCCTCCCTTAATCACCAAGACACCAACAGAATCCTCTTAACAGTAGGGAGTGTTAGAGTTGAATAATCAATTTTCACTATCCACTTGCAAAATGGCCATAGTTCAAGGATGCGAGAGTATTTTTAAGTAATTTTCAAATATGCATGAATGATGTCATTAAATAAAAAAAAAAAACCATTATTAAAAAAAGTTCAAATCTTAAACAAAACACATTTAACCACAAATTTAAACAGCAAAAATTGTAATAAGGGATGTATTTCAATCCATCAATAATAGCAATGATTCCAAATGAGTTCAAGCAAACATTCTCCTTCAAAGCAAATGTATCTATAACTTAATCTTAAAATGAAAATCACCATATAAATTTTATTAGTATATATATATATATATATATATTCTTTCTACTGTCAATTTGTCTTGATATAAAATATATCAGGACGAAAAATGTGGACCATAGATTATGGAGAAGTTTTGATAAATGCATACACTTTAAGTCAAAGTATGTAAAATCTAATATAACAATAATGCTACACATCCCACCTAATATCCCACATTTTTTATCACACTACATGTGACATGTGAGGTGTCAAATTATGAGTGGATACATGGGGTAGGTGTCATTAATGTGTATCCACTCACAATTTGACACCTCACATGCCACATGTAGTGGGATGAAAAAGGTGGGATATTAGGTGGGATGTTTAGCATTATTGAATCTAACAATAATGCTACACATCCCACCTAATATCCCACCTTTTTCATCACACTACAAGTGACATGTGAGGTGTCAAATTATGAATGTCAAATTATAATTCATATTCTTTGTCCTGATATAAAATATATCAAGACAAACTGACAATAGAAAAATTGTATATATATATATATATATATATAGAGAGAGAGAGAGAGAGAGAGGATTTACAAATGAAAAGGACATAATATATTAATTTTTAAGAAAATTCATTTTAACAACATAATGACCAAAGCCTACAACAAATGCTTACATACAGGCCTACAATAAATGATGAATAAATTGGTATAAACTGTAGAAACATACAGGAGAAACGTACAACAATGAAGCTTGTATAAAAAATTTGACTTCTTTGCAGGAGGTAGCATGGTAGAGCCGTATAGGGGATGACCTTATTGAGGAAGCTAATCAAAACAATATGAGAAGTAATTTCTGTGCCTGTATGTTTGGTATGGCTTTTAAAAGAATCAAAATCACTTTTTTAATAGTATAAGCTATTTTGAAATTTTTTTTTTTTTTTTTTGGCAAAACTCAAAATAGTTTTTTTAATAGATGAATTGTCTCAATTACCCTTTAAAAAAGCAATTTTATGTCTATTTGGAAAAACTCAAAATTTGAGCTTCTTCAAGAAGCTTTTTTAAAAGTATATGAATTATCTCAACTAACCTTTATAAATTTTAGATATTCCACTATAAATATATTGCCAACACCTTTTTTGTAATTCACTCAACCAAAAGCTATTTTTAAAATTACATTGTCAACACCTTTTTTATAATTTACACAACCAAAAGCCTTTTTTGTTAGAAGCTTTACTCATTATAAGTTCTACTACAAAATGATCTACTCTAGAAGCTCAAATTGAAAAGCCATACCAAACAATGTCTGTGTTTTTTTCTAGCTTGGAATACTATCAGAATTAGTCTTCGAGGGGCTCTGAGAGCTCTCAGGCTTGCCATTTGCGGGGCATACAGATGCAAACGGACAATACTTGCATTTCCAGCGCTCTTCATCTGGAATGTAACTGGCTTCTCGCTCACCCTTCCAGAATTCAAGACAACCTTGAACTCGACTCTTTAACCAATCATGATCATATGCAAATTCTGTTGGAGTATTAGAGTCTTTAAAAGATAAAGTCGTTAGAAATTATCCTTGTTTGTTGCTTTGTCATTTACACATTCTGTTAATAATGCCCTGGTTGTTAGGGTAATCTGTTTGTTTTGAATTGGTCTTAGATCACTTCCCACGTTCTCAGATGTGGTGAACGTGGACCTTATTCTGTTTTGATTTCCTTGTAAAAGGCTTGTATAAAGCCAGTGTTTGCTTTGCAATTTAATATCACATTGTTAGGAGCCTTTAAACACTTTGAGTTCTTGTAAGTTTGTTCTGAGTTCTAACAAGTGGTATCAGAGCCTCATCACAGGGGGCCTGATTGAGTGTTCTAAGAAACTGCAGTTTCTTAAGGAAGAAGCAAGAGTGAGAGATCAGAAAAGGAGAGAAGAGTTAGAGAATCATGACGACAGAGAAAGAGAACAGCAGCTTTATTCAACCGGCGATTCCACGGTTCGATGGTCATTACGATCATTGGGCTATGCTTATGGAGAATTTCCTCAGATCGAAGGAGTATTGGGGCTTGATAGAGAACGGGATACCTGCAGCAGCAGAAGGGACAGAGCCAACAGAAGCGCAGCGTAACACCATCGCAGATCTAAAACTGAAAGATTTAAAGGTCAAGAACTATCTATTTCAAGCTATAGATAGAACTATTATTGAGACCATTCTCAATAAGGAGACTGCGAAGGCCATCTGGGATTCGATGAAACTGAAGTATCAAGGCTCTACCAAGGTGAAACGTGCTCAGCTACAGGCTTTGAGAAGAGAGTTCGAAATTCTTGGCATAAAGGAGGGTGAAAAAGTCGATGAGTATTTTGCCAGGATACTAACCATCGTAAATAAGATGAAAGCACAAGGAGAGAGGATGGAGCAGAGTGTGATTATTGAGAAAATTTTGAGATCGATGACTCTCAAATTTAATTATGTAGTATGTTCAATAGAAGAGTCCAACGACCTCTCCACCATGACCATTGATGAGCTTCAGAGTAGCCTGTTAGTCCACGAACAGAGGATGCAAGGACAGAAGGAGGAAGAGCATGCTTTGAAAATCACCAATTCAGAGAAGGTTGGAGGAAGAAATGAGTACAGAGTTGAAGGGAGAGGAAGAGCTCGTGGAAGTTTCAGAGGAGGAGGCAGAGGCAGGGGAAGGCAGTCTTTCAACAAGGCCTTGGTCGAGTGTTACAAATGTCACAAGTTGGGGCATTTTCAATATGAATGCCCCAGTTGGGAGAAAAATGTGAATTACGTAGAATTAAATGAGGACGAAGAGATGCTTCTGATGTCGTACGTGGAAATGAATCAATCAAAGAGAGAGAATGTATGGTTCCTCGACTCCGGATGCAGTAATCACATGTGTGGTAACAAGGAGTGGTTCTTTGATCTTGATGAAAAATTCAGACAATCGGTGAAGCTCGGAGATAACTCGAGGATGATGGTTATGGGACGAGGAAATGTCAAGCTCCATATTAACGAATTAACTCAGGTAATCACAGAGGTTTATTTTGTACCTGAGTTAAGAAACAATCTTTTAAGCATCGGTCAACTTCAAGAAAAGAATCTAGCTATTCTCATCCAAAATGGAATGTGTAAGATTTACCATCCAAGAAGGGGTTTAATTATACAAACACAGATGTCAACCAACAGAATGTTTGTTGTGCTTGCTTCTGTGATTTCTCCAACTTCAACCTGTTTTCAAGCCGTATCTGAGGATAGAACACAATTGTGGCACTACCGGTATGGACATCTCAATTTTAAGGGGTTGAGGACTCTGCTTTATAAGAAGATGGTCAGAGGTTTGCCAATGATCAATGTTCCATCGAAAGTGTGTGGTGATTGTATGGTTGGGAAGCAACACCGAGAAGCAATACCAAAGAAAAGCTTATGGAGGGCATCTAAGAGGCTACAACTGATCCATGCAGATATTTGAGGGCCTATCACACCGGAATCGAATAGTGGCAAGAGGTATGTAATCACATTCATCGATGATTACAGTAGAAAGACTTGGGCATATTTTTTATCTGAAAAATCTGAAGCATTAGCTATGTTCAAGAAATATAAGTTGCTAGTTGAAAAGGAGATTGGTGATGTTATTTGTTGTTTAAGAACTGATAGAGGTGGGGAGTTCACCTCACTCGAGTTTAACAAATTCTGTAGCATGAATGGGATTAACAGGCAGCTTACCACAGCTTATACCCCGCAGCAAAACGGGGTTGCCGAGAGGAAGAATCGTACCATAATGAATATGGTGCGTAGCATGCTATCAGGAAAAGAAGTACCAAAAGAGTTTTGGCCGGAAGCAGTTAACTGGTCCATTTATGTGTTGAATCGGAGTCCTACTCTAGCTGTCAAAGATGTTACTCCTGAAGAGGCTTGGAGTGGCATAAAGCCTTCTGTCTATCATTTTCGTGTATTTGGGTGTGTGGCTTATGTTCATGTGCCCGATAGTCGAAGAACAAAGCTTGACAATAAGAGTTTCCAATGTGTTCTCTTGGGTGTGAGTGAGGAATCAAAAGCCTATAGGCTTTATGACCCAATATCGAGGAAGATAGTAATTAGCAGAGATATAGTGTGTGTTGAGGATGAGAAGTGGAATTGGGGTAGAAGTGCAGAGGAGGTGAAACGTGATGTGTTGGAATGGGGAGATGAGAATGAAGTAGACAATGAAGATGCTGATGCTAATGAGGTAGAAGAAGGTTTGGAAGATGAGCAAGCTGATCAAGAAATGGATAACTCATCACCAAATGAGTCGTCTGAGGAAGCACCATCAAGTCCAAATCAAGGGAGAAATAGAAGGCAGCCACCTTGGATGAGGGATTATGTGACCGGTGAGGGTTTATCCGATGAAGAGGAGATGCATAATCTGGTGATGTTTACTTCAGCTGAAGATCCAGTCACATTTGAGGAAGCATACAAGAGTTCGAAATGGAGGGAGGCAATGGATATGGAGATAAAAGCTATTGAAAGGAATGATACATGGGAGTTGACTACCTTGCCGGCTGGAGCTAAAAGAATAGGAGTGAAGTGGGTGTTTAAAACGAAGCTTAATGAGAAGGGGGATGTGGACAAGCTTAAGGCCCGACTTGTGGCAAAGGGGTACTCTCAAAGGCAGGGGATTGATTATAATGAAGTGTTTGCACCGGTGGCTAGGTGGGATACGATCAGAACAATTCTAGCTCTTGCAGCGCACAAAGGTTGGTGTGTATTTCAGTTGGACGTAAAAAGTGCGTTCTTACATGGAGAATTAAATGAGGCAGTGTTCATTGATCAACCTCAAGGTTACGAGAAGCAAGGTGAAGAGCACAAGGTTTATAGGCTGAAGAAGGCACTGTACGGGCTCAAGCAAGCTCCACGAGCCTGGTACAGCAGAATTGAGGCGTATTTCATCAAAGAGGGGTTCGAAAAGTGCTTCTGTGAGCACACACTGTTTATTAAGTCTGGTGACAAAGGCAAGCTATTGATTGTGAGTCTCTATGTAGACGATCTTATCTTTACCGGAAATGATGAAGACATGTTCAAGAGTTTCAAAGAATCAATGAAAAAGGAGTTTGATATGTCTGATCTTGGTAGAATGAAGTATTTTTTGGGTGTAGAGGTGGTGCAAAACTCTGATGGAATTTTCATTTGTCAACGAAAGTATGCTAAACAAGTGCTTGAAAGATTTGGCATGGAGAGAAGTAATTCTGTGAATAATCCAATTGTTCCAGGATGTAAGTTGTCAAAGAATGGAAGTGGAGCAGAAGTAGATGCTACAGAGTACAAGCAATTGGTTGGAAGCTTGCTGTATTTGACAGCCACAAGACCTGATCTTATGTATGCAGTTTGTTTGATCAGTAGATACATGGAGAAACCAACTGAGATGCACTTGCAAGCTGCCAAGAGGATACTAAGGTATCTGAAGGGCACTGTGGAGTTTGGAATTGGTTACAAGAAAAATGGTGATGGGAATTTAATAGCATTTGCAGATAGTGACTATGCAGGGGATGTTGATGATCGAAAAAGTACCTCAGGGTATGTATTTATGTTGGGGACAGGAGCTATTTCATGGTCCTTAAGAAAGCAGCCGGTGGTGACTTTATCTACTACGGAGGCGGAATTCATAGCAGCAGCCTCATGTGCATGTCAAGGGGTCTGGCTAAGAAGGATTCTTGAAAAGCTTGGTCATGTTCAAGGTGTGTGCACTACTATTTATTGTGACAATAGTTCTGCTATTAAACTTTCAAGAAATCCGGTTTTACATGGTCGAAGTAAGCATATTGACGTGAGATTTTATTTCTTACGTGAACTTACAAGAGATGGGATAGTTGAATTGATGCATTGCAGTACACAAGAGCAAGTTTCTGATATCATGACTAAACCCCTCAAACTAGAGGTGTTCTTGAAGCTGCGAGATAAACTTGGCATGTGTTTGATGTCTGGAGTAAACTGAATGCACTTGTGCAGTTCAGTTTAAAGGAGAATGTTGGAGTATTAGAGTCTTTAAAAGATAAAGTCGTTAGAAATTATCCTTGTTTGTTGCTTTGTCATTTACACATTCTGTTAATAATGCCCTGGTTGTTAGGGTAATCTGTTTGTTTTGAATTGGTCTTAGATCACTTCCCACGTTCTCAGATGTGGTGAACGTGGACCTTATTCTGTTTTGATTTCCTTGTAAAAGGCTTGTATAAAGCCAGTGTTTGCTTTGCAATTTAATATCACATTGTTAGGAGCCTTTAAACACTTTGAGTTCTTGTAAGTTTGTTCTGAGTTCTAACAAATTCTACTTCACCAAGCAATGACTGATCTTTCTGAAACTCATATCTGCTCAACACATGAGAATCAACTAAGCATACTTTTTTTTTTATGCAACCAATTCCTCAGTATTAATGGAATTATCATAAGAACACATTTAGTTTCCATGGATCGGCAAGTGGAGCTGGTTGCAAACTAGAAAACCTTACAAGAAATTTACAGAAAATCCCTATGCTCACCTCAGTAACAGCTGGTTGTGAGCAGGAGGCAACATATTCCATGTATTCATATAAAATTTCACTAGATCATCAAAGGTCTGCAGTGCCAAGACAAAATAATAATAAAACATCAATGAGACCAAGATCTGACACCATTAGTTATATGAAATTTCTTATCACCTTATCAAAACCATGACTTGATAGATAAACATTCAACAAAATCAATATTCAGGAACCAAACCATTAAATGAAAAGAGGCCATTGCTTCACTAAAAAGAAGAATATAATTAATGTATTCTCATTTCCAACAAAAAGAAACCCAGAGTAACATGATACGGCTTCATGTCCTTATTAAAATGATACGGCTTCGTGTCTTTCTTATGAAAATGTATCTCAAATTTATTTAAGAAAGTTAAATGGAAGAAGCATCATAAAGCTCAATACCCTGGATCTTGCGGATGAAAAGGAACCAAGTGTTCAAAAAGAAAAGAGAACTTGTACGGTTGTACCTTTGCTGGATAACCTGCTTTGGCCGTAATCTCTCTTACTTCTTCAGACAAGACATGATAAGGATTCAGGGAAAAGAAATCAAAAAACTGTCTGGAGGGGAAATTATCGGCAACTAAATTGTCCCACATATACTTGTAGCACATCAGTTGAAGCCTGCCAAAATAAATGTGAAAGCCGTGATTGTTAATTCTTGTCCTTTTTTCTTTTCTTAGAGCAAAGTACGGAAAAGAAAGTCAACACCAGTTATGAACAGATTCTGATGCACTACAAAGCCAATCCTCATTTAAGTCGCATTGAAACATAAGTCAATTACCTTCCATTTCTTCTTTGTGGTTCAGCAGGGAGTGTCTCTAGCACACGAGTTTTTATGTCCACTATTATTGGGTTTCTATCAGTTTCATTTACAGGCATCTGGATCTCATCAATCTTTCCCACCATCCATACACCTTCTATAAAGCCAAATCTGATTGTTATAAGCAACTACAGTCAATCAGCAGAGGAAGAAAATATTAAAGATCAATGCTCTAACTTCCAACAATGAAAAAAAAAATGCATTTGTTTACAATTGACATGACTTGAGAAATGGAAACAAAACCTCCAACCTAAACAGACCAAAATATAAATAACATCCCTTAATAAAATTATGAGGAGAAAACCAACTAACGAATATAGAAAAGCACTTCAAAAAGCAGATTTTTTTGCACTATTAGTAGTGTTACTTTTCCAAGGAAAATAAGTTGCATTCATAACTTCTATTTCAAAATTTATTTTTCAAATTTTGTGCCTCTGAAGAAACCATTTGCTTAGAACCATCCATAGAATTGCACTACAGGTTAGTTATTAACTAATCAAGATTCAATCGAAATATTTAGAATACAATTACGTACTTGCAATCTAGAACTCTGACTATAATGTTTAAGTATCTGATATCATGTTCACATAGAAATAGACATATACACCGTACAATACACATATAATATGCCCTTTCACAAGAATCAAATATTCTGATATTATAAATAATCTAATTCTAGTAAAATTCTAAACAACCAAACCACCCACCCCCAACTCCATTTCTTAGATTTAATTCTGAAAGGAAGACAAAAAATCTTAACATTAAGACATCAGCCAATTCTTCCTCAATAGCCAACAATATTATAAAAGCAACCAAGAAACAATTCAAAAACATAACTGCCATGTGGAGAGTAGAGAACTACCTAACCCATGAGAAGCCAAAGAATTTTGAGATAACCCCAAATGGTTGAACTTACAATGGCAGCTCACGTGTTAGTCCTTCTGACAATAATTGATTTGCACCATTTATGAAATTAATAAACTTAATAGCCCATCCATCTTCAAACGACTTGACAGGAACTTTCACTTTTGTACTGACCTGAGTAAAATTACAGTCACAATCACAAGATTCTTAGCATTGTGAAAGAGTTTGTTTTTCAAATTCAAAAAGTGCATGAAGAACATTAAATAACTTGGATGATCTACCAAATAAAAGTTATAGTAAATCATGAAAGAGAAACTTTAGAAGACTAGTTAGATTGAACAATTTGCAAAGTCATTCTAAATGCTATTTGCACACAAGCTATCTTGAAATTAAAAGGATCTATATTCCCTTCAATACTAATTATCACTCTTTATTTTGAGAAGACATAGATTTCACAAGATGAATAATATTTTTATTTTCAGTTAAAAATTGTTTCAATAAGAAGATGATGGTGACTGCACCAAATGAAAAGATGCATACTATTGGTAAGAGGATAAAAACACAGACTAACAAACTATACAATTCAAGTTAAAAGTGTACCTCTTCTTCAAGTTCTACATGGCGAGCATGACCTACTTTCATAACATAACTGCCTTTTCGTCTGCCAAAAAGGAGCCTAAACTCCTTCTGTTTTTCACACCATTCCTATAGTTAACACAAAACATGCAAGACTGTTAACCATATTTGTTACTCAGCCTCATGATGATCCAATTCTGTAAGCTTAGAAAGACATCTAAAAAGCATCATGAGATCAAATTATTGTAAACTTTGCATTGAAAATTATGCTTCAATAACTGTACAAAACACAACAAACTATTCTCAAAAGAAGCATTAAATGAGGTTTAACAAAGTTTTAATCGATCAGAACCCAAATCAAACTTAAAGTTATAGATTCTATTTCCAACAACAACCTCAATAATAAGTAATCCAAAGCAATTATACACTAGCAAAATTAGCACCAAGAAATAAAGCATTAAATAATGGAAAATGTTAACCTATGCACCAAATACAAGCGATAAGAGGAATTTGGTACCTGTATAAATTCAAATAAAAATTAAAACTTTTATTTCCACAAGACATGAATTATTTTTTTTACATGTATTTATATTGGTACAAATCCTCCATAGCATGTGCATGTGATGTACAGGTTAAGATAAACCTTAAATAAATACTTGAATTTATCTGCAATCTCTGTGTAAACTTCAAATAACTATTGAGCTTAAATTCTATGAAAAGTCATTGAAAACCAAAACAATATCAAAATAAGACAATCAAGAAAATCAAATAAACCACACACAATGGTACCCAGACACAAATTTTTAAGCAAAAACGAATGCAAACCCAGTCCTCAAAAAGCACAGTCAAGCTAAAAACTCAACATTACTGAGCAAAAAAAAAATAAAAATACAAACAACACAAATGCTAATAAACATCGAAAATTAAGCCAAAACAACCCAAACCCATTTCCAAAAATGCAAACAAATAATAATAAAAAACAAAACATTAAACAAAGCTTATTAAAGAGAAACAAAAGATTTCATACACACCGTGCTTTTTATATCAGTAACAGACAATGCTCTGTTCTTCCTGAAGCGTTCCAAAAACGACTTGGCGACTCTATTCCTCTTCTGGGTCATAGCGAAATGACCCGAATCTTCGATGTCCGGTTCACCGGGTCCACCAATACCCGACAGCCTCCTCTTCGCAAGCAAAGTGATAGACTGTATAGACCTGACGTTCCTCTGGAGAAGCTGAGAAGAAGGGCAACACGACGTGGCAGGGATTGCAGAGGCTGAAGAGAGCTGCGAGCAGCGAGTCGCTGTTGCTAAAGCTGCGTCTATGAGAATCATTTCTTCTTCGCTCACGATCTCGGTCTCGATCGGGATCTGTGTTGTCGTGTCATTTTTAATGTCATGGGTTTACTCAGCGGGTGACTCGGGAGAAAATCTTCAGTGAACCAGGTGCATGAGCTGAGTGTTGCACCTAGACACTTAGACGGTAACACCTTGGCATGTGTCAGATTTTTTGTTTGGTTTTTATATTTTTCCATTATTATTTTATTCCTTTGTCTTTCGTCCCATCATATATTATTATTATTTTAGTTGACACATGCTGAGGTGTTAACATCTGAGTGGCCGGATGCAACACTCAGCTCATGCACCCGGTGCACCAAAGATTTTCTCGTGACTCGGACATGTTTTTCGGGAGCGACGTGGTGTGGAGTGTGGACGCGGTACAATCACTTTAAGTTATGTAAATCAGCGTTCCACATTCTTCGTCATGATATATTTATTGTCAGTTCGAACGGATAATAAAAAATCTGTATATATATATATTAATTTTCCAATAATGACTTTTTATAATACACACTTTAAGCATATTTGATGAAATTACATAGAATATCTTGAATCTTAATTTGATTTTTTCTATGGATGGTGAAAACATTGAAATACATTTATGGAAAAAAAAAATTTTAATTTCGAATGCAAGAACTAATTTTTTTCTGATTTTTTTGAAGATAAAACATATAAAGAAATATAAGAAAAAATAGTTCTCAAATAAAAAAATAAAAAAAAAATGTGTATTTCAATTTTCTTAGGATGTATACAAAAAATCTCATCAAAAAATATTTTATTATATGCAATTTCATCAAAGGCGCTTAAAGTGTGCATCGTAAAAATACCAATTAGAAAATTACTATATATATATAGAGAGAGAGAGAGAGGATTTACAAATGAACATGACATAAAATTAATAAATGAACAGCACATAATATATTAATTTTTAAGAATATTCATTTTAACAACATTAATGACCAAAGCCTACAACAAATGCTTACATACAGGCCTACAATAAATGATGAATAAATTGGTATAAACTGTAGAAACATACAGGAGAAACATACAACAATGAAGCTTGTATAAAAAATTTGGCTTCTTTGCAGGAGGTAGCATGGTAAAGTCATATAGGGTGGTGACCTTATTGAGGAAGCTAATCAAAACAATATGAGAAGTAATGTCCGTGCCTTTTCTAACTCGGAATACTATCAGAATTGGTCTTCGAGGGGCTCCGAGAGCTCTCAGGCTTGCCAATTGCGGGGCATACAGATGCAAACTGACAATACTTGCATTTCCAGCGCTCTTCATCTGGAATGTAACTGGCTTCTCGCTCACCCTTCCAGAATTCAAGACAACCTTGAATTCGACTCTTTAACCAATCATGATTATATACAAATTCTACTTCACCAAGCAATGACTGATCTTTCTGAGACTCATATCTGCTCAACAAATGAGAATCAATTAAGCATACTCTTTTTTATGCAACCAATTCTTCAGTATTAATGGAATTATCGTAAGAACACATTTAGTTTCCATGGATTGGCAAGTGGAGCTGGTTGCAAACTAGAAAATGTTACAAGAAATTTATAGATAATCCCTTTGCTCACCTCAGTAACAGCTGGTTGTGAGCAGGAGGCAACATATTCCATGCATTCATATAAAATCTCACTATATCATCAAGGGTCTGCAGAGCCAAAAAAAATTATAAGAAAAATAAAAATAAAATCAATGAGACCAAGATCTGATTCCATTAGTTATATGAAATTTCTCATCAACCTATCAAAATCATGACTTGGATAACATTCAACAAAATCAATATTCAGGAACCAAACCATCGAATGAAAAGAGGTCATTGCTTCACTAAAAAGAAGAATATAATTAATGTATTCTCATTTCCAATAAAAAGAAACCCAGGGTAACATGATACGGCTTCGTGTCTTTTTTATTAAAATTGTACCTAAAATTTATATAAGAAAGCTAATGGAAACATCAGAAAGTGCAATACCCTCGATCTTGCAGATGAAAAAAGTGCAATACCCTCGATCTTGCAGATGAAAAGGAACCAAGTGTTTAAAAATAAAAGAGAAATTGTACGGTTGTACCTTTGCTGGATAACCTGCTTCGGCCGTAATCTCTCTTACTTCTTCAGACAAGACATGATAAGGATTCAGGGAAAAGAAATCAAAAAACTGTCTGGAGGGAAAATTACCGGCAGCTAAATTGTCCCACATATACTTGTAGCACATCAGTTGAAGCCTGCCAAAATAAATATGAAAGCCATGATTATTAATTCTTGTCCATTTTTCTTTTCTTTATTTTCTAAGTCAGCACCAGTTATGAACAGATTCCAATGCATTACAAAGCCAATCCTCATTTAAGTCGCATTGAAACATAAGCCAATTACCTTCCATTTCTTCTTTGTGATTCGGCAGGGAGAGTCTCTAGCACACGAGTTTTTACGTCCACTATCATTGGGTTTATATCAGTTTCTTTTACAGGCATTTGGATCTCATCAATCACTCCCACCATCCATACACCTTCTATAAAGCCGAATCTGATTGTTATAAGCAACTACAGTCCATCAGCAGAGAAAGACAATATTAAAGATCAATTCTTTAACTTCCAACAATGAAAAAAAAAAGCATTTGCTTACAATCGACACGACTTGAGAAGAGGAAACAAAGCCTCCAACCAAAACAGACCAAAATACAAATAGCATCCCTTAATAAAATTTTGAAGAGAAAACCAAACTAAAGAATATAGAAAAGCACTGCAAAAGGCAGATTTTTTAGCACTATTAGTGTTACTTTTCCAA
This sequence comes from Acer saccharum, assembly GCA_030490815.1. Lineage (NCBI taxonomy): Eukaryota > Viridiplantae > Streptophyta > Magnoliopsida > Sapindales > Sapindaceae > Acer > Acer saccharum. The sequence goes on along the minus strand of CM059868.1, from coordinate 48,448,877 downwards.
GGAAAATAAGTTGCATTAATAACTTCCATTTCAAAATTTATTTTTCAAATTGTGTCTCCGCATGAACCAACCATAGAATTGCACTAAAAGTTAGTTATTAACTAATCAAGATTCAATCCAAATATTTAGAATACAATTACGTACTTGCAATCTAGAATCCCTGACATCCATTTCTGGCTATACACCGTACATACACATATATGGCCAAATTATGCCCTTTTGCAAAAATCAAATATTCTGATAATATAAATAATCTAATTCTAGGCAAATTCTAAACAACCACCCACCCCCAATTCCATTTCTTAGATTTAATTCTGAAAGGAAGACAAAAACTCTAAACATTAAGACATCAACCAATTCTACTTCATAGCCAACAATATTATAAAATCAACCAAGAAACAATTCAAAAACATAACTGCCATGTGGAGGGTAGAGAACTACCTAACCCATGAGAGGCCAAAGAATTTTGAGATAACCCCAAATGGTTGAAACTTACAGTGGCAGCTCACGTGTTAGTCCTTCCGACAATAATTGATTTGCACCATTTATGGAATTAATAAACTTAATAGCCCATCTATCTTCAAACGACTGGACAGGAACTTTCATTTTTGTAATGACCTGCGTAAAATTACAGTCAGAATCATAAGATTCCTAGCGCTGTGATTTCAAATTCAAAAATGTGCACGAAGAACATTAAATAACTCGGATGATCTACCAAATAAAAGTTATAGTAAAGCATGAAAGAGTAACTTTAGAAGACCAGTTAGATTGAACAATTAGCAATGTCATTCTAAAAAAAAATTAATAAGAAGATGACAGTGATTGGATCAAATGAAAAGTAATGAAAAGTAGCATACTATTGGTAAGAGGATAAGAGCACAGACTACAAATATACAACTTGAGTTAAAGTGTACCTCTTCTTCAAGTTTTACATGGCGAGCATGACCTACTTTCATAGCTTTATTGGCTATTGGTCTGCCAAAAAGGAGCATAAACTCCATTTGTTTTTCGCACCATTCCTATAGTTAACACAAAACATGCAAGAATGTTACCAAATATTAACCATAGATGATCCAATTTTGTAAGCTAAGACCGACATCTGAAAAGCCTAATGAGATCAAGTTATCGTAAACTTAGCATTTAAAAGTATGTTTCAATAACTGTACAAAACACAACAAACTATGCTCAAAAGAATCATTAAATAGGGTTTAACAAAGTTATAACCGATCAGAACATTAATCAAACTTAAAGTTATTAGATTCTATTTCCAACAACAGCCTCAATAATAAGTAATCCAAAGAAATTATACACCGGCTAAATTAGCACCAAGAAATAAAGCATTAAATGAAAGAAAATGTTAACCTATGCACCAAATGCAAGCGTTAAGGAGGATTTGTACTAGTATAAATCCAGATAAAAATTAAAACTTTTATTTCCTCAAGATAAAACATGAATTTATATCGGTACAAATCCTCTTTAGCCTATGCATGTGATGTACAGGGTTAATTTATATGTAATCTTCATAAACATATAAACTTCGATTGAACTTAAATTCCATCATAAGTTGCTGAAAACCAAAACAATATCAAAATTCAACAAAATGACACCCTAGACAAAAAAAATTCTTCAAAGTTAAGCAAAAACAATGCAAACCCAGTCCTCAAAAAGCACAATCAAGCTAAAAATCCAACATTACTGGGCAAAAACACAACACAACAGCTAATAAACATATAAAATTAAGCCAAAGCAACCCAAACCCATTTCCAAAAACAAAATATTAAAGAAAAACAAAATATTATTACATACACACCGTGCTTTTTATATCAGTAACAGACAATGCTCTGTTCTTCCTGAAGCGTTCCAAAAACGACTTGGCGACTCTATTCCTCTTCTGGGTCATAGCGAAATGACCCGAGTCTTCGATGTCGGGTTCACCGGGTCCACCAATATCAGACAGCCTCCTCTTCGCAAGCAAAGTGATAGACTGTATAGACCTGACGTTCCTCTGGAGAAGCTGAGAAGAAGGGAAACACGACGTGGCAGAGATTGCAGAGGAGGAAGAGAGCTGCGAGCAGCGAGTCGCTGTTGCCAAAGCTGCGTCTATGAGAGCCATTTCTTCTTCGCTCACGACCTCGATCTCGATCTCGAGCGGTATCTGTGTTGGCGTGTCGTTTTTAATGTCTTGGGTTGACTCAGCGGGTGAATTGGACATGTTTTTCGGAGCGACGTGGTGTGGAGTGGATGTGGTGGTTAGAAATACGTTACCGTTAGGCTCGCCGCGCTTGATGGTGAGTGATATTGGGTGCGGTGGAGTCGTTTTGCTTTTAAATATATTTTAATGTTTGAATTTGTTGGGTTTGTATTGTGTGTAAATACTCGTACCTTAATGTAAGAATCGAATTGGCGGGTATCATGATGTAGGATTAGGTGTCATTTAGACACGTGTCCGCGGAATGAATTCTCCTTGATTGATATTGTCACCGTGTGATCAGTAACTTATCAAACGAAAAAGATTTTTTTTTTCAAGTACAAATTTTTAAATTTTTTTTTTTAAAGGTTTTTAAGTACAAATTTAGATTTTTGGAGGAAATACGACTTGAGTGTATGATTATCAAGTCATCTCAACTTTTGTCGTATTTTTGTTACTTTCATAAGCTGATTTTATAAGGAATTAATAAAAGTACACTTGGTTTGATTATTTGTTAAAAGGCTCTGCTGGCTAAACAGTGTTGGAGACTAGTTAAGTTTCCCGATTCTCTGGCTGCTAAAGTTTTGAAAGCTAGTTACTTCAATAATTCTACTTTTTTGGAGGCGGACAAGAAGTCTTCCAGCTCTGCAATGTGGAAGAGTATTTGGTGGGGGAAAGAGATTCTTTCGTCTGGTCTGCGTTGGAGGGTGGGGGATGGTGCGTCAATTTCGATCTATGATGATGGTTGGATTCCACGTCCTACTTCTTTTAAAGTGTTCTCTCCGCCTCTATTAGGATCCACTACTAAGGTCAGTTTTTTGCTCACTTCTTCTGGTAGTTGGAATTCCGAGTTGATTGGTGATTGTTTCTTTAAAGAAGATTGTAAGGCTATTTTGAGTATCCCGGTCGGTTTCTCACATGTCCAGGATTCTCTTATTTGGCATTATGAGCAAAATGGTAATTACTCGGTACAAAATGGTTACAGGGTTGGGTGTGTTCAGGTGGAGCAGCCGAGTGTTTCTAATGGGATGGGGTTGCAAGAGTGGTGGAGGTTTCTGTGGCAAGCAAAGATTCCTCAAAAAATTAAAATCTTTATTTGGAAAGCCTGTTACAATTGGATCCCCTCTATGGATAATCTTCATCACAGAGGTATGTCTGCTCCTGTTTTTTGCCCTGTTTGTAAGTGGGAAGTTGAGACCTCTCTCCATGCTGTGTGGAGCTGCAAGGCTCTTCAAGGTATTCGTCAGTCTTGGCGATTCAGTGCTAAGGTTGGTAACGGGAAAGGTAAGAGTTTTATGGATTTTATTTTAGACTGCTTTGGTTTATTGAGCGGTGTAGACCTTTCCGTTTTATGCGTTGTCTTTTGGAAAGTTTGGAACTATCGGAATTTGATAGTGCATCAGCAGCCTGTTGGGCGGTTGGAGGATTTGTTTGAATGGGCTAGTGGTTTTATTGAAGAGTACCAGCATTCTACTGCTCCTCTCAGTCTCACGAGTAGTAGGGGGTCCCAGCCGAGTCCTCCTCGTTGGTCTCCTCCTCCACCGGCAAAGTACTTACTTAACTCAGATGCTGCGATTGATCGTAGTAGGGGTGTGATGGGTTTTGGTTTGGCTATTCGTAACTTTGAAGGGTGTGTCATGGCTGTTAGTTCTCAGCGGGTTTTGGCTTCCTATACCCCGATGGTGGCTGAAGCGGTGGCTATTGTCAAAGGATTACAGCTTGCTTGTGATTCTGGGCTGGTGCCTTTGGATGTTGTTTCGGATGCGGCTGTGGTGGTGGGGTTGGTTAATGATTCGAATCAGCATGTTTCTGAAATTGGTCTGGTGATTGATGCTATTCGTAGCCTTATGTCGTCTCTCCCTGGTTGTGTGCTTAAGTTCGCCCCTAGAGCTACTAACTTTGTAGCCCACACTCTAGCTAGAAATGCTCTGTCTTCTGATGTTGATTGTGTTTGGTTGGAGGATTTTCCTCCCTCTATCCGCCAGTTTCTTACCGCGGATTCTCCGGTTGCTTGTTTGCCTTCCAAGTTTGGTTGGTTATTTCAAAAAAAAAAAAAAAAAAAAAAAAAAAAACAATGTTAGATATCACAACTATTCAAATACAACACATGTGGCACATGAAGTGTCAATTGTTGAGTGAATACACATTAATAATGATTTCTCTCACCTATCTATATATCTACTTACCAATTGACACCTCATGTGCCACATGTGTTGTGTTGGAATAGTTTTGATTTTAGTTGTGATATTTAACATTACTCTAAACAATATCCTATATTCGAATTACAGATTTAAATAAAAACTTTTTTATTGTATATCAAAATCACCATGTTCTTTTGTATTTTAATCGATAACCCTAAAATTTGCCGAACACCCTCCATAGCTATAAGTGTTTTATAAATTCGAGCCAATGGCCTCGCAGCGTGATGGTTGGACCCTCCTCTTGGAGCCCTCCACCATCCAAGTTCGAGCCAAGGCATGCATATAGATATGCCAATTTTCCTTGGTCCACATGTTGAGTGGATGTAGTCCCACCTTGTGTGGGTGTTTGTCCCACCTTCGGGTGGGTAGTTGTCTTACTTTCGAGTGGGTGTCTCTCTCCCTATCTGTGGGAGCTACTCTCCGAGCCGTGCTCGTCAGCGTCTCTATCCTCGCAGGTTCCCGGCTGTTGTTGTAATCCAATTCCAGTTGCTGTTATCCAACTGTTGTAATCTAGTTGTTGTAATTTCAAAAAAAAAAAAAAAAAAAATCGAAACAAAAGGATTGTTATTTAAAAGGGGTCAAACAATAGGAGGGTTTTGCAAATCTCCAAATTTTATATCAATATTTCAAATTCAAATTAAGATTTTACTGATAGAGGCGTAACTTAGCTGGTAGATGGAAGAGCTTGGGGTTTGGGCAAATAACTCTCAGGTCAGCGGCTCAAATCTTACCAATGACGAAAGCTTTCAAAAAAATACCTGATCCCGGATTAATATATATTATTAAAAAAAAAAGATTTTGTCATCGTATGAGAGAGGTCATTATTTTTTAAAATATATATATTTTAAGAAATATCATGATGTAACTATACCTAATATAGCAACATGATTCTTAAAATTAAACATGGAAATTATTTATATAACAATAAAACCCTGAAATATAATTATTTTGGATCAATCAAAGCAACATCATTTTTGTTTAAAATTTCTTCAAAAAAAAAATATTTGTTTAAAATGCTCATTGTTATAATGTTTGTGTGAGTGATAGACTGAAGATATTCTCAAAGTGACTTTTACTTTTTTTTTTTTTTTTTTTTTTTTTTTGTTGGAAACAAGTGACTTTTACTAAAGCTGCCTCATTCTTTCTTTAATCTTGGCTGGATGCCTGGAATCTCATTCTTTCTTTAATCTCGGCTGGAATCTCTTTCTTTTTAATCTATAATCTTTGCCTTTTATTTATTTATTTATTTATTTTTATTTTTTATTTTTATTGAGGGAATAATCTTTGCCTTAACAAGGAAGTTTTTTCTTATAAGTTATAGCCGTTATAGACTTACAGGATAAGTTAAGGTTAAACAAAGGAAGAGGGCAACATGCCAACATGTCCATCTTCATAACTCCTCAAGTTAAAGGGAAGTATTCAGACGTTTTGTTTGTTTTTCATAAATCGAGCTCTACATACACGGTTCAGTTATCTACTCTCACAATACTAGAGATAAAAACTTCAGACACGTGTTTGTAAATTGAAACATAGTGGGACTTGAATATTTGCCATTAACGTGGAATCAAAATTGCACACCACATGGCCTAAAAAAAAAATATGTGCAATACTTGACATCAAAATCTTCTATTGCTTTTATGATATCTTCACACTATTTTTCCCTCAAATTTTGGTATCATAAAATTATATTCATAGTCTTCGCTCCCCTGTTGTTTAAGTGAATCTATCATCCACATATATACTTCGGAATATTCGAATGAACATTTCAATCACCACAATCTACAACACATTTGAAAAGAAAAGGTCACAATCGCACTTTTTTTATTGCACTTAATTTTTTTTGTATAAAAGATCATTAAAGTATGATATATCATGAATGGATCATGCTAGGTTATGTATAGTTACAGTCTTACGGAGTGATTATTAGTTATTGGATTCTAATTTAAGAGTCCACAAGAACCAAATATGTCGAGCATACAGCGGATTATGACGACTTATTCCCCATAGGTGGCTGAGGCAATTGCTATTTATCGAGGCCGGCCACCAATTAGCTTGTATGAATGGTTTGACAAACATGGATGTTGAATCTGATACAAAAGTGGTACGTAATTAACTAGATTAATGGAGGTAATTAACTAGATTAACTAGATTAATGGAGATAGGAATTTTTAGTCTTGGCTGAATGACTAGGAATTGAAGTCTGTAAGTTTTGATCCGTCAAAAAAAAAATTATTTGAAATAAAAAAAAAAATCATTTCATAACTATACATATCTTGTATGGATTTGTATAGTAGCTAAATTAGAATGAATGAAATCCATCTCACTTATTGTCAAGTGTGGTGTAATTCACAATGACTAATCTATTATTAAGATAGTTCCTCTTTGAAAATCATTACATAACAACATTCAAGATCATATTTAGAAAGTAGAGACAAGCTAAATACAAATTGATACAATATTCATGAGGGTAACTCTTAGCATGTGTCTATATGTTTTTAATTAAATTTAAAAAAAAAAAAAAAATCATTTCATTTGAAAAAGTAATTAAGAACTATTGATTCTTTTTTAAAACTATATAATATCAAAATGATGGACAATTATCAAGGTAAGAGAATGAGGAAATTACACCCAACCTATATGAGGTATAACTATTTACAGCTAGATACAACTCTTCAAATAATTTACATTGAACTCTTGAACTCCCCTGCCATTATCATTGACTGTTAGTTTTAACATTTGACCAACTTAAAAGTGGTAAAAAACTTAAATATCCTTAACACTATTAAAACAATAAAATTAAAATTTAAAAAAAAAAAATAGAAAGGAAATTGCAATAAAGAAAAAAAAAATGAGATTTTTTAAAAAGAGATAATTAAAAAAAAAAAAAAATGGAAATAGATTGGATCACCATGGATCCAACCTCCTATCGAAGATAGAGATCCAGATTTCCATCAAAGAATCTAGGGTCGCAAATGTACCCGACCGGTCAGGTACTTGGTCTTACTCAGACCTGGGTTTTTGCCATCCCTAAGAAAATCCAACCTCTTATCCATCATCGAAGCCAAACAAATCCATTGCCTTATAATCAAAACCTTTACTAACCTACGTAAAAAAAAAAAAGAGAAATTTTTTTTTTACCAAACCTGAAACATTTCTATTAAACAATCCGATTAACTCATACATCAAACTAGTCTATGTTTAGGGTTGCTTTGCTTATGAAATAATCCGCTTTTAGCTTAACTTAAGGAATAATCGATTTACAAGATAAGTCGATAGGTGTTTGGTAAATTGACTTTATACATAATCAATTTACGAAAAAAGTATGGAAAATGTGTTTGGTAAACTTTAATTGATTATGGAAAATGTCTAAAATGGACATCATTGTTAAAATTTAATATATTATTCAAAAAAAAAAAATTACTACTTAATTTTTTTTATTTAAATTAAAAATACTTATATAAAGCATAGAATATATATATATAATATAACATAATATTTTTAAAATATTCTACTGAGTCAACTCATTCATCACAATACTAATTTGCTGAGTCAACTCAGTCATCTCATTACAAATCTACCGAGTCAACTCACCCACTCAAGAAGCCATTAATGGATTCTCTACAACTCAAGCTCCAAATCCGCCACAGTTTCCCGTTCCACCATATTCTCCACCGATGTCGCCGCCATTCGTCATCCCTCACCGTCGACATTGTCTACCTCACTACCAATTCACTTACAAGTTTTGAAATCGTGAGATTTGGTCCCGGATTCGTCGTGAAAATGGAGGAGGAACCTCATCCATTGCCGGAGTAGAACCAGCATCTCGGGCATGACGAAATCGATGATCGACTTCGCCGGTGGTAGCTGACCGACAGATTCACGATCTCAATCGCGAAACAGAGGATGCAGCTGGCCGTCGACTTCAACAACTTCAACGACTTCGACTTCTTCCGATGACTTCGACGTCACCGGAGGTAGCCGTCCGTCCTCCGGCCTCCATCGTCGGTGGTGTCCACCACCGGCGAGCAATGGCCTCCACTGTACATTCTGAACAATCTTTTTAGTTTTTTAATATATTATTAATTCAAAAAAATTCACTGTTAAATGAAAGGTATTATTGTCTTTATATTAAAATAGTAAGGGTATTATAGACATTACAATGATAAGAAGCCAACTTCTCCAAAAATCAACTTCCAAAAGCTACCCCCAACCAACTTCTCAAAAGTTGATTATTGGATGAGCAAATTATGAAATAAGTTGATTATGGAATGTTTACCAAACACCTCATGAGTCTTAAATTATGAAATAAGTAATTATTTCTAAAGTTTAAGCAATCCCAAACATAGTATAAGCAACATAAACTATGCACGTTGCTTATTTGATAAAATGCCCAAACTGAAAATCTTCTCGCGGAACACGTTTCTTTCAAAATCTGGGCATCACTCGCAAATGCAATATCATCTATTCATAGCACCATTTTTTATTCAATCGTCCTTAAACTCTCGGTGGAGGTTTTGATTGAGAGTGTGAATTTTTTAATGGGAAATACAAGAACCAACGGGAGGCAACACCATGAGACCCACCCACATCATCCACCACTGCCATGGTCACTATAGCAGCACTAGATGAACCAGAGCTACTACTTCTTCACAGTGGCGATGCCGTACCCACCTCACTACCAAAACCGTAACAACAATACGTGCGGCACCACATGGTGGTGACGATCTGGAATGATGATTTTGTTTGAACAGAGCATTCACGTTGAGGGGGAGGCCGACCCTCCCCTAGCCGCAAACGGTGGTGGCTGGGAAGGCTCACCGCCCCCGTTTCGTGTCGAGGGGGAGCTCGAACTCCCCCTCCCATGGAGATCGATGGATCTCTCTACCCCTTCAATGTATATATATATATATTTATTTATTTATTTATTCAATTTTTTTATTTCACTTTTTTTAAAATAAAAAAAAAAAAAATTGATCTACACTGTCCATTTATTGAGATGGACGATGTAGATCCATCTATTACTTTTTTCTTTTTTTTTTCTTTTTTTCCAATTTTCTTTTTAATTTATTTTTAAAATTTTTTGATTTTATTATATTAATGGTGTAAAGAATATTTAAGTCTTTTTACTATTTTTACGTTGATCAACTGTTTAAGTTAACAGTCAACAATAATGACAGAGGAGTTTAATGTAAATTATTTGAAAATTTGTTTCTAGCTGTGAATTGTTATAATACCTAGATAGATCGGGTGTAATTTCCTCAAAAAAAAGAAAAAAGAGAATGAGGTAACCATTATATTGACTGTTACAAGGCCATTGATTCAATTCAATACATTATATATCCAACATGCAACAGTTGCCTAATCTGGTCTGGAATTCCGCATTTGGTCAATGTAAGGTTACACATTCGAAATTTTGCATTAAAAAAAAAAGGTACAAAACCCGCATCTAATAATTTTTAATATACAACATACAACAGAGATATAATCTATTTAACAAGTATATGAACTCCATCATGTGTTTTCATATGAAATTATTAGACTCCAACATGTATCAAGTCATCCTAAAGATGATTAACAATAAATATCAACAAATTAAAATAAGAATAATGTTTGGGTACTAACCGGTCAGTATCCAAAATACTGATCCCACATTTTTCTTTTACTTTTTACATTTATTTCATAAATTGAGTCACGTGCTACACTCTCATCGATGGCACGTGCTACACTCCATGGATGGAGTCAGGTTAGCACCCAAACATTATTCTAAAAATAATAAATACATTCGTGATCGAAAATTAAGTAAAAAATCTTCAATGTACCTAGTACACGTACTACACGAATTCTATTCAAAGATATTATAGTTATACTGCCAAATGAGTGGAAGACTTTGTCTCATCAAATGGGTAGGAAATTTCTCACCAGAACTCGACTATGTGTCTATGTCTAAAACCAAAAAAAAATGCCAGAAACCCCATAATATTCTGCATAGAAGACACGTATCTCTCTGTATTCTCTCCCTACACTCTTTATAAACCCCCCACCAACACAACACTACACAAACCAAAACAATCAAACAAAAGAATACAAGATCATTGATTTTGAGCGACAATGAGATCAAATTATCTCCTGAGTTTATTAACATTGCTGCTTGCACTGCTAGTTGTGTGTCATGGAGTGGTACCGGCAACAGCGAGACGACAGATGGAGGAAGAAGAAGGAGAATGGGATTGGGGAAGAAGATCAGAAGATGATGATGAGAAAAAAGGAAGATCATCAGGACCCCAAGATAAGGAGATGTTTTTGCTGCAGAGGTCAAAGCAAATTGTGAGGACTGAAGCTGGAGAGATGAGAGTTGTGAGGAGTGTTGGTGGCGGCAGAATTGTTGACAGGCCAATGCATATTGGTTTCATCACTATGGAGCCTCAAACCCTCTACGTCCCTCAATACATCGACTCCAGTTTGATCCTCTTCGTTCGCAGAGGTACTATATATGATTGCAGTGAAAATTAATTATCAGGTGCGAGAATCCTGCACGTTTTGTCTGACACCAATATAAAACTATATATACTGTGTTGCAGGAGAAGCTAGGATTGGATCCATTTACAGAGACGATCTAGTGGAGAAGAAATTGAAGACTGGTGACATATATCGAGTTTCGGCTGGTTCAACGTTCTATTTGGAGAACACTAGAGAAAGACAGAGGCTTCACATCGTTTGCAGCATTGACCCATCTGAGAGCTTGGGCTTGGGATCTTTCCAGGTTCATAAAATTCTCCTATTAATAAGAAATCTTTTGACCAAAACTTTTCATATATATATATTTTAATATTTTTGCAGTCTTTTTTCATCGGAGGAGGTACACATCCAGCATCTATTCTCGAAGGATTCAATCGTGAAACGCTTGCAAATGCTTTTAATGTGAGCTCATATATATATTTTTATAGTACTTATTTTGGAAAATAACAATCTGTTTAAATCAGTTTTGACAAAATATATTTCAATAGGTCACTAAATCAGAAGTGGGGGAGATCCTGAACAAGCAAAGAGGGGGTCCGATAGTGTTCGTATCCGATTCTCATTCACCAAGCTTGTGGGCAAAATTCTCGCAACTCAAAGAGCAAGACAGACTACAACAGCTGAAGAGAATGGCGGGTTTCCAACCAGAGCCGGAAGAAGAAGAAGACGAACAAGAACAAGAACAAGAAGAAACTACATTGTCATGGAGGAAACTCCTCAACTCTGTATTTAGAACCAGAATTGAAAAGAGCGGCAGAGGCAGAGCAAGCAGTGAATCTCCAGACTCTTACAACATCTATGACAGAAGCCCCGACTTCCAAAACAACTATGGATGGAGCGTTGCGCTTGATGAATCCGATTATAGCCCTCTTAAACACTCCGGCATTGGCGTCTACCTTGTCAATCTCACCGCGGTAAACAATCAATTATTCAATCGTGGCAGAGCCAGAAATACAAAACCAAACAAAAACAAAAAATTGCAGGGGCCAAAATGAAAAACGTTTAAATTATAAAGATAATTTCATAATTTTATAAATTTTAAATTTTTTTGAGGTAAAGGGGCCATGGCCCCTGCATTCAATCAATTTCTTCTACGTTAACATTTTTGTTCTAAATATTTGTTATCAATTACAGGGTTCGATGATGGCGCCTCATCTGAATCCAACCGCGACAGAATACGGGATCGTGTTGAGAGGAAGTGGGAGGATTCAGATTGTGTATCCGAACGGGACTTCAGCAATGAACACGAAAGTGAAACAAGGGGATGTCTTCTGGGTGCCCAAATACTTCGCATTCTGCCAAATGTCGTCCCGGACGAGCCCTTTGGAGTTCTTTGGATTCACGACGTCTGCACGGAAGAACAGACCGCAGTTCCTGGTAGGCGCGAACTCAATTCTCCGCACTCTGCCGAACCCTGAGCTGGCTGCCGCCTTCAGCGTGAGCGAGCACAGGCTCAAACGCTTCACCGAGGCACAAAGTGAAGCTGTTATTTTGCCAATGGCGGAGGAAACTGCACCATCGATGACAGCGGAGGAGAAGGTGATGAAATTTGACTTGAAACTTGTGAGGGTGCCGAAGGTGATCAAGCGCTTTGGTCATTGATTAATGATTTTGAAGGAATTTGGGTGGTGAATAATAAGAGTTGAAAAATGAAAGGTGAATCAGTTGTAATTCGCTAAAACTTAATTTGGCACTGCTATTGTATTCTCTCTTATTAATAAAGTCCACTCTTTTTATTATCAAGAACAATGGAGTAAAGATTATGCTCTCAAAAAATGGTGAAATTCATTTTAGTCCCTCTAGTTTGACCTAATTGATGAATTGGTCCCCCAGTTTTGAGTATTATCCCGTTAAGTCCTTCTGTTAAGATTTCCGTTAAAAAAGTGAATCTGACAGGGTCAGAGGGTCAAATGACCCTGCTGCCCCTGATTAAAAAAATAAAACAAACAGAAATGATTAAACAAATAAAATTAAAAATTAAAAATTAAAAAATATATAAAACTAATTAAAACAAAATAATAAAAATTTTCTCTCCTTGGAAACACAACTTTACACAACCCAGATTCAAACAACACCTATTCCAAATCTTCAAATACCCAACCAAACCCAGATCTTCAAAAATCTTTACAGTGTTTGCATATCTTCAAACAACCCAGATCAAACAACACCTAACCCAGATTCAAACAACACAACAAAATCAAATTCATTCCAACAACAAAATTAAACCCATTCAACAATACAATCAAACCTAGTTAACACAATCAAACCCACAAATCACACACAATCAAACCCAACGCACGGTGATCGTCAACTTGCTTTCAGATTTGATCCAAACGTGGCTTCGGAGGATCCGACTTCAGCGCCAAAACAGATCTTCTCACGGATCCGTACCTCCCGGAATTCGAAACCTAATTGAAAACAATACAAAAACACCAACACCACCATATCTTACCATTAATCTAAGAATAAAAAATTGATAAATATAACATCATGAGGAATCTAGAGAGAGAGTGAAGTTACCAAGTTGTTGAGATCAGAAAAGTTAGAATGAGAAGTGAAGAGAAACGAGCAAGCGAAGAAAAGGAAGACGGTGACTGTAATGGCAGAGTTTCCGTTCGCCACTGTCGCTGCCGACGGCGAGTCGGTTGTCACCACCCCGACCAAAATCTTCAGAAGGTGCCGGAGACCAAACCCCAAATGACCGGTGTCCAGATCCGGCACCATTGACGGCCGAACAGAAGAGTTTCATCTTCTTTCTCTATCTCTCTCTCTCATCGTTCTCGATCTCTCTCACCAGCACCGATTGGGGTCTATTGGGTTTGGGATTGAGTTTGGGTTTGGGTAAATGAGATCGATCGAGAAAGAGAGGGTTTGGTGGTGGCGGTGGTAGCGGTGGTTTGGATCGTTTGGTCGTGGTAGTAGTGTGGTGGCTAGGGTTTGTTGGTGGTGGTAGTGATGTTGATGTTGGTGAATGAGTAGAGCGAGATGAAGATGTTGGTGAATGAGTAGAGGAGATCGTGAGAGAGGAGGGAAGTGTGAATCCCGACGGCGAAGAGAGAGAGAGAGAGAGAGAGAGAGAGAGAGAGAGAGAGAGAGAGAGAGAGAGAGTTTGAAAGAAGAAGAAGATGAAGATGAAGAGAGATCGTGAGAGAGGAGAGAGATGAGGGAGAAGGTGTGATAAGATTTTTTTTTTTTTTTTATGTTTATTTTTTAATTAAATTAATTAATAATTATTTTTAATCAGATTTTTATATTTGTTACGTAATTTACGATTTTACCCTCGGCCCTTTGACGGAATCTTTGTAAACCCTAACGGATTTTGACGGCAGGGACTGAATTTCGGATTTTTTTTAACTATAGGGACCTGTCAAGATAAATCTCAAAACCGGGGGACCAGTTCGTCAATTAGGTCAAACTAGAGGGACTAAAATGAATTTCACCCCTAAAAAAATAATCATATTTTTATTCAAACCAAAATGATTTTGTGATAAAGAACGTTCATTCAGCTTGACAATATCTCAAAGTCGAATCATTGTGCCACTGCAAGTGGTAAATAAACAAAAAAAAAATAAAAAAAATTAAATCCAAACAATATTATAGAGGTAAAGTTTTATAATATATTTGCCTCCATCCATTATATTTATAGAGTAAAATTAAGGGAAATTATCATTTTCCCTCCCTGAGATTTGCTATATTAGATAAACTTGTCTATCTAGTTTCAATAATGGTCTGTCAACCTCCTGAAACCCCAAATATTGGTCATTTTACCCCTTCTCTCCATCAATAATTGAACCTTTGACCTTGTGGTTAAAAGACACAAACACTAACCAACTTGCTACTCCAACTCATTGTTAAAGGTTTGTTGATTTAAATGTGTATATATATATATATATATATAGTTATATAATTTGTTTAAAATAATTTAAATATGTTTATATAATTTAAAATAAACTCATATTTATATATATATATATATATATATATAATTTAAAATAAACTCATATTTAATAATACTATATCAAAATAGATTTATGAAAGAGAAAAAGAAAATAAGAAAACAAAAGGAAACCCATAAAACCTAGAAAATCAAAGCCGTAAATTTCTTTCTTTCTTTCTTTCTTTTTTTTTTTTTTTTTTTTTGAATTTTTTTCCTTTTCTAAAATATATTATTTCAATTTGATAAACCCAGAAAATCAAAGTCCATAAATTGACAAGAGAAAAAAATTCAAAACAAAAATAATAATAATAATAATAATTCCTTTTTTTTTTATTTTTTTTTTCCTTCTGTTTTCTTATTTTCTTTTTTCTTTTTCATAAATATATTTTTATATATTATTATTAAATATGAGTTTATTTTAAATTACATATATAAGTTTATTTTAAATTATATATATAAGTTTATTTTAAATTATATAAACAGATTTAAATTATTTAAAACAAATTATATAACTTATATATATATATATATATATATATAAGAAAACAAAAGGAAACCCATAAAACCTAGAAAATCAAAGCCATAAATTTTTTTCTTTCTTTCTTTCTTTTTTTTCTTTTGAATTTTTTTCCTTTTCTAAAATATATTATTTCAATTTGATAAACCCAGAAAATCAAAGTCCATAAATTGAAAAGAGAAAAAAAATTCAAAACAAAAATAATAATAATAATAATAATTCCTTTTTTTATTTTATTTTTTTCCTTCTGTTTTCTTATTTTCTTTTTTCTTTTTCATAAATATATTTTATATATTATTATTAAATATGAGTTTATTTTAAATTACATATATAAGTTTATTTTAAATTATATATATAAGTTTATTTTAAATTATATAAACAGATTTAAATTATTTTAAACAACTTATATAACTTATATATCTATATATATATATATATATATATATATATATATATAAGAAAACAAAAGGAAACCCATAAAACCTAGAAAATCAAAGCCGTAATTTTTTTTTCTTTCTTTCTTTCTTTTTTTTTTTTGAATTTTTTTCCTTTTCTAAAATATATTATTTCAATTTGATAAACCCAGAAAATCAAAGTCCATAAATTGAAAAGAGAAAAAAATTCAAAACAAAAATAATAATAATAATTCCTTTTTTTTTTTTTCCTTCTGTTTTCTTATTTTCTTTTTTCTTTTTCATAAATATATTTTATATATTATTATTAAATATGAGTTTATTTTAAATTACATATATAAGTTTATTTTAAATTATATATATAAGTTTATTTTAAATTATATAAACAGATTTATATTATTTTAAACAAATTATATAACTTATATATATATATATATATATATATATATATATATATGTATATATATATATATATATAAGAAAACAAAAGGAAACCCATAAAACCTAGAAAATCAAAGCCGTAAATTTTTTCTTTCTTTCTTTCTTTTTTTTTTTTGAATTTTTTTCCTTTTCTAAAATATATTATTTCAATTTGATAAACCCAGAAAATCAAAGTCCATAAATTGAAAAGAGAAAAAAATTCAAAACAAAAATAATAATAATAATTCCTTCTTTTTTTTTTTTTTTCCTTCTGTTTTCTTATTTTCTTTTTTCTTTTTCATAAATATATTTTATATATTATTATTAAATATGAGTTTATTTTAAATTACATATATAAGTTTATTTTAAATTATATAAACAGATTTAAATTATTTTAAACAAATTATATAACTTATATATATATATATATATATATATAGTTAAATCAACAAAACAATAACAATAAGCTAAAGTAGCTTAGTTGGTTAGAGCGTGTGGTTATATATATATATAGTTAAATCAACAAAACAATAACAGTAAGCTAAAGTAGCTTAGTTGGTTAGAGCGTGTGGTTATTAGCCTAAGGTGAGAGGTTCAATTCTTGATAAAGGCGTTTTAATTTTTTATTTAACAATCAAAGGGATTTTGGATGGAAAACTTAACAGAAGGGGCAAAATGACCAATATTTTGAGTTTCAGGAGGTTGAGTGGCCATTATTCTAAAGGGATCAGTTTATCTAATATGGCAAACCTCAGAGGAAAAATGATAATTTCCCTAAAATTAATAGTATTACAATCACCCCCTTAAGGTTTGACCCAAATAGGCAAATACATTCAAATGGACAAATTTGATTATTCTACACTTTTTTTTTTTTTTTTTTTTTTTTTTTTTTTTTTTTTTTTTTTTTTTTTTTTTTTTTGTATCGAGGATCTCGGACTTCGTCCAGGCACCCATCTGCCTGTCCTCCCCAACTGCGTGACACACCCATAGCCAACTTGTTGGTTCTGACGGTCTATTTGTTAGATGTTATGGAGTATGACAGATAGGAAACCTTGGCCCACACCCCCAGCCATACAAAGATACAAGCGGGTAAATCTGAACTCATCTTCACCTGGGTAGGATTCGAACCGCTGACCTGGGAGTTACCTGTGCCCCAAGCCGGTCCTTCCACCAATTGAGCTAGTACCCTGATGGCTAGCCACAATGTAATTGCCAAGAATAGAACCAAGGACTTGAGATTTTTATCTCAAGCCTTGGACCACCAAGGCAACCACCTCGTGGTTGACATTATCTATCTATCATTACTATCATTTGAACCCGTGACCTTGAATTTCTCAAGGACCCAACTGCCATCAAGTCAGAGAAATACTTAGACCCTATGTACTTAACAATTCTCGATTACCATCTAACAGTTTAAGGCTATTTTGGTCTTTTGATTTTGATAAAAAAAAAAGAATTCAATAATAATATAAAAACTATATTTTACATCCCAACTAGCATCTCTCTACTATTTTTTTTCTTTACCTCTCTAATTAATTTTATTTAGTATATATCGATTCAATTCTTATTATTTTTATTTTATTAATTTTCCTTTAGTTATGTTTTTCTAAAGGTCTTTTATTTTTATTAGTTTTCCTATAATTTTTTATTATTAGTATTTTAAGTTTTCGTTTTCATTTAATTTTATGTATTTTTTTAATTTAAAAAATAAAAAATAAAGTATCAGTGGTCCACATGCAATACACTGATATAAGTTATATCAATGTGTACTGACCAAAACGAAACCATTTATATATATATATATATATATATATATATATATGAATATGCGATAGTTATTTTTATTATATTTTTTGAAAAGTGCAGTAGTTATTTTTAGTTCATAAATGGTATTGTAATATGCATATATAAAGATGAATTTTTTATAAATCACATGGCTAGAATAATATAAATTATTAATTATGTAAACCAATATGAAGATTAAAAAAAAAAAAAAAAAAAAAAAAAAAACAATATGATTTACATAAATTAAAAACAAAAGTCAATAATCGTGAAGAAAACGATTGTTTTTTTTTTTTTTTTTTTTTAAAGTAAGAATATTTTAGTAAATATATCATGAATTCATTTTTCAATCGGAGTGGTGCTATTAGCACACCACCTACTGGTCTATTTATATCTCACTTTTAAATTTTTAGTTTAATTAAATAAAGTTACATGGTTTTATTAATTTATTTTATTTATTTCCAAAACTACCATTTTTACTTAATTTTCAAACTTAATACACCACATATCTAATCTCTCTATCTATCTTAAATCTCTTTGTCTCTGGTCTAGTCTTTCCCTCACGAAATCGATCTCTCAATCTCGCAAAATCGTCGCAGCAGACATGGAACCTAATCGTTGGCTCAATCAAGCGTCATCTTCTCCTCTGACGACATGAACGAGTGGTAGCAACGACGAAGGGTTGTTGAACTTGCAAGAAGTGGAGAAGTTGAGTGACGTGAAAGCAAACAACATTGAATGTTACTGTTCAAGTGTTTTTGGGTTTATGTTTAAGTTTGTTACTGTACAAATTTCATCGCTCAAGCAAGACACATGAATGAAATTTGTTTGAGTTTGTTATTCGATTTATATTTTTTTTTTTTCAGGAGTTAAAAAATAATTTATTTGAGTTTGTTAATTTGATAGTTTTGTTAGTATACTGCGGATGGGAATGAAATTTAAATGTTTTTTTTTTTTTAATCAAATTGAACCAAACTAGTTTACATTCTTATATAAATTCTATCAAGAATAGTGAGAGTTTACGAACATTTGAATCCAAAATCAATCTCTTAAATTGATTTTTTTTAGAAAACGAATGTAGAGTTTTATTAGATTTACTTTATAGAATAATTTTTGTTCTTGAATTGTATGTCTTTTTTAGTAATTTTGACAAAGGAAAAAAAATAATACTAAATAATTTATTAAGTGGGGTATAAATAGATCAGTAGGGTGTGCCAATAGCACCATTCTTTCAATCGGGAAAGAGAACTTGATTCCTAGTAGAGTTGCGATCCTCTCCTTGGTCCTTGTTTTTCCTTAGCATTCTTCAAGTGTAATTCAATCAGTGGATTATCAAGTATGGAAAGTCAAGGAAAGTCAAGGAAAAACAAGCCAAGGAGAGGATCCCAACTCAGGAAGGATAATCAAGTATGGGTGGGAGTAATCAAGTTCCCGTCATAAATATCAACATATTAAAATGATAAATACATTCGTGACCGAAAATTCAGTAAAAAATCTTCAATGTACCTAGTACACGTACCACACGAATTCTATTCAAAGATATTATACCGCCAAAGGAGTGGAAGACTTTGTCTCATCAAATTGATAGGAAATTTCTCACCAGAACTCGACTATGTGTCTATGTCTAAAACCAAAAAAATGCCAGAAACCCCATAATACTCTGCATAGAAGACACGTATCTCCCTGTATTCTCTCCCTGCACTCTTTATAAACCCCCCACCAACACAACACTACACACAAACCAAAACAATCAAACAAAAGAATACAAGATCATTGATTTTGAGCGACAATGAGATCAAAATATCTCCTGAGTTTATTAACATTGCTGCTTGCACTGCTAGTTGTGTGTCATGGAGTGATACCGGCAACAGCGAGACGACAGCTGGAGGAAGAAGAAGGAGAGTGGGATTGGGGAAGAAGGTCAGAAGATGACAATGAGAAAAAAGGAAGATCATCAAGACTCGAAGACAAGGAGCTGTTTTTGCTGCAGAGGTCAAAGCAAATTGTGAGGACTGAAGCTGGAGAGATGAGAGTTGTGAGGAGTGTTGGTGGTGGCAGAATTGTTGACAGGCCAATGCACATTGGTTTCATCACTATGGAGCCTCAAACCCTCTACGTCCCTCAATACATCGACTCCAGTTTGATCCTCTTCGTTCGCAGAGGTACTATATATGATTTCAGTGAAAATTAATTATCAGGTGCAGGAATCCTACACGTTTTGTCTGACACCAATATAAATCTATATATACTGTGTTGCAGGAGAAGCTAGGATTGGATCCATCTACAAAGACGATCTAGTGGAAAAGAAATTGAAGACTGGTGACATATATCATGTTTCGGCTGGTTCAACGTTCTATTTGGAGAACACTAGAGAAAGACAGAGGCTTCACATCGTTTGCAGCATTGACCCATCTGAGAGCTTGGGCTTGGGATCTTTCCAGGTTCATAAAATTCTCCTATTAATAAGAAATCTTTTGACCCAAAACTTTTCATATATATATATATATTTTAATATTTTTGCAGTCTTTTTTCATCGGAGGAGGTACACATCCAGCATCTATTCTCGAAGGATTCAATCGTGAAACGCTTGCAAATGCTTTTAATGTGAGCTCATATATATTTTTTATGGTACTTATTTTGGAAATTAACAATCTGTTTAAATCAGTTTTGACAAAATATATTTCAATAGGTCACTAAATCAGAAGTGGGGGAGATCCTGAACAAGCAAAGAGGGGGTCCGATAGTGTTCGTATCCGATTCTCATTCACCAAGCTTGTGGACAAAATTCTCGCAACTCAAAGAACAAGACAGACTACAACAGCTGAAGAGAATGGCGGGTTTCCAACCAGAGCCGGAAGAAGAAGAAGACGAACAAGAACAAGAACAAGAAGAAACTACATTGTCATGGAGGAAACTCCTCAACTCTGTATTTAGAACCAGAATCGAAAAGAGCGGCAGAGGCAGAGCAAGCAGTGAATCTCCAGACTCTTACAACATCTATGACAGAAGCCCCGACTTCCAAAACAACTATGGATGGAGCGTAGCGCTTGATGAATCCGATTATAGCCCTCTTAAACACTCCGGCATTGGCGTCTACCTTGTCAATCTCACCGCGGTAAACAATCAATTATTCAACCAGTGGGGAGCCAGAAATACAAAACAAAAACAAAAACAAAAAATTCCAGGGGCCAAAATGAAAAATTTTTAAATTATAAAGATAATTTCATAATTTTATAATTTTATAAAAAAAAATTGAGGTAAAGGGGCCATGGCTCCTGCATTCAATCAATGTCTTCTACGTTAACATTTTTGTTCTTAACAATTGTTATCAATTACAGGGTTCGATGATGGCGCCTCATCTGAATCCAACCGCGACAGAATACGGGATCGTGTTGAGAGGAAGTGGGAGGATTCAGATTGTGTATCCGAACGGGACTTCAGCAATGAACACGAAAGTGAAACAAGGGGATGTCTTCTGGGTGCCCAAATACTTCGCATTCTGCCAAATGTCGTCCCGGACGAGCCCTTTGGAGTTCTTTGGATTCACGACGTCTGCACGGAAGAACAGACCGCAGTTCCTGGTAGGCGCAAACTCAATTCTCCGCACTCTGCCGAACCCTGAGCTGGCAGCCGCCTTCAGCGTGAGCGAGCACAGGCTCAAACGCTTCACCGAGGCACAAAGTGAAGCTGTTATTTTGCCAATGGCGGAGGAAACTGCACCATCGATGACAGCGGAGGAGAAGGTGATGAAATTTGACTTGAAACTTGTGAGGGTGCCGAAGGTGATCAAGCGCTTTGGTCATTGATTAATGATTTTGAAGGAATTTGGGTGGTGAATAATAAGAGTTGAAAAATGAAAGGTGAATCAGTTGTAATTCGCTAAAACTTAATTTGGCACTGCTATTGTATTCTCTCTTATTAATAAAGTCCACTCTTTTTATTATCAAAAACAATGGAGTAAAGATTACGCTCTAAAAAAATAATCATATTTTTATTCAAACCAAAATGATTTGGTGATAAAGAACGTTCATTCAGCTTGACAATATCTCAAAGTCGAATCATTGTGCCACTGCAAATGGTGAATAAACAAAAAAAACAAAAAAAAAAAATTAAATCCAAACAATATTATAGAGGTAAAGTTTTATAATATATTTGCCTCCATCCATTATATTTATAGAGTAAAATTAATAATCAAATTTGACAGTATTACACTCACACCCTTGAGGTTTGACCCAAATACATTCAAATGGACAAATTTGATTATTCTACACTTAGACCCTATGTACTTCACAATTCTCGATTACCATCTAACAGTTTAAGGCTATTTTGTTCTTTTGATTTTGATACAAAAAGAATTCAATAATATAAAGCTATATTTTACATCCCTAATAGCATCTCTCCACTATATTTTTTTACTTTACCTCTCTAATTAATTTTATTTAGTATATATCGATTCAATTATTATTATTTTTATTTTATTAATTTTCCTTTAGTTATGTTTTTTAAAGGTCTTTTATTTTTATTAGTTTTCCTATAATTTTTTATTATTAGTATTTTAAGTTTTTGTTTTCATTTAATTTTATGTATTTTTTTTCTTTGATTTAAAAAATAAAAAATAAAGTATCAGTGGTCCACATGTAGTGCGCACTGACCAGAACGGAACCGTGTATATATATATATATATATGTTCAAGTTAGTGCGCACTGATATAATTTCATCAATGCGTTGGATGTAGGGATGAGCATTTATCCCGGGGGACCTAAATCCACACATCCCTATCCCCATCCCCATCCCCATTTGGGGGAGAATTTTTGGAGAAAATTGGGGAGGATGGGGATGATTTTTATCTCCAAATTAAAATGGGGATGGGGAGGCCAAATTAAAATGAGGATGGGGACCCCTCCTCATCCCCATTTTCCCCACAAATTTATGAAAATGGGGATGGGGATGGGGGGAGGAGCCCCCATCCCCGTTTCCCCAATTCTCCCAAACATTATATATAATATAATATATATATATATATATATATATATATATTAATATTTTTATTTTTCTATTTTACTAAGTATATATACATCTTTTGAATTTGTAATGGATTTTATTTTGTATTTGAATTTATGATGGATTTTGTGTTTTTCTAATATGTAATTTTTAGTTAAACAAAGGAAATGGGGAAGACAGGAAAACAGGGAAACGGGGGAAAAAGGGGAAATGGGGATGGTGATGGGGGGACCTCCCCCCAAAACTCCCCCATCCCCATTTTCCCCAAATGGGGAAAGAAGGGGGGGTGGTGTGGCGGTGTTGTGTGTTGTGTGTTGTGATGGGGGAGGGTTTCGAAGTGGGGATGGGGATAGGGGGGACCTATATCCATCCCCATTCCCCAAATGCTCATCCTCAGTTAGATGTGGACCATTAGATTTAAATACTTTGACTTAAAGTGTATGTACTTGTCAAAACTTCTCAGTTCACATGCATTAGGGTTACTAACCAGAACGGGACCGTATATATATATATATATATATATATAATACTTATGGATTTGTAGTTCATAAATGGTAAAATGAACATTAGATAAAGAGAAGACTTAATTTTTTTTTAAAAATGTAATGGAAGTAATATATATATATATATATATATATATATATAAGATATATGAATTTGCAGTAGTTATTTTTATTTTATTTTTTGAAAAGTGCAGTAGTTATTTTTAGTTCATAAATGGTATTGTAATTTGTATATATAAAGATGAATTTTTTATAAATCACATGGCTAGAATAATATAAATTATTAATTATGTAAACCAATATAAAGATTCAAAAAAAAAAAAAAAACAATATAATTTACGTAAATTAAAAACAAAAGTCAATAATCGTGAATAAAATGATTGTTTTTTTTAAGTAAGAATATTTTAGTAAATATATCATGAATTCATTTTTCAATCGGAGTGGTACTATTGGCACACCACCCACTAGTCTATTTATGCCCCACTTTTAAAATTTTGATTTAATTAAATAAAGTTAATTGGTTTTATTAATTTATTTTATTTATTTCTAAAACTACCATTTTTACATATTTTTCAAACTTAATACACCCCATCTCTAATCTCCCTCTCTATCTCATATCTCTTTATCTCCGGTCTAGTCTTTCTCTCACGAAATCAATCTCTTAGTCTCGTGAAATCGTCGCAACAGACATGGAACCTAATCGTTGGCTCAATCAGGCGTCATCTTCTCCTCTGTCAACATGAACGAGTGGTAGTGACGACAAAGGGTTGTTGAACTTGCAAGAAGTGGAGAAGTTGAGTGACGTGAAAGCAGACAACATTGAATGTTATTGCTCAAGTGTTTTTGAGTTTATGTTTGAGTTTGTTACTGTACAAATTTCATCGCTCGAGCAAGACACAGGAATGAAATTTGTTTGAGTTAATTTGTTATTCGATTTATATTTTTTTTCAGGAGTTAAAAAAAAAATTATTTGAGTTCGTTAATTTGATAGTTTTGTTTGTATACTGGGACGGGAATATAATTTGAACATTTTTTTTTAACCAAATTGAACCAAACTAGTTTACATTCTTATATAAATTTTATCAAGAATAGTGAGAGTTTACAAACATTTGAATCCAATATCAATCTCTTAAATTGATTTTTTTTAGAAAACGAATGTGGAGTTTTTATTATATTTACTTTATATAATATTTTTTGTTATTGAATTGTATGTTTTTTTTTTTAGTAATTTTGGCAAAGGAAAAAAAATAATACTAAATAATTTATTAATTGAGGTATAAATAGATGAGTAGGGTGTGTCAATAGCACCACTTTTCAATCAGGAAAGAGAACTTGATTCCTAGAATGGGTGTGAGTAATCAAGTTCCCGCCATAAATATCAACATATTAAAATAATAAATACATTCGTGACCAAAAATTAAGTTAAAAATCTCCAATGTCCATAGTACACGTACTACAGGAATTCTATTCAAAGATATTATACCGCCAAATGAGTGAAAGACTTTGTCTCATCAAATTGGTAGGAAATTTCTCACCAGAACTCGACTATGTCTAAAACCAAAAAAAAATGCCAGAAACCCCATAATACTCCGCATAGAAGACACGTATCTCCCTGTATTCTCTCCCTACACTCTTTATAAACCTCCCACCAACACAACACTACACAAACCAAAACAATCAAACAAAAGAATACAAGATCATTGATTTTGAGCGACAATGAGATCAAATTATCTCCTGAGTTTAATAACATTGCTGCTTGCACTGCTAGTTGTGTGTCATGGAGTGGTACCGGCAACGGCAAGACGACAACTGGAGGAAGAAGAAGGAGAGTGGGATTGGGGAAGAAGATCAGAAGATGATGATGAGAAAAAAGGAAGATCATCAGGACCCCAAGATAAGGAGCTGTTTTTGCTGCAGAGGTCAAAGCAAATTGTGAGGACTGAAGCCGGAGAGATGAGAGTTGTGAGGAGTGTTGGTGGTGGCAGAATTGTTGACAGGCCAATGCACATTGGTTTCATCACTATGGAGCCTCAAACCCTCTACGTCCCTCAATACATCGACTCCAGTTTGATCCTCTTTATTCGCAGAGGTACTATATATGATTTCAGTGAAAATTAATTATCAGGTGCAGGAATCCTGCATGTTTTGTCTAACACCAATATAAATCTATATATACTGTGTTGCAGGAGAAGCTAGGATTGGATCCATCTACAGAGACGATCTATTGGAAAAGAAATTGAAGACTGGTGACATATATCATGTTTCGGCTGGTTCAACGTTCTATTTGGAGAACACCAGAGAAAGACAGAGGCTTCACATCGTTTGCAGCATTGACCCATCCGAGAGCTTGGGCATAGGATCTTTCCAGGTTCATAAAATTCTCCTATTAATAAGAAATCTTTTGACCAAAACTTTTCATATATATATATTTTAATATTTTTGCAGTCTTTTTTCATCGGAGGAGGTACACATCCAGCATCTATTCTCGAAGGATTCAATCGTGAAACGCTTGCAAATGCTTTTAATGTGAGCTCATATATATTTTTTATAGTACTTATTTTGGAAATTAACAATCTGTTTAAATCAGTTCTGACAAAATATATTTCAATAGGTCACTAAATCAGAAGTGGGGGAGATCCTGAACAAGCAAAGAGGGGGTCCGATAGTGTTCGCATCCGATTCTCATTCACCAAGCTTGTGGGCAAAATTCTCGCAACTCAAAGAGCAAGACAGACTACAACAGCTGAAGAGAATGGCAGGTTTCCAACGAAAGCCGGAAGCAGAAGAAGACGAACAAGAGCAAGAACAAGAAGAAATTACATGGTCATGGAGGAAACTCCTCAACTCTGTATTTGGAACCAGAATCGAAAAGAGCGGCAGAGGCAGAGCAAGCATTGAATCTCCAGACTCTTACAACATCTATGACAGAAGCCCTGACTTCCAGAACAACTATGGATGGAGTGTAGCGCTTGATGAATCCGATTATAGCCCTCTTAAACACTCCGGCATTGGCGTCTACCTTGTCAATCTCACCGCGGTAAACAATCAATTATTCAACCAGTGGGGAGCCAGAAATACAAAACAAAAACAAAAACAAAAATTTCAGGGGCCAAAATGAAAAACTTTTAAATTATAAAGATAATTTCATTATTTTATAAATTTTAAGTTTTTTTGAGGTAAAGGGGCCATGGCCCCTGCATTCAATCAATGTCTTCTATGTTAACATTTTTGTTCTTAATATTTGTTATCAATTACAGGGTTCGATGATGGCGCCTCATCTGAATCCAACCGCGACAGAATACGGAATCGTGTTGAGAGGAAGTGGGAGGATTCAGATTGTGTATCCGAACGGGACTTCAGCGATGAACACGAAAGTGAAACAGGGGGATGTCTTCTGGGTGCCCAAGTACTTCGCATTCTGCCAAATGTCGTCCCGGACGAGCCCTTTGGAGTTCTTTGGATTCACGACGTCTGCACGGAAGAACAGGCCACAATTCCTGGTAGGCGCGAATTCAATTCTCCGCACTCTACCGAACCCTGAGCTGGCTGCCGCCTTCAATGTGAGCGAGCACAGGCTCAAACGCTTCACCGAGGCACAAAGTGAAGCTGTTATTCTGCCAATGGCGGAGGAAACCGCACCACCGATGACGACGGAGGAGAAGAAGGTGTTGAAATTTGACTTAAAACTTGTGAGAGTGCCGAAAGTGATCAAGCGCATTGGTCATTGATTAATGATTTTGAAGGAATTTGAAGGAATTTGGGTGGTGAATAATAAGAGTTGAAAATGAAAGGTGAATAAGTTTTAATTTGCTAAAACTTAATTTGGCACTAATGTCGTACTTTCTCTTATTAATAAATGTCCACTCTTTTTATTATCAAAAACAATGGAGTAAATATTATGCTCTAAAAAAAATCATATTTTTATTCAAATCGAAATAATTTGGTGATAAAGAACGTTCATCCAGTTTGACAATATCTCGGAATCGAGTCATCGTGCCACCGCAAGTGGCAAATAAACAAAAAAACAAAAAATCATTTTTTTAATCCAAACAATATTATAGAGGAAAAGTTTTATAAAATATTTGCCTCCATCCATTATATTTATAGAGTAAAATTAATAATCAAATTTGGCAGTATTACACTCACACCCTTGAGGTTTGACCTAAATACATTCAATTGATTATTCTACACTTAGACCCTATGTACTTAACAATTCTCGATTACCATCTAACAGTTTAAGGCTATTTTGGTCTTTTAATTTTGATACAAAAAGAATTCAATAATTATATAAAAACTATATTTTACATCCCTAATAGCATCTCTCCACTATTTTTTTTTTCTGTACCTTTTTATTTAATTTTATTTAGTATATATTCATTCTTATTATTTTCATTTTATTAATTTTCCTTTAGTTATGTTTTTTTTTTAAGTTCTTTTATTTTTATTATCTTTCCTATAATTTTTTATTATTAGTAATTTAAGTTTTGTTTTCATTTAATTTTATGTATTTTTTTTTTATTTGACTTCGTTCTAAATTATATATTTATTATATTCAATTTCAGTTAATTGTTTTTCTTTTGCCTATTCAAGGGTATTCTTGACATTTTCATGGTCAAACTTAGTGAATTAAACATAACCACATACAAATGTTAAATTGGACGATGTAAATGTAGAATAATAAAACCTTTCCATTTAAGTGTGTCTTTGGAAAACCTCAAGGGAGGTCAGTGTAATTTCCCCTAATTCAACTCTTATTATAAACAAGAATCTCCCCCGTTTTGTGATTTTATAGTTAAAGTTGGGACTTGAATTTCAAATTCTCAACCACAACGCAAATGTGAAAGAAACAATCACTTCAACTATGAATGTATACTTGGTCTTCTCTTCTTCGTGGGGGCTCTTCTGGTATTTTAGGGAATCTCTTGGCTCTTAGGGAGGGGCTAGGGCTTGCAAAGTTTTTTAATTTGCCTGTTAGGTTAGCTGAGATTAATTGCAGTTTGGCTGTGTCGTATTTGTATTCTGATGTTCCCTCCTTTGAGGATTTTGGTTTTATCGTTTCTGATATCAAGGCTTTACTGACCGAAGTGGGTTCCTGTAAGTGCTCCTATGTCTCCAAGTCTGGAAACATTTTGGCACATAACCTTGCTTCGCAAGCCTTCTCCTCGGTGCAGGAGTGTTGTTGGCTGGATTTCAGCCATGCCGATGTTTCGGCCCCTTTGTAATGTTGTTCCATCATCAAAAAAAAAAAAAAAAAAAAAAACAATTGTGCTACATTCATCACTCCTCAATTTAATAATTTTAAGACCCAAACAGTGAAAGTCATTTTTTCATAAAGGAGTAAATACACCCACATCCCTTGAAGTTTGACATAAATACATATATAGAGTAAGTATGTATTTATCTACTCATACCTCCTTTACTTTTAAAATTGAACTAATAAAAAGACTAAATTGTCCTTAATTATTAAATTTAAAAAATAAAGTTAATCATTTTATAAAGGTTAGTTATTAAAAATGAAAATAAAGATAACTTAAAACTTTAAAATAGTTTTTTTTTTTTCATTTTAAAATTATTTTTAATTTAAAGAATTATTTTCAATTAATTTAAATGTTCATTATAAAATGATTATCTTCTAAGTTTTTATGCAGTAGGGATAGTCCAGCATTTCTGGTTTCCTCATCATAGGCTTGAAAATACCAAGCTTGCTTCTAGTAATCATAGGGTGTTGTGAGCCAATGGTTTGCACAAAAGGATC
This sequence comes from Acer saccharum, assembly GCA_030490815.1. Lineage (NCBI taxonomy): Eukaryota > Viridiplantae > Streptophyta > Magnoliopsida > Sapindales > Sapindaceae > Acer > Acer saccharum. The sequence continues at coordinate 48,419,644 of CM059868.1, read as the reverse complement.
AGTAGTTGGTGGACTGGCATTGCCACTTGATGAGGTATCACTAGTATCTCTAAAAGTTGAGCTATGAACTGAAGAAGGTACCTCATGTTGAACACTTGAAGAAGATGTGTTAGGACCAGAAGTTTGTGGGTTAATGGCAGCCTGAGATGTTTGCAGTGTGGCACTCGTAGTAGCAGAAGCTGGAGAAAACATTTGAATCAAACTTGAAATAGCATTAGTAGCAGTAAGATCACAGCTAGATGAAACTTTGTGAGAACAAAACAATCTCTTGTAGGGAAACTCCAGTTCATTGAATACAACATGTCTGGAATAAACACATTCCCTGATGGATGAAGACACATGTATCCTTTATGAGACAGACTGTAGCCAATGAAAACATCCAAAAACTTTGAAAAAATTATAGTTTGGCTTTCTGTTATATATTTTCATAAAAGGTGAAGAAAACTGAAGAACTGATGTGGGCAAATTATTGATGAGAGTGGTGGTAGTAGAAAAAGCCTCAAACCAGAATTTCAAGGGAAGACCACTATGAGCTAGTAAAGTTAATCACATTTCTACAATGCTTCTACGTTTTCTTTCCGGACTCCATTTTTTCATACGTGTAAGGACATGAAAAATGCACTTGAACACCAAGGTTAGATAAGTAGGACACAAAAGGAATGTATTCTCCTCCCATATCAGCTTGGAAAATCTTCACTTTCCTTTCAAATTGCAATTCTACCATCTTTGAAACCTTATGAAAACTGATAAGGCACCTGATTTTAGTTTTAGAGGAAATATCCAAGTAAAACGAGTAAAGGCATCCACAAATGCAATGTAATATCTAAAGCCTTCAGTACACAACATGGGAGCCGATCCCCAAACATCACTATAGATGAGTTCAAGAGGAACTCTTGTAGTTATACAAGCTTTTTGGAATGGCAACTTATGAACTTTTCCAAGTTTACACGAGTCACAGAAATACCTAGTGTTTACATTGAAAGGAAAATGTAATCTACTTAGAACCTTTTTAAGAATCAATGGTAAATGGTGTCCTAGTTTTGCATGCCAAAGCACCGAGTTGGTCTTGGCAGCAACGAAGGCATTAAAACCTGGTAATACACCCTTGTTAATCAACAACTGGTTGTCAGCTTTATTTACAACATCATTACAATTATTTTTATTTACATCTGAACACACTAGAGAGACTAATTTGAGTAGATGTAGGCTCTGAGGAGAAGCTTCCACCAATCTCAGCACATAGAGGCCATTCTTTGATCCTTGATCACACAATTAGTATAATCAAACTCAGCAAAGGCTTGATTGTCTTTAGTAAATCAAACTCAGAAAAGGCATGATTGTCTTTAGTAAACTTAGATAGACTAAGAAAGTTCTTAGTAATAGCAGGCACACACAACACAGCTTTAAACTTAAATCATGGTGTGGTGTGCAATGTGATCAAATTCTAGTATTTCCAATATGCAAAATCTATAATTGAGCACTATTGCCAACAAAAAGTTTATCTTTACCTATGTATTCTGATTTCAGTGAAAAGATTATTGAGATTGGATGTGATATGGTTAGTGGCTCCGCTGTCCACATACCATGTTTGATCTGCAACCGATTCTGGAGTAGCAAAATAAGCAGAGTTAGGGGATGTTACTAAGACATTTTCAGAGGCATGAACTGCTCCCTGATTAAACATGTAGCTCTAAAATTGTTGTTGAGTGAAGTAAGCCTGATTTCCTTGACTATGAGTAACTTGATTTCCTTGTACATTCTGATTCCCCTGAGCTGGTCCTTGATATTGTTGATCAAAGCATTTATAACACTGAAGAACAGCGTGTCCAGGCTTTCCACAAAATTGACTGTAAACTCTCTGATTTCCTCTACCACCATACCTTCCACCACCTTTATTTCTTCCTCTATTTGCACCACCACGAGAATTGTTGCTATTGAATCATTCTCTATTACTATTATTTCCTCTATTATTGTTCATATTCTGACCACTATACACAAAATGAGCTAAAGGGTTTACAATAAGACATGCAACACTATGCAGGTGCTATTTTTTGTTCATGCATTAGAAAACAAAATTGTGCATCTTCAAGAACCATGGTGTTTTTGTTGAGAGGAAATCAGTGTAACCACAAAATCAGATTCATGACCTACTCCATTTAATAGACTCATTATCAAATCTTTGTCACTCACAACCTCTCAAACTGCAGTTAGAACATTACTAATGGCTTTAATTTCATAACAAACTCACTAATTGAATATGATCCCTTCGTAATAGACTGTAATTGTTGCTTTAACTGCATAATCCTAGCCAAAGAACATCAAGAATATGTTTTTTCAATCTTAAACCAGACTTCAAAAGAGGACTTAGAATTGGTTACCTGACCAAAAACACTTGGAGTAAGAGTTGAGAAAATCCAGCTCATCAAGAGCTTATCAGATTTCTTTCGGTTAATGAACTCAGGATTTTCTTGTTGAACTTCAACATCTCCAGATCGAACTGTGATAAACTTCGGAGGAGACAACTTCTCACCATTGACGAAGCCTTCAAGATCTAGAGCTTCAATTACTGTTAGAACTTGTGTTCTCCAAAATATGTAATTGATATGATCCAATTTCAGAGTAAGATTGAGGCTTAAAGTCTTAGCTAGAGAAGAAAAATCCATCATTTTGGTTGAACCAACTACAAAGTTGTGAGATTCGGTTGAGAATGAGTTATTGGATCGATCTTCAGCCATTGACTTAAGTCAAAAGCTCTGATACCATGAAACAATGCCAGTTTATCAAGAAAAACAGAGGTTTTGATATATTGAACCAGAGGTATTCGATGAAAGTTCACAAAGAAGAAAAAGTTAAGAAGCCATTAACATGGCTCTGAGAAGTTTCTATATTGATCACAACTTAATGAATCACTGGTCTTTTACAAGATATTTATATTACAAAGATTTTTAACCAATAACTAATTTCTAACTAATCCCTGATAATCAAGGGAAGAGTAACTAACTCTGCCACGTCAAATTCCATAACAAACTCTTCCATGTCAGATTCCAAACAACCTAACTAACTTTATATCCAACCTTACATTTGCTAAGCTTGAGATGTTCACCAATACCAATTGCACATAATGCAAGCCCTGCTTGATACACTATGCTTCTCCTTACCTGATCGTAGCTTCTAGTTTCATCACTTAGAATACTTTGAAGATCATTATTTCTTATATAATCACTACCGGTTGAATCACTTCTGTTGTGAGCTAGATGAGCAGATGGCAAACTAGCTTTATCTCTAACAGCCACATATTTAAATGATTTCGGTATTGATTTCAGTAATGGTTCCGATATTGGAGCCTCCATGAGATTAGAAGGAGGAGGAGCTTTGCCCAAGCACTCGACTAACATCCTATACAGACGGCCATTGGTGACGAATTTCATGTTAATTTTTCGATCATGTTCAAATAATGAACAAAACTTAAAAATATATTCAAGACTGATCTATGAACTTAAAAACTTTAAAATAAAAAAAATAATAAAAAAATAAAAACAATAGAGTTTTCTCTCGTTTTCCTTCGGTTTCTTAGCAGTCAAACAATGAACAAAACCTAAAAACTCAAGACTGGTCTATGAACATGAATAGAAAAACGAAATTGAAACAAAGAAAAAAAAAGGAACAACAGAGTTTTATCTCGTTTTCCTTCAGTTTCTCAGCAACCAAACAATGAACAAAACAACTCAATAATGATCTATGAACATGAACAGAAAAACGAAACTGAAACAAGGGAAAAAAAAATAAGGAACAACAGAGTTTTCTCTCGTTTTCCTTCGGTTTCTTAGCAGCCAAACAATGAACAAAATTTAAAAACTTAAAACTGATCTATGAACATAAATAGAAAAACGAAACCAAAACAAGGGTAAAAAAAGGAACAACAGAGTTTTAACTCGTTTTCCTTCAATTTCTCAACAGCCAAACAATGAACAAAACAATTCAATACTGATCTATGAACATAAACAAAAAAACAAAACCGAAACAAGGGAAAAAAATAAGGAACAACAGAGTTTTCACTCGTTTTCCTTCGGTTTCTTAACAGCCAAACAATGAACAAAACTTAAGAAACTCAAAACTGATCTATGAACGTGAACATAAAAACAAAACCGAAACAAGAAAAAAAAAAAAAAAAGGTGCAATAAAGTTTTATCTCGTTTTCCTTCAGTTTCTCAGCAGCTAAACAATAAACAAAACAACTCAAGACTGATCTATGAACATGAACAGAAAAACAAAACCAAAATCGAAACAAGGGAAAAAAAAAGAGGAACAACAACGTTTTTTCTCATTTTCCTTTGGTTTCTTAGCAATCAAACAATAAACAAAACTTAAAAACTTAAAACTAATCTATGAACATGAATAGAAAAACGAAACTGAAACCGAAACAAGGGAAAAAAAAAAAGAGGAACAACAGCGTTTTTTCTCATTTTCATTTAGTTTCTCAGCAGCCAAACAATGAACAAAACAACTCAATACTGATCTATGAACATGAACAGAAAAACGAAACCAAAACAAGGGAAAAAAAAAATAAGGAACAACAGAGTTTTCTCTCGTTTTCCTTCGATTTCTTAGCAGCCAAACAATGAACAAAACTTAAAAACTCAAGACTGATCTATGAATATGAACATAAAAATGAACCCGAAACAAGGAAAAAAAAAAAAGAACAACAAAGTTTTATCTCGTTTTCCTTTAGTTTCTCAGCAACCAAACAATGAACAAAACAACTCAAGACTGATCTATGAACATGAACAGAAAAACGAAACCGAAAAAAGGGAAAAATAAGGAACAACAATGTTTTCTCTCGTTTTCCTTCGGTTTCTTAGCAGCCAAACAATGAACAAAACTTAAAAACTCAAGAGAGTTTACTCTCGTTTTCCTTCAGCTTCTCAGCAACCAAACTCAAGAGTGCCACTGACTTGGGAGTCATTTGCCTATGCCTCAAGCTCGTTCATCTACCAGCTAAGCTACGCCCTTAGAGGGAATAAAATTCTACAATTGACCTATATATGTGTCATATTTGAACATGTCTAACAAAATAGCGCTAGCAAATGTTGGATTATAAATATTGAAGACAATTGTGAATCCATAGGAAAAAAAAAGTGGTTTTTTTTTTTTTTTTATACAAACCATTTGACAGTAACTCATAACTCAAACTCCTAAAACATTGTCAAATTGAATGAACATTCTTATCACTAAATTATATTAGACGGTGATAATCATGTTACATTTTAGAATTTGGAACTCGACGGAGTTTCATGATCATAGCCCCACCCAAATGAAGAGAAGTTTAACATATGCCCCAAAATCCTTGTGCCATAAAGCTCACTTAACTGTCCATTGCATGTATATATTTTACCAACACCTGTTTGCATGTCTACACGTGTTCATTTTTCATTTTTCATATTAAATCGTATTTTGCATTAAATTATGCATCTCGCAAAACACGTGCTCCCTCTCGAACCGAAATAAATTTGGATTTCACCAAAATATTTCCATTGAGACTATTGCATTCTGGATTGTGTTTTGTGTTTGTTGAGTCTAATCAAACTAAATCCGATACAAAATAAAAAATAAAATAAAATAAAATAAGGGAATATCTAAACTAAGAAAAGGAAATTAGAATTATAAGCCAACGTGTACAAGTATGATGATCTGTTCCATTGCGGGATAAATGAGATGGATAATTCAATGCTTTTGTAATCAAATTCCGAAGAAGATCGAGGAAAACGGGGATCGAGACAGAATATCTAGAAGAGACTTTATCTTCACAGATAGTGATCGGATATTAATTTTCTGACTAGTCACAGCAACTCGTCTGTGTCTTAACCAAAATCTGCCACCAAACCCACTCCACTCTGCATGCAAGACACGTAATTTCCATTTTTACTCTTCCACTCCTCTTTTTTAAACCTCACCAAACTCTGCTGACATAAAGAAGAAGATCATTTTGAGCTAGAATCATGAGATCAACATCATCAAATCTCTTGAGCTTTCTACTGGTTGTGCTAGTTTTGTTTCATGGAGTGGCCATGGCGAGGCAGAGTATGTACAGAGAAGAAGGAGAAGAAGAGTGGGATTGGAGAAAAGGAGGAGGAGGAGAGGACGAGAGAGGAGGAGGAGGAAGAGGATCCGATGAGCGGCGGTTCTTGTTGCCGAGGTCAGAACAAGTGGTGAGGACTGATGCTGGAGAGATGAGAGTCGTGAGGAGCTCAGGAGATGAGATTGTGAACAGGCCAATGCACATTGGTTTCATCACTATGGAGCCTAAGACCCTCTTCATTCCTCAGTACATGGACTCCAGTTTGATCCTCTTCGTCCGCTCAGGTACTATATATGCTGCTTTCTGATAATTTAAGCTTACAGGTCTAGCGGTTACTGACGATGTGATATTCTGATTATTTAAGCTTCTGGGTTACTGATAATGTAACTTTTTGATATTTAAGCTTCTGTGGTTTAACTGTTACCGACAATTTTGTTTACAGGGGAAGCTAGGGTTGGATCCATCTACAAAGATGAGCTAGCAGAGAGGCGATTGAAGAAGGGTGATATATATCGAATTGCAGCAGGTGCAACGTTTTATTTGGAGAACATTGGAGAAGGACAGAGGCTTCACATCATTTGCAGCATTGACCCATCTGAGAGCTTGGGCTCTGGACCTTTCCAAGTACTAATTCTTCAATTTCTTAACAAGAATTTAAGCTTCAAATTCAATTCAATTCAATTCAATTTGTTTCTAATATTTGCAGTCTTACTACATTGGTGGAGGGACATATATATCATCTGTTCTTGCTGGATTCCGTCGTGAAACGCTTGCAAATGCTTTCAATGTAAGCTCTTAATATAAGTGCATTTATATTTTTCCCTTTCTCTGAATTGGATTTAACAGAATGAAATTTGAATAGGTGTCTAGAGAAGATGTGGAAGAGATCTTTAACAGTAAAATAGAGGGTCCAATGGTGTACGTATCGGATTCTCATTCACCAAAGTTGTGGACAAAATTCTTGCAAATGAAAGAGCAAGACAGGCTGCAAAAACTAAAGAAAATGGTGGAATTCCAAGAAGGAAAAGGAGAAGAAGAAGAAATTTCATGGTCTTGGAGGAAACTCATCAACTCTGTACTTGGAACCAGAACCGGAAACAAGAAGGACAAGGATGACAGAGGAACCAGTAAAGGTCCAGACTCGTACAACATCTACAACAGGAAACCCGACTTCAAGAACAACTACGGATGGAGCATTGCTCTTGATGACTCCGATTATAAACCTCTTAAACACTCTGGCATCGGCGTCTACCTTGTCAATCTCACCGCGGTAATCACTCAACTCCCCGTTGCATATTGAATCGAAGCATTATTTTGTTCAATGATCATGTTAATGTATTATTATCAAACCTCTGGATTTCTTGGTTCCTGATTCTAGGTTTATGTCTTAAATACTATAGTTGGACTCTAACTAACAGATTGGACTCTAACTAACAGATCCAAGGATTCGATTATTGCAGGGATCGATGATGGCGCCCCATGTGAATCCAACAGCAACAGAATACGGGATTGTGTTGGGAGGAAGTGGAAGAATTCAGGTAGTGTATCCAAATGGAAGCTCAGCAATGGACACAATCGTGAAAGAAGGGGATGTGTTTTGGGTGCCAAGGTACTTTGCATTCTGCCAAATCGCTTCCCGCATAGGTCCTTTCGAGTTCTTCGGATTCACAACCTCCGCACGCAAGAACAGGCCACAGTTCCTGGTTGGTTCAAGCTCAATCCTCCGCACTCTGCCTTACCCGGAGCTCGCTGCCTCCTTTGGTGTCAGCGTGGACAGGCTTAGAAACCTCACAGAGGCCCAGAGTGAAGCTGTTATACTGCCTTCGGCGGCCGCAGCGCCACCGGATAAGCCGGTGAAAGTTGAGAGGGTGCCAAATGTGATCAAGAGTTTTGGTCGTGATATGATAATCATGGGGCTTGAATGATTAAAGAGTGTAGTAAATAAAATGTGGGTTTGTGCTCAAAATGGTGTGTTTTTTTTTTTTCCAGTACTTGTTTTTGTTTTTGTTTTTGTTTTTGTTTTTCTTGAAGCATTCTAAGCTTCACTTTCTTTGTTTTGTCTTTTTTATGATATTATTATGTTCATGAGATTTTTAGCTGTGAATTAAATATGAGTTATGTTCTTTAGTAACCATTTTGATCATCTTTGCAATTCTGCATTTCCTTTATTTTTATTTTTTTGAGTTCATTTTACCATCAAGAGGGCTTGGTGGTTCTTTAGTCTTTACTCTTTGTTAAAGACAAAGAAAAAAAAAAAATTATATATATATATATTAACCCCATCCCATAATGCAATTTGAAATGTTTGCGTTATAATAACTTCCAAAATTTCATTAAATTCAAAGGTTGGAATTTTTTTTTTTTTATCTTTTAATAATAAAATTAAAATAGTTCAAAAAAATTAAAAAAATTTAAAAATAGGAAAAAATCTACACCATCTAGATAATCGTCCCATAGCATTAAACTTGTATAGTTATAAATTAATAATGTTTATTGCAAAATATATACAAGTAAAACTCCTGTAAATTAACCTCCTATAAATTAATATTCTCCCTAAATTAATAAAAATTTCCAATTTTAATTCGGATCAATGTAAAAAATTAATAAACCCCTCTAAATAATTTCTTTTTGAAACCTAGTGTAAAATTTTTGATTCCAACTATCACATAAATTAATAATTCCATAAAAATATAAAATATATTACATAATAATCAAGAACTAGAAAAGTACTTTAAGATGCTAGTTTGCACAAGGCCAACATGTTTGATATTTTTGACTTCATCTCATCTTATGAATTGTCCTATTGTTATTTACAAAGAATATAGAAAAGAGAGAATTTTTAGGAGCCATTAGGAACATAATTTTTAGGTATATCTTGAGATCTCTCTTGTTATATACAACCAAAGAATAAGTCTCACTATTTATAGGGTGAGTATCATTGGTCTCTAAGTAATCATATTCCCAAAAAGAATTGGAAATTTTCTTAATAAATCTTTCCTAAATAAGGAATCCTTAAAAAAAAAAAAAAAAAAAAAAATCCCTAAATAAGAAAACCGGCTTCTACACATTTTCTAAGACAAAATAACACTTTACAATGTAAAACCTTTCAAATTAATACTCAATGGTGAGTCCCAAGAATGTTAATTTATAGGAGTTCTACTATACATATAGGGGTGCGGATATTGCCACTCATAAAACTAATTAGTACATCCATATCTAAAATTTTAAAAATAAATATTACTATAAGCATCCATTCTAAATGCCAATAGTACTTACTATTGAAATGAATATATTCATTTTAATACATTTTATTTATAAACCCTCTTGAATTATTAACACGCCCAAGTTATAAAAAAAAAAAAAAAAAAAATTTAAAAATCATATTATTTTTAGAATCAATCATCTACTGATGATGATCCAATTTACTTTTGGAAATATCTCGAATATATGAGTCTTATGAAAAATATGTAGAATTGGATTGTATTTCAATTTGGAATTCTATGATCAAAGTCCTTTGAAAATTCTTTTTCCATTACTTTGTTATATGATAATCATGTGATAATGAGAACGTTTTATACTTGAAATAAAATTAGAGTTTAATTAGGGTTTATCATAAAAACTAGGGTTAATTATAAGTTTTTTTTTTTTTTTTTTAATAACGAGATATAGTTGAAGATATGTGTGTAATTATTAATTTTAAATATATATATATATATATAGTGAGTCTCTCATGAGGGATCCCTTATTTTAATTTCAGTAAGGACCATGATAAAAACACATTGACTTTAATGAATTTTAATCTGAATTTTTGTGTGGATGATAAGTACATTGCAATCTACCTATGAACAAAATTTGAGAATTTTTCGAATACTAGAACTATTTTTCTTGAATTTTCCTATATTTCGCCTATTTTCCGATACCTTCATATTTAACAAAATTTGGATAAATAGTTCTAGTACTCAGAAAATTTTCAAATTTTATTCATATGTAGATTTCATTGAAATCATCATCTACAAAAAAAAAAAATCAGATTAAAATTCATTAAAGTCGATGTATTTTCATCATGGTCCTTACCGAAATTAAAATAAGGGATCCCTCACGAGAGACTCACTGATATATATATATATATATATATATATATATATATATATATATATGGGTGTGAAAAATGAGTGAACATGGTATTTGGTTTATTTTTAATTAAAGTAATTTGTCCTTATTAGTAAATTTCTATTGAAATATTTTTGTAAGAGAACTTCTCTTTACAATCCACAAATTATCTGTCTACACTCCGTTTTAATTTTTTTTTTTATTAATGACAATTTTAACCTGAATTAAAATTACCAAATAAGATTAAAAAAAAAATTCTAAAAACACTCCAAACTAGTGATAAAATGAAGAAAAGGAAACAACTTGGAAGTTGTCATGAGTTTTTTATATGTTTTTCTTTTAATGGGTTGGATTTTATTTCGGTTTCTAATGATGATAAATGATGATATGAGATGATTTGCAGAGATGGGTTTTGCAAAGAAAGTACGAGTTCCTGAGTGAGATTGGATTGAGTTCTGAGAATTTGGGGTGTTACGTGAATGGAAAATCGATGGCAAATTGTCATGTACTCCTGTTATCTCCTCAGTGAATTCGGCTAACAATCAAGTTTATATTTAGTTCAATCTATCTATTTATCTGTATTTGATTATAAATTGATTGGTTTTGTTTTTTAATTGTGATTATGGTGACTTGAATTTGGAACAATCGTTTTCTTTTATGTTCATAATTTGACTGATAATTTGTTAATATTTTATTGCTAAACTTTTAGTACTTGTTTGAAACTGAGTCTTTTTCTTCATAATATTAATTAAAAATTTGATCTTTTAAAATAAAGAAGAGAACCATTTGATGATGTGTATAGTAGGAGTGATAAACCAGCCTTAATTTGTCAATCAAATTGAACACATACATGATACATTTACAATCCCTTGATATTTCATCAATTTTTTCGGTATCGTTCTGATCTCAGACACTTGCAAATTGCAAATTGTTATTAGACATTCTAATTGATCGGCTTAGATTTTGTTTTCCTCATTTCCTTTACAAAGTTTAATCAATCGTAGAGTTTAGTTTCAATATAATGGTTTATTATGAGATATTGTCCTATATTTATGTTTCCTTTAATGCCTTTTGATTGGATTGTTGTTTATCGAAAAGAAATATTGTACTTTTTAATCAAGTTCAAAAATATAAAAATCAAAAAATGAGTCCATTATATGAGTTGTGCCAGTTTTGTCTCTATAGACTAAAGAGATCAAATTCAAGTAACTATTTTCAGAATTAGAGTGTTAAACGATAAAAGAAATAATTTTGGAACAAAAAGAAGTGTCTTTAGATTTTATTTTATTTGGACTGTTAAATAAGTTTTTTTTTTTTTTTTCTTTTCCTTTTTACAAGGGTGTCCAGGCCAGCTTTTACGCACTTCGACTATCAAAAAAAGCTTTCTTTTTGTAATTAAAATTTTTAACAAAATATGAGTGTTTTTTTTTTTTAAGCAGTCCAACAAGAGGGGAAAAGCATCAAAGAAAACTTTAGAAATCCCAACTAGATTAGCACCCCAAAAGAAATCTAATCCCACGCTTGTGACCCCTCAAAAGGAAAAATTTTATTGAAGAAAAACTGAGTGGCAATAAAATATGAGTGTATCAATTAGTTTTATGGGTGATAATATCGGCACCCTATCTATATATATATATATATATATATATGTATGTATGTATATGATATATTATTGTTTGTGATGGTAGCGAACCTGGAATATTGTCAAATTGAGTTCTTCTTACCATCAAGCAATATTTTTAGATCAAAATATTGTCAAACTGAGTGCTTCTTACCTTCAAACTACATTCTACGATGGTGTTGATTTGCAATATTATAAATAAAGACAGAAGTAAGTGAAGATGTAACATATTTTGGTTAATAAGATCTCTAAATAAATTTAGGATTAAGTCATATCTTTATCGTAGAGGTCCTAGAGGACTAATAAATTCAAAGACTCATGGTCATTGAAGTATGGTTTTTATCACTTTTGAAATGTATTAGATTTTGTTTTACATTTTTGTATTACTAAATAAGTATTAATTTATATATACAATTTGTATAAATTACAAAAACATAACATTTTTATCATTTACTTTAATTTAATAAGAAAATTAGCATTAAAAGATTTTTATTTTTTTTTAAGAATTTGTTATTTTTATTTTGATAATTAAAAGTTGTGTAATCTCATCACCTGCAAATCACGTGTAGCAAGGTTCGCTTAATGGTGTGATAACGTGCCAGCGCAACACGGTCGGGAAATGGGTTGTGCAATGTCGGCACGTTAAGCCAAAAGCTAGGGGCCGTGCTTGCGGGCCCACCTTTTTAAAAAAAAAATTGAAACTTAAAAAACTTATATAAAAAAAAAAAAAAAATTAACTTAAAAATTTATTTATTATTTTAATCTAATAAAATAATATGTAAGAAATTGATCAATTTATTTAAAAAATAATTCAAAGAATAAATAATGATGTGAGAAATAGATGACTTATTTCATAAAAAATGTGTAAGTCAGATAAAAAAATATAGGTAAAGATATGAATTTTATTTACTTATTCAGATTTCAATATTACATGATTGCCTCATTAAAAACTTTACCAAGAAAAACCCTTGGTAAAGGAAAAAGAGTGCAATCGAATTACAATTTACAAGTACATGTATAATTAAAATTTAAAAAGAGTGCAATCGATAACTCTTCAGTCTTCAGCCTTCATGGTTATTACCAGAACCCTCATCGACGTATAAGTTGGCAAAATTTTGAATTAGTTCTTCGTCCTCCATTTGATGTTGCATCTTCATTCGAGCATACTCCCAATCCCAAAGACATGTTAATACCTCTACCATCTTAGGAGTTAAAGAAGTTCTTCTTGGTTCGATGATATGTCCACTCGTGCTGAATACATGCTCTGAAGAAATAGTGGACACAGGGATAACAAGTATGTCACGTGCTAGTTGTGACAGTACTGGATATCTGTTGTTATGGTTCTTCCACCATAACAGCAGATCAAATTCCCAGACATCCTCCCTTCCATCGGTTGTTTCCAACAGAGAGAACTCAGTGTTGAGGAAGTTGTTGAGCTCGGCATTTTGAGGTTGAGCAGGTCTTGCAACTGGAGGTTGAGATGAAGAACTTGTTAAGCTCCCACAAGAAGTCCCGCGCCCCCTATTAAGGAGGATGCTTCAACTTCTCTTTAACGGGCGTGTGTCTTGTTCTTCTGATAGTAGCGTGTTTACGCCGTCAAACCTGTGCTCATAAAGACCATAAACTTCGAACAACTTGGTTCGCAGGTCAGTAAACTGTTGAGTAAAATCTAAGTTCAAGTTAATGAAGAAAAGTTTCTAGACCAGATAATTTAATCCTAGGATCTAGTATAACACCTAAAGCATATAGAAAAGGAATCTCAGACCAGTATTTTTTAAATTTCTTCTCCATGGCCACAACTGTAGTGCCTAAGATTTTATCGTTTCTATAAGTGTTAAACATATTAGACATTTCAAAAATCTGATGCATTGCAAGAGAATATGTGGGGTAATAGACACCAGAAAGAAGTACAGTGGAATCATAAAAAGCCTTTAAAATTTTGATAAAAATGTTTGCCACATACCAATCGTCTGCGGTTAGTATTGGACTGCCCATTTTCATATTATAAAAACCAGTAATAGTGACAAAATAATCAATAGCATTTTGCAACATAAAGTAAGTGGAGTTCCACCTTATCGGCATATCTGTTTGAAATCTACGGGGTCGTAGTTGGTTAGCTTGACAGTATTTGCCAAATTCTCTCACTCTTGGATTAGAGCTGCTGATCCAAGAAAGGGCATCTCTGATGCAATCTATACGATCAGTTACAACTTTCAAACCAGATTTTACAACTAAATTTATAATGTGACATGCACACCGTTGGTAGAAGAAATAACCCCCAGCTTGGGGGACATTGTTGTCAAAAAACAAGCCAATAGATCTAGTGTTTTCTGATGCATTATCTAATGTGATAGAAATAATGTGTTAAGTTATTCTATAATCTTGTAAAACATAAGTAATTACTTCATAAATATTTTCAGTGGTATGTTGAAAATCCATGCAACGAAAACCAATAACTCTTTTTTGTATCTTCCAATTAGAGTCTAAATAATGTCCCGTGACACATAAATAGTCATGTTTGGAACATGCGTTCCAAATATCGGAAGTTAGTGCAATAGAAACACTTAGATGCTGTAATTCAGTGATCAAGTTGTTTCGTTCAGTGTAAAACCATTTTTTCAAATCATTTTCAGTGGTTGTTCTAGAAACAGCTTTAAATTGGGGGTTGAAAGCTTTTTGGATAAATTCTTCATAAAAGACACTTTCACCAAAATTAATGGGTTGATCAGTTTGTTCAATATAACGTGCTAGACATTCTCTAGCATACACGGAGTCGTAACTCCAAATCGTAACGGACCCATCTGGGTTCCGTTGTAGTTGTGTTTGTGTTGTAATATATACCTGTCTGTGTTTAGGCATGCATTTTCCCATATGCCTTTCCAAATGTCTCGTTTCCAACCGAGAACCGGTATATAATTTTTGACAAAATTTACAGCGAGCCATTCTTTTGTCCTTATCGTCCGGGCCTGGTATGGTTTCCTGTATAAAACATTGACATACCTTAGATGTCGTCGTTTTGGGACGTGATGTCGGTGTGTAGGAGGAAGGACCTGCTCCCACTGTCGTATTGTTAACACTGTCTCCCGATGTATAAAGGTTAAAGTCATCATCGTCTATGTTCAAACCGTCTGTAAAAATATGATCCATTTCCTATAATATAAATATTAACTCATTAATTAAGGATAAATATATAAATTTAAAAATTGAGCATAAATATTAACTATAAATATAAAAATTAAATTCACCATTTTGAACAAAAAAAAATATAAATTAAAGTTAAATACATAAATGATGCATAAATTTAAATAAAGTTCAAATTAGTATAAATATTTAATATAAATTTAAAAATTGAGCATAAATTGAAATTAGCTATAAATATAAAAATTCACCATTTTAAGCATAAATATATAAAATTAAAATTAAATATATAAACGAAGTATAAATTTAAATAAAGTTCAAATTGGCATAAATATTTAATATAAATTTAAAAATTTAGTATAAATATTAAGCATAAATTGAAATTAACTATCAATATAAAAATTCACCATTTTGAACATAAATATATAATTAAAATGAAATACATAAATGAAGCATAAATTTTAATATAGTTCAAATTAGTATAAATATTTATTTTAAATTTAAAAATAGAGCATAAATATTAAACATAAATTGAAATTAATTATAAATATAAAAATTTGCCATTTTGAGCATAAATATAAAATAAAATTAAATACGTAAATGAAACATAAATTTAAATTGAGTTCAAATTAGCATAAATATTTATTATTTAATTTAAATTTCAAATTTGTGCATAAATGTTATACATAAATTGAAATTAACGATAAATATAAAAATTGATCATTTTGAGTATAAATATATATAAATTAAAATTAAATACATAAGTGAAGCATAAATTTAAATAAAGTTCAAATTAACATAAATATTTATTTTAAATTTAAAAATTGATCATAAATATTAAGCATAAATTTAAATTAATTATAAATATTAAAATTGACTAATTGTGCATAAATATTAAAATTAAAAACTAAATATAAATATTAAATTTTAAAAAATATATAAAACCTAAGAATGAATATACTAATCATAAATATTAAAATTAAAAACTAATCATAAATATACTAAGAATAAATATAAAATATAAAATATAAGAATAAAAATACTAAGCATAAATATTAAATAGAAAAACTTAAGTATAAATATCGAATTTTAAAACTAAGCATAAATAATAAAATTTAAATAAAAAATAAATTACCTTTGTAGTTTGTACTTTGTAGAAGAAATGCCTAGACTTGAGAGAATGAGAGTAAAGAAATATTTGGTAGAGATATTAGAGAGTAGAGATAGAGAATTATTGAATTAATTATATTAGAGATTAGAGAGTATGAGAGTGTGTAGAGACTAGAGAGAGTAAGATTAGAGAGAGAGAGAGAGAGAGAGAGAGAGAGAGAATGAGAATGAGAATGAGAATTTAGAGATAGTGTAGAGAGTGTAAAATATTTGGAAATGAAATGGGTATATATAGGAAAGGGGAAATGAGGGTAAAATGATAAATATGAGGAATTTGATTTATTTAAAAAAAAAAAAAAATTAAATTAAATATGGGCCAACGGTCATATTCAAAAGAATTTAAAAAAAATTGCAATGGTTAAAAAGGGTGCAACGGGCCAACCGACTGTTGGCCTAGACACATGAAGGAAACGGGCCGGGCCAGGCCGTGCCTGGCACGGCCTGCTACCTTCGTGTGCCTAAGCGGATCAGGCCCAGGCCTGGCCCAAATTTACGCCATTAGGTTCTCACTGGTCCATTTTTATTTTATTTTTTTTCTTTTTTCCCAAAGAAGAAAAGAGAATTAGACCTGTACAGCAGAAATCAAGTGAAGCAAATCTCAAAATCATCGACCACCATGAGAGGCCACAGCAATCGTTCTCTTCTTGTCGTCTCACTTGTTCTTCTTCTCTCGCTTAGCTTCACGATACAACTTGCGCAATCCGAAGTTATAAACTTGACTCCTGACACTTTCTCCGACAAGGTAACGACGCCGCAACTGACCTTACTTTTCCACAAATTTTTACACTGTTAGTTCTCTTTATTTAGTAACCAATATCACAGATCCGTGTTTCTACGTGAACTTGCAATCTGGGTTACGGGGTTTTTTTTTTTTTTTTTTAATGTTATAAGAGTTACTGGGTTCTCAATTCCTATGGTTGCTATTGTGTGTGATATTGCTTTGTTACAATTAAGATGGGTATTGGAGAAATTGTGGCATTAATGTAATAGCTTTTTTTTTAATCTCTAGTTTTTTTACTTTTTGTGATTGATTGTTAACTTTTTAGGTCATATTGAGCATCAGTCTATTTGTTGAGAGTTTTTGGCAATGGTGTTTGATTGAATTCGTTGTTGTTTGCGCTGGTATTATTTGTTTTCTGATTGCCCAAGTAGTGCTTAACAATTGCTGAATAATTTTTTGTCTGTTTGCACCACCGATATCAGAATTGATTGATTGCCTATTCAAGATCAATGTAGAAATTAAAAGTGATACAAAGAGGGTTAAACATAGAGTTATAGTGTGTAAGGGAGGGTTGGAGTATGCTGGATTTCGAGGGTAGTAAATGTTAGAGAAATACGGTTCACCAACTATAGTTTAAAGGCTTCTTGTTGTTCTTATGTTGGCTTGTTTTGAACAGGTGAAGGAAAAGGACACTTTGTGGTTTGTGAAATTTTGTGTACCTTGGTGTAAGCATTGGTAATTAATCTCACTTTTGCTAATACACAAGTGAATTCAGACTTGTTTATAGAGGTATTATTTCGTATAATGTGTTCTGATAACCATAACAATGTGTTTCAGTAAGAAATTGGGGTCATTATGGGAGGACCTGGGAATGGCTATGGAAGGGGAAGATGCAATAGAGGTTGGAGAAGTGGACTGTGCTACAGGCAAATCTATATGCACCCAAGTTGATATTCATTCCTATCCTACATTTAAACTCTTTTACGAAGGAGAAGAAGTTGCAAAATATCAAGGTAAAATTCTAAGTTTAATTATTTGAAAGATATTATGCTTAGTAGCTTATTTAATGTGACCGTCATGATTCAGATTGTGAAGCTCGGCTTTTAGCTTTCAATGATCATAAGTTGAATCCTCAGTTTCTTGTGATAGTATTGATTTAAAAAAAAAAACTTATATTATCCATTCACATGCATCTGAGGCTCTTTAAAAGGAGTGTATCCTTGGGATTAAGATGAAATGCTTATGGTTAGTATTCAATTTGTATTAAAAAACTAATTGCATCTGACTAAAGAATATTAAAACAGAGAATCCTGTAACCTTTCGAGATGAGTGATATCTAAAACGAAACCCAGGAGAGTCCTCTTGTTGATATTGAAGAGTCAAAGGTTTGGTAAAGCTAAGGCATCTACATATACAGATTAGGTAATTGTAACCCTGTTGACCATCCTTGAAATAACACTTTAGAGTCTCAGGTCCTTCATCCTAAAGCTTCACAAGTCACACAACTGCTTATATGTTTAGTTTAGCTTAGTTTAATAGAACTACATGCTAGAATTCAGCTCTAATGTTTAGGCACTTACTTCTAGACTTCAAAATAGGCTGACCATGAATCGAACCATTTAGGCCATATGTGCACCACGTTATCCTTTCCTAACAGTGCCACCAATAATGCCTTGGTTATATGATGGCTTAAATTGTTCATTTCATGGGTAGGAATATGTTATTCATGGGTGTGATGTCTGCCCAGATGAAGATGCATTGATGATATAGGATATCTTCATATGTTATTTTGCGCTAAAATGAAGGGTAATGATTTTTTTAATAATCTTTGATCAAGAAAACTAGATACTCTGTGATGTGCTCTTCTTGGGGCAACTTTGTAGTGGGGATTTGATTTAGGGAACTACTAGTTGGTTATACATTTGAATTTTAACGTACGGCATATGTTAGGTTTCTCCAAGCTTGAAACTGGTTTTTCATTACAATGGCAGACCCATGTCACTTGGTGTTTAAGCCGACTAGCTGAGTTCCAATTTCTTTGGCATATGCTACTACAATTGTTACAGTTTCTCCATGTTTGGAACTGTGAGAGATTTAGAAGTCTGATTTCTTGGAATGAGTCGTTATAATTTAATTAGAAGAATACTAATGAATAAGAAACAATTAATGCAGTTTTGAAGAGGTAAAGAGAGAGAAAGACATTTAAATTAATAGAGTATGTAGTATGAATTCTTCTGTTTGCGGCTTGTTGAAATGTCTCGGTCCATCATGTAAGTCTCTCTAATGAAATCCTGTCATTTGCATATATCTATGCATGGATTTTAAATTCAAAGTCATCACCATAATTCAAGTTTTTCAAAAAGGACCAATACATAGCAGGGACTTTATGGGATGACTGTACAGATCATGTTATATGCCTGTCCTATTGATGCATTCCTCCTCGTTCAAACGGGATTACTGCTACTGTAGTTTTGTACTAATCAATGTGATGAAATTCTTTTCACAAGTAAATTGATGGATTATCGTTGGCCAAATCATCTAACTTCATTTTCTGCGAATGATCAGGGCCAAGAGATGTTGAGTCACTTAAAACGTTTGTTTTGGAAGAAGCCGAGAAAGCAGCAGCAAAGGTCCAAGGTGATGATGATAAGGAATTGTAATAATTTTATAAGGTAAACAACAGTTTAATGGTTGTAGTGATATGGATTTTAAAATCTCCTGTAATTGTTCAAGTATGAAACAGCTCTCTATGTCTTGCAGAAATTGATTTCCATGGAAATTGTCTGACAACTAGATGAATTCTTTGTTGTAGGTTTGGTTCTTTTCCGGTGATACGACGATTGCCAGTGGCCCTTCACAGGAGAATACACGATGATATCTATTTTCAACATGAACGGGTGGGATTACATTTGAGTGCGAGATCAAAGATGTTTTTGTTGTCATCTTGTGATCAGCATTTTGTTTAATCAAAGTGGATACCAACATAGCAGAGTGACTAATCTTTTAATTAAGGATCAGTTTTTGCTTTAAAATTTTAGGTAAGTTTTTTACTATTGAGAGATGATTAATGTATCAATTTCCTACGAAATCACAAAAAATTTATGAGAGAATTTTGATATTTAATTATTGCTTTAAATATTTGCTACAGTAGAACCTTTGGTATAATAACATTATCCAAAATTATAGATGCGGACAGTCCAACAAAGCATATTAATTGCAAATTCGTATATGATATATAAATCAAAAAATAAAAAATAAAAATGCAATCTGATACTACTAATCATCACAAAAATATTGTGTTGTGATGCAAAACATATTCAAGCAAAAAAATAAATTTGAGAAACTAGAATATTGAAATTAAAATGTGCTCAGCTATTAAAAACATGTAATTTCGACTCAATTTAACACTACAACAATGACAAGGCATAAATTGCAAAAATCCGAACTACAACCAGATAATATCCAGATGCTCAAACAGTAGATGGACTAGTAACAGAAGCATTATAAAAAGCTGTCCACAAAACCAACAAAATAGACGACCAAACAAGACACAAAAATAGATCATCAGATCAAACTCGGAAAATAACTACCCATCATCCTAGCTACGGTAGATATCCTCTCCTCCTCACTTCTTCTTGGCAGCAGCCTTGGTCACCTTGGCTCCAGTTGGGTCCTTCTTCTCCACACTCTTGATGACACCAACAGCAACCGTTTGTCGCATGTCTCTCACGGCAAAACGACCCAATGGTGGGTACTCTGAGAAAGTCTCGACAACCATGGGTTTGGTGGGAAGCATCTTCACGAAACATGCATCTCCGTTCTTCACAAATTTGGGCTCCTTCTCAATCTCCTTACCCGATCGCCTGTCAATCTTGGTCAAGATCTCAGCGAACTTGACAGCAATGTGGGAGGTGTGGCAATCAAGCACTGGAGCATATCCGTTTCCGATTTGCCCAGGGTGGTTCATGATGATGACCTGAGATGTGAAGTTGGCAGCCTCCTTGGCGGGATCATCCTTGGAGTTTGATGCAACGAATCCACGCTTGAGATCCTTCACGGCAACATTCTTAACATTGAAACCAACGTTGTCACCTGGAAGCGCCTCCAGGAGAGCTTCATGGTGCATCTCCACTGACTTAACCTCAGTGGTCAGACCAGTGGGTCCAAAAGTTACAACCATACCAGGCTTGATGATACCGGTCTCAACACGTCCCACTGGAACAGTTCCAATACCTCCGATCTTGTACACGTCCTGAAGTGGGAGACGGAGGGGCTTGTCTGTAGGCCTCTTGGGTTCATTGATCAGGTCAAGGGCCTCAAGGAGGGTTGGCCCCTTGTACCAGTCGAGGTTTGTAGACCTCTCAATCATGTTGTCACCCTCAAAACCAGAGATGGGGACGAATGGGATTTTGTCGGGGTTGTAACCGACCTTCTTCAAGTAGGAAGAGACTTCCTTCACGATTTCATCAAACCTTGCCTTGGAGTACTTGGGGGTTGTGGCATCCATCTACATAAATAAATTCACAGAAACAATTTAATATCCCATTGCAGATAAAAATTCAAAACCAACTAAAATTAAACCACCATAGTGAAGAAATCTGCTCACCTTGTTACAGCAGCAAATCATCTGCTTGACACCGAGGGTAAAAGCAAGCAAAGCGTGCTCACGGGTCTGGCCATCCTTGGAAATACCAGCTTCAAAACCACCAGTGGTGGAGTCAATAATAAGGACAGCACAGTCAGCCTGTGAGGTACCTGTGATCATGTTCTTGATAAAGTCACGATGTCCAGGGGCATCGATGACAGTGCAGTAGTACTTGGTGGTCTCAAACTTCCACAAGGCAATATCAATGGTAATACCACGTTCACGCTCAGCCTTGAGCTTGTCAAGCACCCAGGCATACTTGAATGACCTCTTGTTCATTTCAGCAGCCTCCTTCTCAAACCTCTCGATAACACGCTTGTCAATACCACCTAGCTTGTAGATCAAGTGACCAGTAGTGGTCGACTTTCCAGAGTCGACATGTCCAATAACGACAATGTTGATATGAATCTTTTCTTTACCCATGATGAGATCTCAGAAAAAACACTGCAGCAGAAAAACTCACAATCAGAATAGTCAACAATTAATACACCAAAACACATCATAAACAACAAAACAAGCAAATATAAATAACATACAAAAATACTATCAAACAAGAGATCTTAAAGCATAATTATCATTTCTACATAAAACATTATCCTCAATCGGCTTGCACTTAATATTATTCATATGACTTCAAATAGACTAAACAGACATAAACAATAATTTCAACTATTCAGTGTTTTCAGAGTAATAACTGGTTCACAACAATAGTCCTACACAGTTGAAATCATCATTTTATTAAACTGTAACTTATCAATCTACAAAATAAATCGCAAATCAAACTTTGAAAACAAGATATGAAAATTAAACATATTAACATGCATCGGATAACAATATTTATAGTCACTAGAAATTTTATATTAAAAATCTAAAAACAAACAGAATCAGAAATTAACAGATATACAGAGATACAGATCTAGCGAAAACTCCATTAAAAACAAATCTTAAGATATCAGCTGAGTTTTAAACACGAAAATCTAAATCTACTACCACATTCAATGATACAAAAGCTCGATAAAAACAACAACAACAACATGCAAATCAAATCAACGAGAAAAAAAATGAGAGAGATCCGAACCTGTAGAAGAAGATTGGAGGAGATAACTAGATGGAACTCTCTCGTCACGCCGCCTTGAAAACGCAGAGAGAGTGTCTGTGTGTGAGAGAGCAGAGAACGAGTTGCGTGAGAGAGCTGTGGTTTTATAGTGGAATTGGCCACTAGGTGTCTGGGTCGCGTTTAGGGTTTTTATCTAAGCCGTTGGATTGTAAAAGTGAGATCCAACGGCTGGAAATATCAGTTTGCCATGTCGGATGCCATTTTTGACTTTTGTGAATTGCCGTGTGTGCTGCTGCGTCGGCGCGTCGCCATATAGTCATTATAGTGGTGGAAGATTTAGCACTTTCTTCTTCGGTAATTACCAAATTAACCTTGCTAATCTTTTTTGTATGGGAATTTTTTAGCATTCTAGAATGTTCCTTCATTTTTGCATTTATTTGAAATGTTTTTTTACAAAGATAATGTTTAATGATAATATAAATTATGAGATGATTCTCTTGTCTGTGGATAATGTAATAAGTTTTTTTTAATCTTTTTTTTATAAATATTATAATAATTCGGGGTTTTTGGAAGACTCGAACCCACCACCTCATGGTGTGTATGAGGCGCTCAGTACATTCAGCGGTGATTTGATTAAATGATATAAGTTTAGTTAAAAAAAAAAAAATGGATTCGTTAAAAAAAAAAGAATCCGATTCAATATTTTGTAAATTTTATATGTTTTGTTTGAGAATTTTAGTTGTTTGATTGAAAAGAATTCTTTAAAGAAAAATACAATAAGTAATACCAAAACTAATAATGTTCAATGAAGTTGCATTTGAAATTTTTTAATTATACTTGTTAGTGTCTACTGAGATCTTAATATTTATTTAAAATAAGTATTTAAATCTAGAGTGAGTCTCTCATGAAAAATCTCTTATTTTAATTTCGGTAAAAACCTTAATGAAAATACATCGATTTTAATAAATTTTAATCTGAATTTTTTGATGGATGATGAGTTTATTGAGTTATTGAAATCTAGCTATGAACAAAATTTGAGAATTTTTTTAATACTACAACTATTTTCCGATGCCTACATATTTAACAAAATTTGGATAAATAGTTGTATTCGGAAAAATCTCAAATTTTGTTTATATGTAGATTTCATAGAACTCATCATCCATAAAAAAAATTCAAATTAAAATTCATTAAAGTCGATATGTTTTCATCATGGTTCTTACCGAAATTAAAATAACGGATCCATCATAAGAGACTCACTCTTTAAATCTAATCATGCTCACACTAAGGATCACACTCACATATTTGTTTTCATTTGATAAATATCACCAAAATTATAAAATTAAGATTTGAATTTGATGATCTTTTTTTTACACAGTTCTACCTGAGCAATAATACTCCACAACTCAAAAATATATCGCAAGGAAGAAAACATTGTTAAATTGAATGAGCATAATTTAACACTAGATCACATTTACTATTAGATTATTATTAAATTATTTTATTAATTATCAATTAAACACTAAATCTATATTAAGATTGGAAACTCGGAGACAGGATGGAGAATTTGGCAGACATTGCTGTAAAATAATATCATAACTTCCAGACAAATGAGGGAATAACTCAACTAATTTGACGGTGAACACTGAACACTGAACAGCACAGCCGCCCTCAATTTCCTATCTATGATTGCAACCAAACAAAACAATTTTCGGTCACTACAATTTGTCCTATTTTGCTGGTGAGATACCTTTTATTTGCATTCGGAGCACATTTACTAATCAAGAACTCAAATGAGGGAATGAGAAATTAATTCATAATCTCCTGTCCAATGGAACTTGATTCTCTACGCACCCAAGATCACAAATAAAAGAAGAAAAAAATTACTTCCACCCAATAGCTAATCATAACCCTAGAAAGCAACATATTCATATCAAATATCAATCACCTACAGAAGCTAGCTAATAAACAATATATACATTTGGAAGATTGGGACTTGAAGACCATAAAAATATAGAAATTTTGACAAACAGGCTGCTTACATGTATATCCTAAGCTTTATCAGGTCTGCTTTGCAACTTTAAACAGGGCTCACACATGAGAAAAGTGAAAAAGAAAAGAAAAAGTTGAAAGAAAAGAAACTTCTTTTGCTTTCATTATCAATTTAATATTATTATCATTAATACATATGTTGTCATATTCAATAATTCAAATATGCACATCTCACTGAAGGGGAGACAGGGAATCTTTTGTCATGTTCAAGAGCTCCTGAGTTCATACAAGATTCCATGATACAGTTTCTTGAAACCAGAAAATAACAGTCATTCTTTGTATTGTATCCATTAATGGAGACTGCAGAGTGAAACACATACAGCAATCCATTACCTTGCTTGGCTGCTTCATGGTGGAGTAGGTGACACGACCTCCTTTGAAACTAGCAGTTCTATCATGGAGAAATTCTTACAAGTTGGGCCCTGCAAAAGACAAAAACGAATTGTAGATCATGCAAGCAAAAGGCTATACTATTATTTTGTTAAAGAATTTAGTTATGATAGTTGGGTCATTTCTTGTACAACGTTTGGGATTAACGGTTCTTCAACCTAGTAACAAAGTATATTTAATTACAAGATCTAGATCCGAATCCTTCAAATTCCCTAGTGACAAGTGGGTAACCATATTCAGCTTCTCACTAATTTAAAATATACCATGATTACGAAGCACTAGTAGTAGTGCTTCCTTCCTATAACCTTTCCACCACTATGATTCTTTTTGTATTATTAGGTATTCTCAAATAATGCAACTTTTTGAGATCAGTAACCACTTTGCATTATTTCAAAAATACTGCAATTTAACTTTAAAAAATGGTAATCCCAAAGTCTATTTGTCCATCGGTTAACTTCTTCTTCTTTTTTTTCTTTTTTTTTTGGATAAGTCCATCAGTTAACTTCTTCCCCAGGGCAAAAGTTTCACTTCAAGATGCACATTTAGTCATTTCCGTTCCAATTCAATAATAATTATTATTATGATTATTACTTTTACTCAGAATACCTAGACCGTCATGAAATCAAAATCTATCAGCTTGTAAAAATAAGCATAACATCTTGTACCTTTTGTAGCAGAAAGTTGGGTAGCCTCAGTACTCACCATTACTGTTGAAAGAGTTTTTTGACTATCCAACCATGATCATCAAAGCCTACAAGTCAATTGCTAACAATGACTGCTAATTGCACTGATCAGAAAAGTATAAAACTTGAAAATTATGTTTATCTGCAAAAGTCAAACAATTTGTTATAATTTATAAGTGTATCAGAGACACAAGGAAATATTCTTCCCGAAGAAGTTAACTTAATAATGAGACTCTGAACACAGAATGTTTAACATAATCACAAGCCTCATTTACCCATTGATTAACACGATTTTGTGCTTGATGTTGTGTGTGGGAGTACTGGGGAAAAAATGATTACAAAAAAGAGGCATAGGATTAAATCTGCATTGGGGAAAGAGGAAAAAAAAACTACAGAAACTATTAACCAAATCAAGGTCATGCTTTTAAAATTTAAGATTTGCATAATATTTTTGTACCAGTTTCCAACCACTCGAGACTTACTCAATTTGAACATGGTGCCAAAATGCATTTGATTACTTTTCCAAATGAAGTATTTCTAAACATTATTACCTCAAGCGCTTTCTGTCATTTGAATCATCAAACTCATCTTCGAACACATGCTGGAGCTTCCTGTAAGTATGCCCATCTACGAGGTCTTTATCGTGCAACTCCTTCAACAATTTCATGGCTTCTTCTACCCTTCCTCGTCTGCACATCTCATCCACGACAGTTCTGTATGTAATTAAATCAACCAATCTTTGTTTTCCAATCATCTCCCACAGAGAACTCATTGCCTCTTCAACCCCGCCACCAAGAGCCAACGCATTAACAAGCGAGTTGTATGATCTAGCACTCGGTACAAACCCCTTTTGTTTCATCTCATCACACAACTCCCTAGCATTGTCTGTCCGACCCTGGGCACACAATCCATGGATGAGATAGTCGTAGGAAAATGAGTTGGGCAGACAGTTGTAGACCGCATCCATTTGATGGAATATTCTAAGGGCATCGTTAACATGATTCGAAAGCACGTATCCTTTTATCATGGAATTCAATGAAAAAATATCGGGGTCAATCCCATCGTTGACCATTTGCTTGAACAAACATCTAATAGTCTCCATATACATATGATTTATATAAGAATTCCTTCCCCTACTCAAGAATGCCGTGAACAAAATATTATACGTCCCAATTGAAGGTCTACATTCCAAGTTCCT
This sequence comes from Acer saccharum, assembly GCA_030490815.1. Lineage (NCBI taxonomy): Eukaryota > Viridiplantae > Streptophyta > Magnoliopsida > Sapindales > Sapindaceae > Acer > Acer saccharum. The sequence continues at coordinate 48,392,786 of CM059868.1, read as the reverse complement.
ACTATTCTTCATATGCTTAAATATATTCACAGCTCTAGTCAACTTCCTAGCTTCAGTGAAAAAATATATTATGGTATTGTAAAGAGCCTCAGAACCAATATAAGGAACCGCAAGCACTTGATTAACCACATCGTCCATTTCTTGATACATTTCTGCCGCACCAAGCTTCTTTATCGTGATGTGATAAGTGAACACATTGTGCCTAAACCGAGGCTGCTGCGATGCCCAGTTGAACAGCTCCAGACACACTAAAGGATCTTCTTGAAGAGTTATAACATTGCATAGTTCTTCATTACTGAATCTTGGTGGGAGTTGAGAGACTGCCCGTTGAAATCGTGCTTCGTCAAGAGTAGGTTTGCTGTAAGCTTTCGTTCTTTTACTTATCCTTCTCCTCAACGATCTCGTTGGGGGTTTGGTTGAGTAAAAAGAACATAAAATCACACCGGAAGAACAACTACCGGAGAGTTTGCTAATACGGGTTTGGTTTAAAATGCGTACAGGATTCAATGTTTTGGTCACCGGATTCGAATAGCATAAAAATTGGTGAATTATGTTTATAGGGCGTAACTGTTTGATAAAATGTCTGTGAGAGAAAACATGCCTCAAGCAATCATTCACAACACTGTTATTCATCATAGCATCAAAAAATGAATATCACGCAGCAAAATGTAGAAGAGATCAGTGGAAATTGAAATTGAAATTTCCCTGATAAATTTTGCTTTCAAAGTCGATGAAAATACATGTAATAAGATCGATTACTAACTGTTTGTTTTTTGGAAATTGAAATGGAACTGGAAGAGTCGAAGATCTGACCTTTAATGGAGTTGCAATGAATGCGAAATAAAGAGCTAACACGCATCGAGCATTTGCTCTGTGTGTGTGAGACTGTGAGAGAAGTGAAAAACAGCGGTTTCAACTGGAAGGACCTGCGGATTCAATTTATGTGGATCCGGATCCCCACAGACCCGGACTCAAACCCGTGTGGATTCGGATTTGTGTTTGGAAAAAAAAAAAACCCGAATCAATTATAATTCCAATAAATATATAATTAAGCCTGGTATTATTTCAATAACAAATCATTAAAGTAAGTTTTTCTGAAAAAAATATACTAAAAGATGAAATCTAATTTCATGTGATCTAAATTTGAGGATATTTTTTTACTATGAAACAGAAATCAAGTTTTATTTTCTATTTTCTATAGCATTTTAATTTGCTAGCTAGTTGCCTGTTTGTTTTTTTACCACCGCTCAATGTGGTTCAACGTTAAGAGTGCTTATTCAGCTTGATAATGTCTGAAATTTGAGTCGTCATTATTGTAAGTGGTATATATATAAAAAAAATAATAATAATAATAATAATAATAATAATAATAATAATAAAACTATGCTCTTGGTGTTTATTCTGAAATCTCATTATGGAAAAGGAGAAATTTCATATAACATTATATTATGCACACTAATATGTTTATTTTTCAAACATTATGATGAAGATTTGGTTCCTAGGTTTAATTGATTGTTCATTGAGTGCATTTGTGATTTTGTGTAAGTGGTTGGAGGCCACTAAATTGGTGTTATTCCTTTGTTGATGTCATTTAAGTCTGTTTAGTTTCTTAAAGTCCTGCGTTTTGATTATTGTTCGGGACAAAAAAATGAGGCACTTCTAAGCACATTTTTCTTAATTTTCTGGAATCTTCCTCTCCTTGTTGTCCTCATTTTATAAAGTTTATTATGATGAGTTGGCATGACATGTGTCACCATGTATTTAGTTTGCATGACATATGTTATAGTTTGAGTGACGTGTGTATTGTTGTGTGTTAGAGCCTCTCCAATGTAAATATACATTTGAAGAAAATTGACTGTTACATAGGATAAAAAGTTAAAAAGTTAGAAAAACTCTCTCTAATACAATTATCTAACTTCAATATGGAGATGATGTGACCAAAAAAAAAAGTTAGAGAATATAGAGTTGGGTTTCTAATTCTAGAAACTCTCCTAGAAATACTGAATAGGATTCCTAACTCTTTCCACCGATAATATTAAAACTCATTTAATTGTAAAATAAAAGATAAAAGAGAGTAAAATAATTGTTTTATTATAATTGGTCATAAAATTGATGCATATTTGACTTTAGATAATTGTATTGAAAATGTGAATATACACAATGGATATAAACGCTGATGTGACACTATTTAGAAACTCAATGATTATGTATTCCGAGTGTGGTTAAATTTAGTACCAACAATTATGATGTCATGTCATTTGATGTAAATTCGAGTACGATGGTTTTATTATGTTCAAATCAAAATTATATATGCCTTGACATCTCGTATTAGCACTTAGCTTCATTATGTTTGTATTTTCATTGTTGGCTATTCTAATTATGTGTTTTTCTCTTGCTGTATTTTTCCCGATATCTCATTATGTGTAAAGAAAAGATGATTCATATCAACTTTCTTTTTTTTTTTTTTTTTTTTTTTTTTTCTTTTTTCTTTTAAGTTTTTTGTCATCGATAGGATTCAAGCCGCTGGTTTGAAAGTCTACCCAAACCCCAAACCCCAAACTCATCCATCTACCAGCAAAGCTATGCCCCTGGAAGCAAAATCTATAATCAGCATATATCAACTTTCTTGTTAAATATGCATGTTTATATACGAAATCCTTTTTAAGTGATATTCACTTTTAACAAAGTGGATTTGTACTTACTTTTCACTTCTGTGACGGAGGTTTGAGTTTCACTATCGAATCCCGTCTTTTTCCTTTATGGATTGTTATTTATTTTTTTAGTTTTTGACGGCTTTAGCTGACTTATCTAGGCAATTGATACCTCATTATCAACTAATTTTATCAATTAAATTAGTATCTGGCTAAATACAAATATATCATCCATCATATTATATAGATTATTCAAAAAATTATATATATTTTTTAATTTGATGATTATAGAAATGGTTAATAAGTTAATTTATTTATAACGAAGTTGAAGTAATTCAATCCGAGTCTTCATACCCATGTCAATAAAATCGTAAATCTCCTTTTCTTAAATGTGATAAATATTTTTGTGACTATTACAAAAATTGACCGTGAAATGATAAAATTCATGTCATGTGAGTGCAATTATCATCTCAATGATTGAAATACAAATTGGGATGTTTGACGTTACTCTTTGCTAATAATATACAATTTAAAATCCTAATTCAATTTATTTATTTTTTTGACAATATCTATTAATTCGAGACCAGGTATTTTTTTTTTTAAAGCTTCCGTCATTGGTAGGATTCGAGCCGCTAACTTGGGAGTCATTTATCTAAGTCCCAAGGTCATCCATCTACTAACTGAGCTACACCCCTATTGACTAAAATCCTAATTCCTAAACTTTGACTATTTGTTATATATTGTCTATTAAGATCCATTGTCTTGGTGGTTGGAAACTTCAAAATGAAGCGTCACTGATCTCTCAATTACTCATTAAATCGTAAAAATCACACAACGTTGTGGGAGTCGCAATATGGGCATATGGGCCATGTCTGTAGAATCTATCGGTAGATTACTTAGCTTTCAAACCAAAAACTATACCCATTAAATTCTCACCAGTGACATTTATTAGAGTGAAGGCCACACACATTGCCAAAAATGTGGTTGAACATTGTACACACAAACTGTTTTGAATGTTTGTCATTAGTTTTACTCATATTTATTTCTATAGCTCTCTCTATGCTTTTTAAAAATATATAAATACAAATCAATTCAGATCATTAAGGAATTTGATAAATAAATTTAAAAAAAAAAAAAAAAGATTATTCCAATTTTGTGAATTTCAAGAATTGTTATAAAAATAAGCTGATCTAAGAATATCATCATTAATTTTAGATTTAGCTTAAAGTCTTAAACATTTGATGTCAGTATTTTATATATATATATTTTTTTTTTAAATTACAACAACTACCAGGACCCTACGAGAACTGGATTTTACTAGCACAGCCCGGACAACTACTCCCACAAGGGGGAAAGGGCACCCACACATGAGGTGGGACAAGGAATGAAATTGCATATATATATATATATATATATATATATATATATGTATGCACATGCTGGGCGTTGAACTGTTGTGGTGGAGTCTCCCATCGGAGAGTCACACGACATTGGCAAAAGGCCATTGTCCATTTGATGTCAGTATTATCCATTGAAACTTGAAAGACTTAGCTGTTATCCAAGAAATAGCCAAAAAAGAAAGAAAAGAAAAAAAAAAGTTTCTTGAGAGTATAGTGTTAGTACATGTGAATATGTGATGTGCTGTGCAGGGACTATGAACAGAAAATTACAAAGACGACCAAAAAAAAAAGATCAAACAGAGAGATCACAGAAACAAATTATATCTAGGGAGAAGAGCCAAAACAAAAATTTAACAAACAGAGATCAAAACAATAATATATCTAATCAAAATCAAGGAAATTTTAAGGCCAAAACTAGGCTTAATTAGTGATTTGTTTTAAATTAACATACATATAGTGATCATGATTGATCGATTCTAGCTAAGCAGCTTTTGCTGTACAATTAGACAAGCAAATGTTGGAGAGATCTTGTAAAAGACAGGCAAGATCCTCATCATCAACAACAAGAAAAGCTTGTTGAAGCTGTTCTGTTTCAAAGTTTGTTTGAATACCCATCTCTAGATTTCTATGGAGTACCTCTGATCTTCGTGTCTTCTTCTTCTTCTTCTTCATAGCTTCTCTTCTGAGATCATGATCAGCCATACTGCACCCCACACCAAAAAAAATAATTAGAAAATCATGAAACAAATTAACTTCAAAGATCATAGCATATTTGAAGAGAGAGAGTGAGAGAGAGAGAGAGACTCTTTGGAGAAAGTGAGATGATGAGTGATCCCAGAAACACAGAGAGGAAGACCATAGGTTCCATGGAGGCTTAGCATGGACTGCATTTTTTTTTTTTTTTTTTTGGGGGTCTTTTTTTGGGTTTGAAGGAGTGCCGCAGCAGAGAGAAATTAAAAGAGAGATAGAGAGGAGAATAAAGGCAAGTGGGGGGGTTGTTCTCTACTTCTATGTGATTTTTTGCCTTTGGAATTTGGATACAATTTATCTTTTTTATTTAATAAAATATGTATAACGATATATCTATCTACTTATATACATTCTTTTTCTTTTTCTTTTTTCTTTTTTTTTTTTTTTTTTTTTTTTTAAGCTTTTTGCCTTTAGCAGGATTCGAGCTATTGACTTTAAAATCATTTGTCCAAACCCTAAACTTATCCATTTACCAGCTGGGCTACACCCCTGAGGCCCGTGGGGCCAATGAGTTATAGATATTTACACATGTATATATCAATCATTTTATCCTTAGTACACATTGATATTATAAAATAACATTTGTTTATGTTTAATCAATGATCACAAACTTTAAAATAAAACTCATAAGTGTAGAAATACTTTTCAAAAATTTTGAAAATAATTTATTTTTCATTTTTATATATGTTTGTTAAGGGCAGTTATGTGTGAGTGTGCTCTAAGCTCTATGTTTAAAAAGGAGTAAACAGATTCTAGCTTTTGGAAGTAATGAAGAAGACAACAGTTTTGCCTTGGAGAACTGTTGTTTCTCTTTGCCCATTCTTTGTGTTTTGTGGTGGATCACTCCATTAACTATTATTATTATTTTATTTTATTCTATCAAACCATCCCATTTCTGTCTTCTTTTTAGCCTTTTTATCTTCAAAACATTGATAGAATAATTTCATTAACTAAGAAACATTTTCTCCAAAATTTAAACTAATATATTTATAGTCTATGTACTGTGAGGATTTGAGATACAATTCTAGGTTCAATTAATTTATGTAAAGATTTGTCTTTTGGCAAACTACTTGAAAAGTTTCAAGTTCACTCTTTGCTTGAATATATATATATATATATATATATATATATATATATATGAAAAAAAAACATATTACAAGAATATAAGGGAACAAAATACCTTAACCCCTCAATTAATTCTGAAAACTAAGAGCTTGTTTGATTGGGCTTTTGAAAAACCTATATTTGTAAAAGGTCTACTTGTTTACAAATAGAACTTTTGAAAATATATATATATTATAATTGTTTGGTTGGTAGACTTTTTTTTTTTTTTTTTTTTTAAATGTCTATTTGAAGAAGCTCCTCCCCATGAGATTTTGCCTAAGCCTCTACTGAATTTAGAATAGACAATTTCAAAAGCTCAACCAAACAAACACTAAGAGTACGTTTGGGAGAGCTTCTCAGGTAGATCTTTTTGCAGTAGATCTTTTAGAAGTAGATCTTTTAGAGGTAGAGCTTTTAAATAAAAGTCGTTGGTCGTTTGGTTGTCAATTAAAAGAGAGTTTTTTTAATGATAGAATTACCAAAATACTCTAGCAAATATTAAATTATAGGGTTATATTGGAGATTTTAGTGTTATTAAAAAAACTTCAAAAGATCTACTTAAAAAGGCTTTAAATTTGGGCTTCTCCAAGTAGACGTAAAACAACTTTTTTAATCATCTAAAAGCTCTACTGGGTGACAACCAAACGATTCAAAAAAAAATTGAAAAGAGCTTTTTTAATTAAAAAAGCTCTTTTAGCCATTAGACAAGCTCTCCCAAACGGACACTAAGTAAAAGAAACAAACTACAACACAAGCAAAATTAGGAAAGAATGGCGATATTGGCACCCCTCTAAACAGTATGTACACCCCAAATTTGAATATTTTTAAAATTCCAATATTGCCCTTGAATTTAATTAATAATATTTGAATTAAATAGAGACAATTAACTATTTTACTTTTCTGAATTTTTCGAGAAGTTAACAATATTAGCTGAGATTGAAAAGGCGACAGAGAATTCGTACCATTTTTTTTCCCAAAGTGAGGAAAAATATTCACCCACTTTTTATTCATACCATTTTCTTTTTCTCTAAGTGAGGAAAAGTATTCACCCACCGACCATTGTATCGTGTCTGTGGGTTTTGTTTTTTTATTTTATGTGAGAACTTTGATGAGATAGGGTCATGTCACAACCACAACCACAACCCTGTTTTGGTTTGTCCCCGTCCAACCCTGTCTGTCGCAAGAAAAATTGTCCTAAAAACACTTCTTTACGGCATTTCATCAAGCAACTCAAATATACGATAATAATTTACAAAATTATAAAAAGTTTCTTGGTATCATTGTAATTATTTTTTTAATTCATTAATTTTAAAAAGGGCATATTTGGTAATATTGGGCTGTTCTTACAAATTTTTATCTTTTTAAAAAATAATAGAGGTGTACATACGAAAAGGGGTGTACATACAATTTTCAAGGGGTGTAAATATAGTGACTCATTAGGAAAACCAACATGGCTAGCCCTGAGGGTAGACCCAAGTGGCAACCGCCTAGGGGCCCCAATTGTAATGGGCCCCTAAATTTCTAAATTTTAGTTAAAAATAAAAATAAAAATTGTTGTGATTTTATGAATATAAGGTCGGAGATCCACATATTAAAGGCCAACCGTTATATGACTTAAAAGCCCACCGTTTACACATGTTTTTCTATTTTAAAAAAAGGCCCACATGAAACACAATTATAATTATTACAAAAGACAATAACATATTAAATCCCTTTATCAAACTGATATAGGACACTTTTGGAAGGCTGTTGGAGGGTCAAATGATATCCGTTTTGGTCCCATAATATGTCGTTGGAACCATATTGATAAGTCCTATATTTTTTTATAATTATGTTTTTCTAGAAAATATCGTTTTGACCTCCGTTTTTCTGGTTTTCTGTTTTAGACGGGATTTTGATATTTTTTTTCAATTTAGGATTTTTTTTATTTTTATTTTTTTAGTTTGACACTTTGATTAGGAATAAAGTTTAGGTTTTGGAAATAGATCAAACTTACCTTTTCTAGTAAAATTTGATATTTTATTTTCAATCAAGGGAGTTCAAAATCCTAGAGGATTCTGGTTTGTTTTATTTTCTAAAATGTGAGACGAATAAGGTTTAAGTGATATATTCTTTGATGCAATTATAAATTTTTTATTTCGGTTGCTTTTTATGTGCTATTTTATTGTGTTACAGTCTTGATTTTAGGTTATTATATTTATTTTTATAAGTATTTGCTAGAGAAAAAAAATAAACATACATTGAGGGTTGAAGGTCTCATTTTTACATTTTGCCTCGGGCCCCTGAAATCTTAGGACCCGCCCTGAAAACCAATACTGTATTTGAGCAAGCCCAAGTATTCTCAGATCCAATATTGAATAGGTAAAAACAGTGAAATATATTTAGAGTTCTCCTTATAAATTTTCTAATATTTATATAATCATAAATTGGGAAAATTTTCAATATACCCGAGGACAATGATCGTTAAGAAAAGCTATTTGAATATAGCAAATTAATGAATTGAATACGGTCAACAAGAAAATTTGTAGATTTTCAATATAAGTACATTTGAGAATACTTTTTTTTTTTATTTTTTTTTATTTTAAAAATCCAACTACCGTCGAGACATGGTGAGATTAATTAGACTCAGGGCCGTCTCCAGACATTTTGGAGCCCGAGCGATTTTATGACATTAACAAAATTCGGGGCCCTATATAAAATTATTATCATTAACATAAAATAATATTAATAATAATTCGAGTCAAAATCAACATGTAGAAATTAATTGAAAACAAAAATCATACCTTTAATAAGTTTGATTTTTCAAACGGCAACAACTTCAAGAAGAAAACAGAGAGGCAAAGAGAAGAAAACAGAGAGCAAAGTGAAGGTTTTGAATTTTGATTCGTAATTCGTTTAGCAGGTGTTATATGTATATATATATATATATATATATAATAGTGCAGTGATGTCATGGTCTCAGAACCATATTGGGCCTTTGAAGTTTTTTTTTATTAATTGAGGCCCCAAAGATCATTAACAAATATTGGATCATGAGGCCCCAAAGAAGAAGAAGAAAATTACATCAGTTGGGGCCCCAGCATTTTGCTGGGTTGGCTACCCTTATGGGCCGGCCCTGATTAGACTCTACAAGTATGGCACGGAATACTACTCCCACTATTGGGGAGAGGTTACATATGAACTACAACTCTAACAATCAGGGAGAAGAGAGGGTTGCTCTCACAAACCAGGAGAAAACTTCTTACACATGCTTGTAAAATGCGCATGGTGGGACTCAAACCCCTAACCACTAAGGCCTCGTTTGTTTGACCATATTGTATTGTATTAGACAATTAAAATGTACAAAAATAATACAATACAGCGTTTGGTACAAACACTGTATTGTATTATTTACAAACGTAGACCTGGCACGGTTCCGGTTGGAACCGCCGGAACCGGCCGGAATCGAAACCGGAAAAATCGGAACTGGAACCGGATTTTTGGTTCCGGTTCAAGAACCGGAACCTGAACCGGGTGGACCGGTTCCGGTTCCGGTTCGTTAGTTGGTTCGAACCGGATTGGAACCGGCGGTTCCGGTTCCGGTTCGAACCGGCGGTTCCACGAATAAAAATATATATATATATATATATATATTTTTTTTTTTTTGGTTGGGTGCCGTTGAAAACGGTCGGCTGACGTCAGCCGACCGTTTGGCCCAACGGTCTGCTGACGTCAGCAGGTCGTTGGGTCCAACGGCTACCCTCTTTTCAATTTTTTTTTTTTTTTTTTTTTTCTTTTCTTTTCTATAAATAGCACCCCCCCCCCCCCCCCCCCCCCCCCCTTTTCATTTTTCCTCACACCAATTTCTTCTCAATTCTCTCTAATTTCTCTCCAACACTCTCAACTCTCAAGTCTCAAGTGATAAGTCTCTCAAATCTCCAATTTATTTTATTTTCAATTAATTTTATATCCAATTTATTTTATTTGCAATTTATTTTATTTCCAAATTCCAATATATTTTATTTTCAATTAATTTTATATCCAATTTATTTTATTTCCAAATTCCAATATATTTTATTTTCAATTAATTTTATATCCAATTTATTTTATTTGTAATTTATTTTATTTCCAATTTATTTTATTTGCAATTTATCTTATTTCCAATTTATTTAATTTCCAATTAGTCAACTATTCTTCTAAGTTCTAAGTTTCCAATTGTCTCCCAAATTTATTTTTAAATGGCAAGTGGAAGTGGAAGTGGAAGGGGTCACGGCCGTGAAGGTCCTAAGCGTTCGATTTCGATGCACGGTAAGGGTCCTATGGTCAATAATCTCGGTCATAACGACTCCACCTATCACGAATATCTGCAACGTCGGGCCTATGCTGAAGACCTAGGCCTAAACTATCCTACTCCCCCTCTAATATTTTCTGAATCTGATCCCAATGACAACACCCCCAATTTGACAAGCCAGTCAGAAAATATGCCTAATATTGATACACCTCCGGATTTTGGTTTTGATACACCGGAAGTGGATCTAGAAAGGGAGGAAGATCTGATACAGAAGCAGAGCAAATCTGATCTCTTCGTCAAACATATGAAGAAAATTAGGAGTGAAGATGGAAGCATTACAGTAGCTTGCAATTACTGCAACAAAGTATATAAATGGAGCAGATCCGGAGGATATGGCACTTATTGGAAGCATATTGAAGCCAAACATCCAGAAGCAGTGATCAGAATGAGGTCACAAACACAAATTCCCAGGTACGCTACTCCTAACCAACAATTATTTCGTTATAATGATGAACAAAATAGAGAAGAATTAGCTAGGATGGTAGCAGTAGAACATTTATCATTCAGTTTTGGTGAGAGGGTTGGCTTTATTAACTATTGTCGACGAGCATTAAACCCTGCTGCATGCCGTGTCCCTAGATCCACGCTCACACAAACACTTGAAAAGATTTATGTGAGAGACAAAAAAAAGTTAGAAAAATATTTTGAAAAATATAATGGTCGTGTTACAGTATGTGCCGACATATGGAGTGACCATTGGCAAACGCATTCATACTTGGGTGTCACTTGCCATTTTATGGATAATGCATGGACAATCCAAAAAAGAATTCTTGCTTTTAGAGTTTTTGATGATTCACACAATGCTCAAAATATTTTTAGACAGCTTAGAATTATTTTTTCAGAGTATAATATTGAAAACAAAATTTTTGCAATTGGTTTTGATAATGCTTCTGCCAATACCGCTGCTATTCCACTTTTAATTGATTTATGCAAACCCTTTCTTGGTGGTACATTTTTTCATCAAAGATGTGCATGCCATGTTTTAAATATATGTGTTCAAAAAGGATTAGAAACTCTTCAATGTTTTATTGAACCTATTAAAAAAGCCCTAATGTTTTTATGGAGAAATCCTTCTACAATGAAAGCATGGGCAAGATATTGTAAACAAAATGGTAGACGTGCCATTAAATTTGCTCGTGATGTTCCAACACGTTGGAATTCTACTTATAAATTGCTTGCTCAAAGTTATGAGTATAGGGATTTATTAGTTTCTTTTATTCAATTTCATGTTCCTAACATTCAACTTTTTGAAACTCATTGGGATACTTGTTACAATGTTTTCAATTTGTTAAAAGTTTTTTATAATGCTACACAAAATTTTTCTAAAATTTATAAACCTACAACACATTTATTTGTTATTGAGAGTATAAATATTGCTGGTGCATTTTTGTATTGTGAATCTGACCCAGAAATAAAGGAAGCCGTTAGTGCTATGAAGCAAAAATGGTTAAATTATTATACGGATTTTCCAAATATTTATTTGATTGGTATGATTTTTGATCCACGACACAAATTACAATCTTTGTCTTATTATCTAGAGGGTTATTATGGCAAAGATGGTTTAAATATTGAATATGATGTTGAAGCATGTTGTGATAGAGTTAAGAAATTATTGTATGATTTATATGATGAATATGTTACATTTTATGGATCCGGTACTCCGAACGTAGATGTTACAAGAACCAAAACTGCATCTCAGCCTCCATCATCTTCCTCTGGATTTATGAATTTAGGGTATAGTATGTTCTCCAAAAAAAACAAAAAACCAAGATGTTCTTCATCAAGCTCCGATTCGCATGCCGAGCTTGAATCTTATCTAGCTTTTTCTTGTGACTTTCCTGAAGAATTTGAACTCTTAAAATATTGGAGTGATGCTACAAAGTACTATCCAATTTTGGCTATGATAGCCAAAAATATTTTTTCAACACCGGTTTCTACAGATACAGGTTTGTGTTGACGATTGGACAAAAGCAGAATATAGACAACAAGAGCTCCAACAAGAGCCAACATATGATTTCTTTAAAGAAGACGAACCCGAAGCGGGCGAAGGCTCTGGAGCAAGCTGAGCAGCGGAACCATAAATCTGTAAATCTGTAATAAAAGGTATGAGAACTACGTGGCCTTTGATTCCTCTAAACCCCCCTAAGAGGATACGCAGGCAACTTAATTGTGGTAAAAATTAAGTGCAAGGCTAATAACTTTACTTTTTTTTTTAGTTTTATTTTATTTTAATTTAATTTTGTAATCTGTCATTTATTTATTTTATGTTATTCTTGAAATTTGGGTGACTCAATTTCCAAATACCCAATGAAATGTAAATTGTAACTTTGTTTACTTTTATTTTAATTTAATTTTGTAATTTGTCATTTGTTTATTTTATTTTATTTTCTGTTGGATACTCGGATAGTCGGATGACGATGATCTAACTTCCAACATCCAATGAACTTATGAACTCAATGAATTTTATTTTGTAATTTGTCATTTATATATTTTATTTTATTCAATCACAATCTACAACTTATAAGTTACAAGTTAGAACATAGAAAGATTTTTTTTTTTTGTTTTAAAAAAAAAAAAAAAAAAAAAAAAATTTCCGGTTCAAAACCGCCGGTTCCTGTAGAACCGGAACCGGAACCGGCGGTTCCGGTTCCGGTTCCTCTAAACCGTGGAACCGGAACCGGAACCGTGCCACCTCTATACAAACGCTGTATTGTATTATTTTTGTACATTTTAATTGCCTGATACAACAAACACCATATTAACTAATACATTATATTTTGTGGTATTATGTTGTATTGTATGAGAAAAAACAACTTTCTTTTCTTTTTTCTTTTTTCAATGAATATAGAATATTGATAAAATATGTGTTATGTTGTTAATATATATATATATATATATATATATATATATATAATTTCAAAATACATAGGAAAATTTTATTTAAATTTTTTGTTTCAATTAAAATAAATATTTATTGATTTTTTATATAAAAATATTTATTGATTTATTCATGGTAAAGATATTTAAAATTAATTATTAAATATTTAAAAAAATATATATTTTTTCATAATATAATAAAATACAATAAAATCATATAGGAATAACCTAATACGATATAATATAGTGCATCACTGAACACGGGCTTGTATTAATGATAATATAGTCCAACATAATCCAATACGGTGTGTCAAACGAGCCCATGTGGAAGGGAGGTGCATAACCATCTCTGCTAAGAGGTACATTTGAGAATACTTGTATATTTATTAAAAACCAAAAACATTTTTCTTGATTAGTATATAGTATATGATTGAAATAAATAAAAGATTTTTTGAGACCATAAGAATATCTTCAAAGCTACCAATTAAGATAGTTAATCAAGTAACAATTTTATTTATTTATTTATTTATTTTAAAGAACAAATAAAATGTTGAGTAATTTTTGTTTTATTGTAAAAATATTTTCCAATTTATATTAAAATATACAATTTTTACGAAAAAGTAAAATATAATAAAATATACAATAATTGCTTTGCATGAGTTTTCCGTGAAATAATTAATTCATGTCTCCCTCACAAAATTTCCTTCCTGAGCTGTCTCAATCTATCTGTACAATGAAATTATAGAGTTTTGTCACAACTGAAAATTTTCATTCTTTTGGGGCCAAAAACAATTTCGTATAAGAATCAAGTATCTTTTTTTCTATCTTCCAAAAAAAAAAAAAAAAAAGTATCTTTTTTGCAAATAGTTTTTTTTTTTCCTTAAATCATTTCAAAAAGAGATTCCGTTTGCTCTTATCAAAATATGAGAATGTTTCCGGTATTGATGTGAACAAACAATCTTATACAAATAAAAATAAAAACTTTAAAAACGTGAATGATAAAAGTAATTGGAATTAATACATCATCATCTCTTAGCATATTTTAGTAAACGGTAGTGTACTTCCTTGTCATATTTGTGGTGAGGACTTCAAATCCTGTCATGCACATTTTATAAATATGTGTGAGGAGTTTTCTTATCGATTTGTGGAAATAGATATTCAGACCGCATATGTATTATTTGATTTTGACAGGTCCCGACAGTCTTATTGTAACGGCTATTTGTAATACTTAAAAAAAAAATAAAAAAATAACCAAACTATTCTTCTATTGATTTTTAAACTATGACTATCATTTGTATTTTTATTATTGATAATAATAATGTCATTCACTTTTTTATTAGTCGAGATATATATATATATACAAATTTTCTATTATCAATTCGTCATGACAATAAATATATCAGGACAAAGAATATGGATCACTAGATTTATATACTTTGACTTAAAGTGTATACACTTGTCAAAACTCTTCCATAATCTGTGGTTCACATTCTTCGTCCTGATATATTTATTGTCATGACGAACTGACAATAGAAAGACTATATATATATATATATATATGTTTGTGTGTGTATTACTTGATACATTTAAATTTAACCAAGAAAAATATACATATTTTTTTATCATCATAATATACACCATTATTGTTATTTGTTTATTGAAAACAAAATAATAACTCATTCGTTGATAAAAAAAAATAATAATAATAACAATAACAACAATAATTTTATTTACATGATTTTTAATATGCACATTGTTGGGAATATAACTGATGAACGCGAAAGCGATATGCCTAATATTCACACATAACAAATAACGTCTATAAGCAACAAAATACGTTGAGAGAAAATAAACCAATCACACAAAAAACATAAGATATATGTGGAAACTCTAATCAGGGAAAAAATCACGGGTCGTTAGGACGACAGAAAAATAATCTACTATGGAGTAAATTTGTACAACCACACATTCCAAGATTCTCTCTCTCACAACCCAAACCCCACACAATTGAGCCTTACCGAGCCCCCCAAGCTCACAACCAATCTTAGATCCTAGCTCTCAACTCACCACTCTCACCGAGCCCTCCCCCGAGTACACCCTCGCATATCCCATAGGTCTCTCCTGAATATCTCCCATAGATCTCTCCTCTTGATCCCCGGATATTTCTTAGATCCCTCCCCAGATATTACCAGGGGTCTCCCTTGGATCTCCCAACTCTCTTATGTTACATGTGTTTCCTTTTTTCACCACACTCAATAAACAAATATTACATGTATTTATACTAGGGTGCTAGGGAAGTTTAAAACCAACAAGAAAACCTTCTCTTACATGCACAAGTCTTCCTGATTCACGCAAAGTCCTATTCCTTTACACTCAAGACTTTCATGTTCAGCACAAAGAGAAACTCATTTCCTTTAAGCACAAGAACTTCCAAAATAAAACATTTCCTATTTCCGTGTACTTTTCCTGATCTGTGCAAAATACGCTGTCACCGCAGCTGGGTCCCGGTTGGCCACTCGCGCCCTACACCGCAAAATGTCACTGGAAACAATTGCTTAGAATAATACGGTATGTGCTTCTTGCCTCCACCGCGGTCTACACCACGTTGATCTCACTGGAATTGATTGTAGTCCGCATCGCTGTCTATGCACATGCTTGCACCATGGTCCACACCACGGTTCCTTTCGGAATCCGATTCTTCAGTTTTTCTTCGGTCTTCAAGCCTCCCTCAAATATCATCTCCAACTTCCAAATGTTTTCCACGTCTTCATGAAATTTCATATTAGTTAAGTCTCATTTGGTTTACATTTGGTTCACTAGGTAATACGAGCCAAAACCTAACATACATTATTATGAAAAGCTTGTGATAGAAAAATAACAATTTTCATTTTATTTTTTAAAACATGTTTCATTAATAAAGACCAATACAAGAAAGTATTAAAATATGTGACAAGACAAAAAAAAAACAAAAAAAAATTAAAAAAATGTATTTTTTTTTTCAAAAAATAGTGAAAATGTCTTTTCATGTTTCACATTTATGTGAATAAAAAGCGGAAAACAGTATTCCTTGTTTTCATAAACCACTCTTGTCCGTTTTACAATCTAGAAACGTGAAAACAAACTTCCTTTAACTTTAAAAAGTTAGAAATTATGTGTTGATGATGACTTAAACAACAATTTTATTTACAGTATTTGTTTATAAAAACAAGGATTTAAAAGATTTGTTATGTGCCGCCTGATTGAGAGCTTTATATAAACTCATTTGGTATTAGTAGATCGATCCATCGCTTCAACTAAATATGAGCATTTTTGTGGATATTTAAGTTATTGAACGGTAAACGAAGAATCTCTTTTTAAAATTTGTCTTTTAAGAGAGACGAACAATCTCTCTTCAACTAAACATGAGCATTTTTCTCTTTTTACAAGACAGTTTTTATTAATCAATTCTAGAAACATATTAAAATAGAAAATCTTTCAAAAATAAATAAATTAAAATTCAGGAGATTGCTGGTTTTTGACCTAGTGTTCCTATCATATTTCATATGCCTTTTAATCTTTGCCAGAAAACTTGGGTCAAACCCAAAAAATGTAAAGAGGCCTAGGCCTCATATGTTGCGTACTTGAAATGTTTTGATGTACTAAAAGTCTAAAACTGTGGTCCATAAGCTTTAGTGGGTGAACTGTTACATTACACAACTTGTCAATGAAGGATTTTATTTATTTATTTATTTATTTATTTTGAGCGTGCGTGTGTTAAGTATGTCGCCGGTTGGGTCAGGATCCATCAAAACCTAGCAAGATCATCATGAGTCTATTGGGACCTAATGAGATCAATCGTTATAAAAACGGCTTCGAAAGTAGCTGCTAGTACAGAGGGCTGAGGAGGGGTCTCTCATCACTTTGTGATTTGATGGATAAAGGTGAAACTTGAACTCCTATCATGAATATGAACGAGAAGTCTACAACCATTTTGAGTTATGAGTGGACGTGCAATAACTTGAGGGATTTGTTTTCACTTTTCTTGTTCAACTATTTTTTTTATATAGTCGACCCGAACCTAGGATATTGTTAGGCTAAATGATCATCTTTCATTATTAAACCACATTGGGTGGTGGTATTTTTTAGTTATATTTCTATATTATTTTATCAAGAAAAAAATTCACTTGGTCTGGTTTTTAATAGCAATTCCATCCATATACAAAATTGCCATCATTGGCAACTTGCAACTGGTCCATGTTTGGCTTTGACTTTCTCCACTTAATTGAGCCCTATGTATCATTTAGGTTCTTGTTTTTTTTTTTTTTTTTTTTTTTTTTTGAATTATCTGTTTTTTTACTCATTGTCTATTTTTTTTACTGGTTTGGTCCTTTTATTTTCAATAACCTATCAATTTGGTCCCTATGACCAGATTTTTAACCCTATCTGGTCAACGGTCATAGAAAAAGCAAAATGACTTCTTTACCCCTGACCATTTATTTCCTTTAAAAATTAGAAAGAAAAATAAAATTAGTTTTTCTTTTGAGAAAAAAAAAAGGAAGAAATTTAGTTTATTTTTTCTATATAAAATGGAAAATTTAGTTTTAAATTAAAATATATCATAAAAAAATTAAAGAAAATTGAAAAAAAAAAAGATTTTTTCTTTAAAAAATGAGAAGAAAAAAAAAAAAAAAAAAACTCATCCCTAGTTTAAATTTCTTTTTTATTCTTTTTTAGGTAATAATTCTTTTTTATTCCTTAAAATTATAATTTTAATATTTTAATTAAATGATTAAAAAAAAAAACTCATCCCTCTCCTCCACCACCACTACCATCGCCATCCATTGTCATCATCATCATCCATCAAATTTGTTCGAGTTCTTGAACAAGTGAACTACAAATTTATTCAAGAATTACAAATCAACTTCATCAAAATTCTAGAGTCTCATCCAAATCAATTTCTTCAACCTTAATCTTCAAATTCATCAATAAGTGGTAACTTAGAACCCAAAAACCCAGATTTTTAACTTCAAAACCAGGAACCAATCAACTAAAAATCCAAATTTCGAACAAAATCCAAGGCAAACAAAATAAAAATCAATGTCCTCCTCCATCTGATTTGAAAAAATCCCAGAAACCCATGGAAGAGTAGATCGATGATGGAGAATTCCCTTCTTTGTCTACCAGAAACTTTGGAAAATTCCAGCCACCCCAAACTTCATAACAAAACCCACAACCACCCAAATCAAACCTAAGCTTCAACCACCACCCACCATAAACCGAATCGAAGCTTCCAAACCAAACCGAACAGATTAGGTAGATCGGCGGCAAAAACAAACCGATGAGGTAGATGAAGTGATAGAGAACACAACGGTGGAGGTGGCGCGGCTTGAATCGTGGCGGATCGGTGAGATTTGCGCGAACGGGGTGGCGAAAGCTTCGGATTCTCGCGGCTGGGTTCTGGCTAACCGGCGTGGAAGATCTGGGTTTTCTTTTAAGAATATTTAAAAAAAAAAGATTTATTATAATTATTTTTTATAAGAAAATGATTTTTGCTTTTATTTTTATTTTAGTTTTCAGTTTTTTATTATTTTATTATTTTTATATTATACAAATTTTTTTAAAAAAATTTATTTATTGTTTGGTGTTGACATGTGGCATCTTTTTGGTTTAAATACAAAATTACCCTTGAAACCGTTAAAGTTGACTAACGTCTGACTCACAAAAGGACCAAATTAATAGGTTTTTGAAAACATAGGGACCTAGCCAATGAAAATGGACAATGAGTAAAAAAACAAATAATTCAAAAAATATAAGGATCCGAATGATAATACCCCAAAACAAATTCAAAAAATATAAGGATCCGGATGATAATACCCCAAAACAAATAGATTGTTTTAAAATTTATGAGGCTGCAATTGTTCCAAAAATTCAATTGAACTAAAAAAAAAAGTGAAACTAATTATAACTCAAGTCATTTATAAACTTACCAATTATTTTTTAAACAAAATTATAAAAAAATTATTTACATCACCTATTAGGTCTAAATACAAATTAACAAACGTAAAATGTTTCAATCCTAAGTCCTAACCTTTTATTCATTATAATATTTATGTATCATAAGATCATTAAAAACTACGAATGAGTTGAAATAATCGAGGAGATGATCAAAATTCACAAAGTAAACTCGCTTTCAATTTTGTTATTATGTTTAGGGTCATGTTACCATACTTGATCTATAAATTAGTTTATTTCTTGTTGAATTCTAATTTAAAGGCTCACAAAAATTAAAATATATATATATATTATCCTTTTTTTTCCTTCTTTTTTTTTTTTAACAGTATCTATCTATCCACCTACCAAGTACCATTGGCAGGATTCGAGACTTATGAGTCATTTACCCAAGTTTCAAGCTCGTCCATCTACCAGCTCAGCTATACCCCCGGGGGCGTATATTATATTATCCATCTCAAAATTACACATTAACTATACAAATTTTGAGCATCTGCCACCCAAACTCTATCTCTAAAATAGAGTTCCAAAAGGGAATATACCTCTCAGATTCTATCTCTAAAAGGATTTCACTTCCACCACACTCTCTATCCCTATTTCTATCTTTATCTTCAAATAACTTATATTTTCATTATTATTTTTTACTTTCTTTAATGAATTATTGTTCAACTAAATTTTAACAAATATTTTTGTAATTTTTATTTTATTTTTTTACTTTTTAAAAAAATATAATGTTTTATTAGTACATTAATTTATAATAACTAATTTTTAGGTTCTAACATTTTTCAACTAATTTTCTCAACGTACTTATTTCTTTTCTAACATTTATCAACTAATTTTCCAACTTATGGTCAACTCCAAGTGTTACAAGCTCAGAGGCAACAAAATTAGAGATTTTACATGAACGTGAAGCAATTCGACGTGAACGTGAAGAGGATAAAATTATAATGAATATTTGAATTCCATTAAAAATCCTAACGAACGTGAATTTTTTCGAAGGAAAAATATGGAAATTTTAGAAAAAAAACACTCATAATTCCCAAATACAAGTTAGATCATTTTTTGGTGGATATGAAAGTCATTTGGATTGCTTTCCAAAATATTAATGAATATGGACATTATCATATGTTATGTTGTTATTATTTAATTTTTTTTTTATCCTTATTTAAATATTTTTATGTTATTGTAATTTTTAATATTGATATTTTTATTTATTTTAATACCATGTTTCAATTTTTATTTTATTACTAACTTATAATTATTAATATGTAATAAGAGATTTTTTTTTAATAACATAATGAATTTTTTTGGAGAAAATTATAACCAAATAATAAAATGAATAACAAATGATAAAGTATAGTAAATAAAAAATTATTAATCAATATTCAATATTGGAATCATTTTAAATATCAAGATGAGACATTTCTAATGGTATAATTTTTATGTTAACAAAATTTATAAACTAAAAATTATTATACATTAATTGAATTTAATGGAAAATGTAAAATGATATAAATGGAATATAAAATGTTAAAAAATGAGTTTATAGAGTATGAGATTTGATACTCTAAATTTAGAGTATCAATCTTAAAAACTCTAATTTTTTTTTTCTTCTTAAAAACATAATTTTGGAGTATGGTATGAGTAACCCATACTCTATTTTAGAGTTCATACTCTATTCGAGAAGAAAAACTTTGAGTGCATCCGATGCACCACTATGGAATCTGATTGCGGTGCATCATATCCATTCAATGAATGACACGTGTTATTCCAAATTTTTTTTCCAGCTCATTTTTTCTCTCTTCTTCTTCACTATCTATCAAACTCTCTCTCTCCCATTTTCTCACGCTATATGGATCCGTTGCCAGCGATCATTCTCTGACGCCTTTAAACTCAAAAGATAGTCGGATATGGAAGAATGGATGACGCTGAGTTCGTTGGGGCAATCGGTTTCATCGAATTCACGACGAATCGGAGCAAGTCTGATAACGAAGGTACGGTGACGGTTCGGGTTTGGATTCGTTTCTCTCTCGACACAGCTCGAATCCGAAAATGGACACTTGGGTTACGACAGCTAGCACCCAACGAACGTTTCTTCGGTGGTTTTGTCAATCAACTCACCGGTGATAATGTCGGCGGCGATAGTTTTGTCAAACTTCGAACAATGGTTCGACCACCAAGACAATTTCATTTGGTGACAACCCTTTTGAGAGATCGGAAGTTCGTCACATTTCGCACCTTCCGATATGGGAGGTGTCGACTTACTTGCTCCAGCTATCGATGATCGGTGGCGGTCTGAAAATGAAAGAGCATGGTTTTTGATGGATGGAGAAGTAGAGAAAAAATAAGGTGGAAAAAATGAAATTTTAGAGTGACACATGTCATTCATTGAATGGATCCGATGCATCACAATCAAATTCCATAGTGCTGCATCGGATGCACCCAAGTTTTTCTCCTATTCTAGAGTACGGTGGAAGATGAGTCTTATACTCTATTATATGACTAAATCTTGGGTGCAGCGGGATGCACCATGCATCCCCCACCCAAAAGATTTTACTGACATGGTAATATTTGGGTGAGGGATGCATGGTGCATCGGTTGCAACCAAGTTCTTCTCTTATTATAGATGAGTTATCCAACAAATAATCATGTAAAGCTAGTAGTCCGGACAAATGTTCTGACTCAATAATTATGAATAGGCCCACCAGTCGTAATCACCTTACAACAGATTAATGGTCGGCGATCATATCAATCATCTGGTCACTATGTGAACCACTTAAATTATACTTCGAGATGTAAATATCTTATATGATTTGATTAAATATATCACATAATATAATCTGAGTCCATTGAATGTATATATCACATAATATATTTTTAAGTGGGAGAGTTTTGAGCACGTTAAATAAAGTAATTTTTCAATAATGACTTTTTACGATGTATACTTTAAATATCTTTAATGAAATTGTATGAAATGTATTGAATCTTGAATTGAATTTTTTGTATAAATGAGGGAAAACATTGAAATACATTTATGGAAAAGAAATTAAAAAAAATTCAGGTTCAAGAACTAATTATTTTCGATTTTTTTAAGACAAAACATTTAAAAAATAGGGAAATATAAAAAACCATAGTTCTCAAATCTAAAAAGTTTCCAAATTTTTACTAAATGTGTATTTTAATTTTCTTAGAATGCATACAAAAAATCTCATTGAAAAACATTTGACTACATATAATTTTATTAAAGGTGTTTAAAGTGTGCATCGTAAAAGCACGTTAAATATATATATATATATATATATATATATATATATATATACATATTTTCTATTATCAGTTTGTCATAATAATAAATATATATGACGAAGAATATGGACCATTAGATTTACATACTTTGACTCAAAGTGTATGCACTTGTCAAAACTTCTCCATAATCTGTGGTTCATATTTTTCGTTCTGATATATTTATTGTCAGAATGAACTGACAATAGAAAGACCGTATGTATATATATATATATATATTTATTTATTTTTTTTAACAAAGGAAGTTATATACTTTAGCAAGCCTTCATATCCAAACAAAATAAATAAATAAATCATAACCGAAACGATGGCCAGTCGTGAAAATCACTTGACTATAATGAAAGCAGCAGTTCTGCCATGGAAAAAAAAAATACAATCTAGAAATTGTTGGGATAAATCTTTGAAAAAAGGTGATGGTTATGGTGTTGCAAATAAAGAGAACCTTTTGAAAATAGACAGCACTAGACAAAAGTAACTTGGGGAGAGGAACTATACAACTTTACTGATAAATCAATATCCTTTAAATATGCAGTACACCCACGAATAGAACCAAATTAATAGCAATAAAGTTGGTTCAATAACAACTGGACACGTACAATAATAACAAAATCCTATTGAGCAGGACAACTAACAAACCCAAATACTTCAATAAATAAATTATTTCCAATAGACAGCATCCTTTTTCTTCTATTCATCAAACAAGGTGCGTTTGATACGCGGAATGGGACAAGACAACGTGGGACAATTTTTTCTTGTCCCACGTCTAGTGCAACTTTAACATGTGATAGAACGGGACAAGGTGGGACAAAAATCACCAAATTCTGTCCCACCCAAGACCCTAGGCCAAACTTATCCCATGCACGGGACAAGTCTCAAAAAGACCATTTTACCCTTAAATCTTCAAAAAATTACCAAATTATGCAATATATATTATATATATACTCTATAATAATATAATTAAAATATATAATACTGTATATTATATATATTATTTGTGTATATATAATAATATTAAATATATTTAATATTATAATATATATATATATATATATATTATAACATTCTATACACATATAAGGGGCACTCTGGTCATTTGAACTTCTTGTTCCGTCATGTCCCAGCCATACCAAACGCATAACAATACAGTTAATAGTTCTGTCCCAGACATTCCAAACATAATACGGAACAACTGTCTCGTCCTGTCATGTTATGTCCCATCCCGTCCCATCATGTTCTGTCCCATCTCTACGCCAAACGCACCCACAAAAAACTAGATGTTAATTATTAGTTCCGCCAAAACACTCTACCGTGAAAAATCTAAACAATAACATTAATATAGATGTTTATGTTACCAGACATTAAATTTATAATATTAACCAAAATTATTAACATTAATCCTGAAACCTTCTTTACCAGGAGGATTATATATATATATATAGAGAGAGAGAGAGTAATTTTCCAATTAGGATTTTTACAATGCACACTTGAAGCACCTTTGATGAAATTGCATGAAATATATCGAATCTTGATTTGATTTTTTGTATGGATCATAAGTAAATTAAAATACACATTTGGTAAATTTTTGGAATTTTGTTGGATTTGAGAACTATTTTTCTTATATTTCCTTATTTTTAAATGTTTTATCTCTAAAAAAATCGGAAAAAATTAGTTCTTACACCCGATTTTATTTTTACAGTATTTTTTTTTTCCATAAACGTATTTCAATGTTTTCCCCATCTATACAAAAAAATCAAATCAAGATTCAATATATTTCATACAATTTCATCAAAGATGTTTAAAGTATACATTGTAAAAAGTCATCATTAAAAAATTACTCTATATATGTATAAATGTTCAAGTCAGTGCGCACTGATATAACTTCGTCAGTGCGCACTGATATAACTTCGTCAGTGCGTTGGATGTGGACCATTATATTTACATATTTTGACTCAAAGTATATGCACTTGTCAAAGTTTCTCCATAATCAGTGAGCCACATACATTGGTATTGATGTAGTTATATCAGTGCGCACCGATCAGAACCGAACCATGTATATATATATATATATATATAAACAAGTCCATTTTATAGGAAACGCATAAAGATTAGCATATTTGACGAATGAACTTATCCTATGTGTATAAATTCTCAGACGAGACTATTGGGTCTCCATACAACAGATAAAACGGGGGTTCAAACGACTAGTCCATTTTATAGGAAACACATTAAGACCATATTTGACGAAGAAACTTATCCTATATATATATATATATACGGTTTCGATCCTATCAGGATGCACTGATATAACTTTATCAGGATATTGAATGTGAGCCACTCATTTATAACAGTGATTTGACAAGTGCATACATACCAAGTCAAAGTATGTAAAACGAGTGGTTCACATTCAATATCCTTATATAATTCTATCAGGATGCACTGATGGGATAATTTCCGTATATATATATATATATATATATAAATTCGACTAGTTTGTTAGCAGAGAAAGTCAAAATCAAAATCCATGTGGGATTTTGGATATAACACATACATAGTAATATAGTAGTATCAAGTTAGAATTAATCAATCAAGACCTATGAAACAATTTTTTTTTATTTGGATAAAAAGGTGACGTAGTAGAAGTGACCCCACAAATGATTTCATAAAAAAGCAATTGAGAATCTCAAGATCCGGATCTACTACTGATCTGATCTTTTTTCTGACCTAAAACACATGAAGATAATACTTTACATGTATAGAAAATGGAAGTAAAATAATAAATAAATAAATAAATATCAATCATTTATTACACATGTCACTAGATCTATATAGATCAGAATAAATATCAGATCAGTAGATGATCCAAATTAATTCAAAGAATAACGGATCAGCAATCAATGACTGCTCAAATAATTGGTGTTCAATATATTAGAGAGGTCTCGTCATCACAGTGGTGGAGGCGTGGAGCCACACTCACACTCTCCTTTGAAAAAATAAATGGGATAAGAATATACAGAGGAAATAGGGTATAAATTACTTTTTAAATTTTGAATTGTACAACTATCACACTTTAATAACTCTTGTTTTAATAGAACTAAAAATGAAATTTGGACAAAAATACCCCCAGCTTCTTTTCTTTTTTCATATGTGTCCTTCACATTCTTCTTCCTTTTTCCAAAACCTCCATTGATGGAGCTTCAATGGAGGTGCCACCGTCGACCGGTGAGTTGATCGGTAAAACCATCGGGAAAACGTTCATCGAGTGCCAATAATTATAACCGAAGTGTTCGTTTTCATTTTCGAGTTATGTAGAGAGAGAAACGAAGCAAAACCCAAACCGTTGCGAATCTTCATCATCTGATCTATGACGATCTGTCGAGAATCTGAAAAAACTGATGGCGCCAACGAACTCAGCATCGTTCGATCTTCCAGATCCAACTATTTCCAGAGTCAACCGGCGCCGGCGCCGTCGTCGTCGTCGGATCGTCACTGTCACCATTATGGAGGTCGAACAGAATAAGTCCTGAACAAACTTGAATAAAGTCTCGAAACGCATGAATAAGTCTCGAAAACGCATGAATAAGTCTCGAAAAAAATCATGAATAAGTCTCGAAACTGCAAATAAGTCTTGAATTTTCAAGAAAAAAAATAAAAAGGAAAAGAGTAAGTGTGGGTATTTTGGTCTCATCACCTATTTTGGTGTTATTAAAACAACACTTATTAAAGTGGTGCTATTTGCACAAGCTCTCCCCTAAAAAGTGCTATTTAATTTGTGAACCCTATATTCTCAAAACAAAACACATAACAGACTCAAATTGTGCTATATATACGAAGCTGGCCAGTGCAGCAAACTGTGCTTGAAACAAGGCGATGGAAAAGAAAACAAAGCATGAAGAAGTTTGTCACGCAGGAGAGATGGCACCGTCACCCTTGCTCCGCTTACTACCGCCGGAGCTTGGCTGCCGGAATCATTTCTCCAGCATGGTAAACCTTGTGCTGCATGTTGTACGTGCTAGATCATGTTTTCATGATGAGAGCTAGAATCAAGTATTTTTGAGGTTGGTTTTGTGTTTTCTTTGTGTTCTATTACTTAGTTATCTATTGTTTTTTTGTTTTTTTTTTTTGTTTTCGTTTTAAGTTTACAGGTAAGAATTAAGAAGTGGAAAGAAGGAATTCATGACGAATGATAAGCTAGTTCAGCCGGTAAAATCTCTTTATCGAAAAGAAAGGATTTATTTTAGTCCTAACTAGTTTTATTGTAAGATCTTTTGTTGTAGTGTAAAAAGTTTGGATTGAAATTCCATTCACGTACGTAAAAGTTTAAGATCGAGGTTTTGATAGTTGCAGATATTATCATCCATAAATATGATTTATACACCCCATTCTCACTTTTTGTTTATTGATACAGACATACAGTTCATAAAGTTCATAAACATAAAAGAAAGAATATATTTTGAAGATGAAGGAGGTTTTCCGATCTAGAATCTAATAAAGTGGATGACCTATTTGCCTTTGCAAATTCTACAAGTTGCTTCAATTGCTTCCATGATGCAGCATGACCAATTGGATTATTGGGAGAACAAAAGAAAATGATATTTGCCCTTGAAGTAGCTTGACTGTTTGTTCGGATTTTTGTTGGGTTGAGAAAGACAGGAAGTTCACTTTTGAGGTTTAGAACCGAAACAAAAGTATTGTATTGTATTAGACAATTAAAATATATTAAAATAATATAATATAGTGTTTGGTGTCCAATTGTATTTTGCTATTTTAATTACCTAATACAAGAAACACTATATTAACTAATACATAATATTTTGTGGTATTATATTGTATTGTATTGTATTGTATTGGAAAAGGCCATCATGTAAATTTTATTTTCCTTTTTTTCTCAACAAATATGGAATATTGATAAAAAAGATATGTTAAACTATATATATATATATTTTTTATAATTTCAAAATTATATTGGAAACATTTATTTTATTTATAAAAATATTATTTACTAAAATTTTTGTATCTATGAAAATAAATATTTATTTATTTATTAATGGTAAATATATTTAAATAAATGATTAATGAATTTTTTTAAAAAATATAATTTTATAATATAATACAACACGATCATATGCTAAATGTTGTATAACGTAATACAATATAATACCGAGCATCACCAAACACATGTTTGTGTTAAAGATAATAAAGTCTAATACAATACAATGCAATCCAATACAGTGTGCTAAACGAGCCCTTAGTTTCGGATGATTTGCAGTCCAATTTGTAATATGTTTTATCATAATTTTTTTTTTTTAATAAAAAAGATATAATTGAAGATATGATGGGTGTACATGGTACTTAATATATTTTTTATTAAAGTAATTTGTCCAGTAAATTTGTATTGACATATTTTTATAATTAAATTTTTTAATAAAATATAAGTGTACGAATCATATTGATAGGTGAAAACATCAGCATCATTATATTTAATATAATTAAAAGGATTCAAAAAGAAGGAATTCACTAGAATGAAGATGTCCAGTTCGGATTACATTTTCGACTATGCTCTTGTTAATCATATCGAACCCACGAGATTTCGGTTACAGCCTAGAATACTTTTTATATTATTTCCTTTAAAATATTGAAAATATCGGAGATATTTTGGTCAAAAATATCGATATTTACTTTTATGATTACGATTTAAACTTTTTTACAGCTCCTCAAACCACAACATTTTACAGTTTAACATGAAGAATCTAATTAACAAAAGCTAAGCATTATTATTTGATGCAATTCACTTAGACAAAAAGAGACACTCGACATGGTCCCCCTTCCATAGTGGTGGGCCTTCCTTTGGAAACCCCTCACCACCAAGGTTCAAGACCTAGTGTGTGCATAGAATTATGCAAATTTTCCTTAGCACATTTAAAAACATGGGTGTTGTCCCACTTTGTGTGGGTGGTTGTCCCTCCTTCGTGTGGGTTCTCTCTTCCCGTCCGTGGGAGCTCTAGTCTGGGCTGCACTTGGAAGTCGATTCTCGATAGGTCTCAGTTGTTATTGTAATCATGTGTTGTTGTTGTCCTATTGTTGTTGTATTCCAATAAAATAAAAAAATAAAAAAAATAAAAAAAAACCCTCGCATTAAAGGTTCCTGGTGACGTAGCATAAATGTAAGTTATGTAACACTCAACTTTTGAATGGCTTGTCACCTTCAAAGCCAAATCACGTTTTACACGTGATTTTTATATTATAAAACCTCACCTTTTATTTTATTATCCATAACATAAACTACGACTCTCTTTTTAAAAAGAAGAATTTGCATCTTCATATAATCATTTCCCCTAATAGATTAAAATAAATAAATAAATATTTATTCTTGTCCCTACACTTACGTCTTACAAGAATCATAATGATCAAATGTGTACGGATTTTTTTGCAAAAACTCCGAGGTTTGACCTTTTTTACAAAAATAATTCTCTAGTTTCAAACTCTATCCTGTATACAACAATCATCTTATGGTTTCAAAATTTAATTAAAAATTCCCCCCTAAAGAGCATCTCTAATCCAAGTATCAATCTCCAATTTGTTGCAAACTTTCCTCTCCAACCAGGAACCAATCTCCTGCGCTATTTTGAAGCAGGGTAAGCACCTGCTTTTGATCAAGCACATGTTGAAGAAATAGTGCAGTGATGCGCTTTTTTTTAGTCCCTAAATTTATATTTATTCACGGATTGACCATTATTCAATAAAATCTATTATGATTGTATCTCTTATTTAAAAGTTTTGTTTAAACACAATTTTACCCTTATTAAATCAAATTTATTCCAACTGTATCATTTTAATTATCTAATGCTTTTGTTTAATTTATATCTGTTTTAATTTAATTATTATTTATATTAATATTTATAATAAACTAAAATTAAGTATATAATAAAAAAAATGACTAAATGTTAATAAATAAATAAATAACACTAAATTGAAAACAAAACAATTAAAGCAACACACAACATTAATAAAAACATTAAGGAAAAATACAATATAAATTACAATAACAATTTAGTACCCCGGGAGATCATTTGCGGATCCTCCAAGATCATTGAAATATTGGCCAAAATATTGTGTTTTTTATTTCTTTTATGAAACATAATGTCGAAGTTCAATTAATAATAATTAATAAATGCAATATTTTAGTTAATTAAATTTAATTTCTTAATATACTAATTTGTTAATTTCTTAACTTATTGTAATATTATGTTAATTAAGGGGTGAAATGTTAATTGTTGAAAAATAATAAAAAAAGGGAATATTCTTTTTATGGCGTGTTTACTAATCAGGAATCCCATCTAAGGATGGCCAATGGGGAAATGGGGATGGATATAGGTCCCTCCATCTCCCCCATTTCCCCTTTTGGGGAAAATGGGGATGGGTTAGTTTTGGGGGGAGGTCCCCCCACCCCAATCCTTATTTCCCCCGGTTCCCCTTTTCCTCATTTTCCATGTATCAGTAAAAATTACATGATAAAAAAACGCACAATCCATTAAATTCAAATACAAAATAACATCCAATACAAAAATTACATAATAAAGATGTATATATAGTTAGTAAGAATACAAATATTGAAAAAAATAAAAATAAAAATATTTAATATATTATGTATAATATTTGGGGGAAATGGGGAAATGATCTACCCCCATCTCCATCCCCATTTCCATGAATTTGTAGGGGAAATGGGGAAATGGGGCATCCCCATTTTAATTTGGAGATGATTTTCATCACCATCCCCCCTCCATTTTCCCATTTTCCCCTAAAAAAATTCCCTTAAATGGGGATGGGGGGAGTGGGGATTTGGGGCCCTGAGGGAAAATGGTCATCCCTAATCCCATCCAAGGAAAGAGAATTAAGTTTCTAATTTTGAATTACAGTGTTTACTAATGTTTTGGGGAATTAAGTTCCATGGACCCCATCCACAAATCAAGAATTAAGTTCCTGAAAGAAGGGGAACTTGATTCCTCTCACCCACCCTAAGAATCAAGTTTCTTTTCCTGATTACAAGAGGAATTCATGTATCTTTACTAAACTATCCTCACATAAAATTAATAATAATAAAAAATAAAAAATAAACTGTGCTTATATTTTTTTCATTAATATCTCATATGAAATTATGTTGTAATATATATATATATATAATAATAAAAAAAATGAACTACGAATACCTTGAATTTGGTATGTATATCAAACTTTCCTCAATCCTCATCTTGACTTTGTTGTGGAAGACGACCATGTTTAGCGTCTGCCTCCAGCAACGGAAGTTGTCGCCGCTGCTGCTACTGAGAAACGACACGTCGTTTTGAGTCGGGAATATACGATTTGGGGGAGAGATTTGACTTGTCTTCTTCATTCTTCTTCCTTCACTGTTGCCTTTTTTTTTTTTTTTTTTTTTTTTTTAAAATCTGGAAAACATGATGTGTGTGGGCACGTCGCACCATTTGGACGATGTGTCATGTCACATCAACAACCACTTGGTTAAGTATCATGTCAGCACTCATTAAATGACATGTGTACAGACACATCAACACCAAATCGATGAAGTTCCCAACACGTCATTGCCTCTAAAATGACACATCAGCCAATAGCGATGATGTGCACGGACGTGTCACACGACTCGATTTACATCATCACCCTTAAATGATGTGGCCTTTTTTTTTTTTTTTTTTTTAATAAAAAAAATCTGGAAAAAATGATGTGTGTGGGCACGTCGCACCATTTGGACGATGTGTCATGTCACATCAACAACCACTTGGTTAAGTGTCATGTCAACACTCATTAAATGACGAGTGTACGGACACATCAACACCAAATCGATGAAGTTCCCAACACATCATTGCCTCTAAAATGACACATCAGCCAATAGCGATGATGTGCACGGACGTGTCACACGACTCGATTTACATCATCACCCTTCAATGATGTGGCATTGATTCGAAATCGTGATGATGGACTAAACAGCCTTTGATTCCGGTGACGATTGAAGAGACGGAGACACTTGACCGATGCTTCAATTGATTTTAGATACAACATTTTTCCTGATTCATCATCCGTACAAACACAAACAAAAACATAGCGATTTGAAACGAAAACAAGATAGGAGAAGAAGAGTAACTCAATTTCAACCACAATTTGAAGATCCATCAAAAATTCCTTCTCAGCTCAATACAATCGAGAGCATACACATTTCTAAGTACTGAGTTCAAAGTTTCTCATTGAAGGAACACCAGCAAGGTATAAGAATCATAATCGATGTAATGATTAAAATTCGTCATCTTCTGAAACATTCATCAGTGAAAAGCATGAAACTGATATCCATGCTACTAGTGCTGTTCTGACATCCATTCAACAAAGTCAAAATAAGTGAAAAAAGTTTGATATAAAAATAAAAAATAAAAACATAACCGCGCCAAAAAAAATAAAATTATGAACTATCGTATACCGACTTCTTGTAGACGTTGCATGGTATATATATATAATGAATAAATAAATAAAAAGAGTAATGAACATAACATGACTTCATTGTGGAAGACATAAGTTTGTATATTTTTTTTCTACCAGCATTTCAGTTTTTATCCTATTAAAATTGATATAT
The DNA here is from genome assembly GCA_030490815.1 of Acer saccharum. Lineage (NCBI taxonomy): Eukaryota > Viridiplantae > Streptophyta > Magnoliopsida > Sapindales > Sapindaceae > Acer > Acer saccharum. The sequence goes on along the minus strand of CM059868.1, from coordinate 48,360,752 downwards.
ATATATATATATATATACAGTGGTTCTCTCATAAGGGATCCCTTATTTTAATTTCGGTAAGGACCACCATGAAATCATATCGATTTGAATGAATTTTAATCTGAATTTTTTTGTGGATGATAAGTTTGTTGAAATCTACCTATGAATAAAATTTGAGAATTTTTCAAGCACGAAAACTATTTTTACCGATTTTTTTTAAATATGAAGGCATTAGAAAAATAGGCGAAATATAGGAAATTCAAGAAAAATAGTTTTTGTGCTTGAAAAATTCTCAAATTTTATTCATAGGTAGATTTCAATGAACTTATCATCCACAAAAAAATTCAGATTAAAATTCATTCAAATTGATATGATTTCATGGTGGTCCTTACCGAAATTAAAATAAGGGATCCCTTATGAGAGAACCACTGTATATATATATATAATCAACTTTATACAAATTTGATTATATTTCTAATTCTTCAAAATTAGTAAACACTGTAATTGAATTTAGTAACTTTTAATTCCAATTCCCTTCCATTCCATTTCTCATGGAACTTGATTCCGATTCATTTCATTCCCAATTAGTAAACGCGCCCTTAGAGTAACAGTTAGTCCTGGACCTTTTTTTTTTTTTTTTATAATTTTTTTATTTATTTTAAATTCCAAGTAGTTTGCGACCTTTATAAAAGTGACCAAATTGGTCCGTAACATTTTCACAAGTACCAAATTAGTCCCTCCATTAACTTTATGTTTGTCAAATTTAACGGTCAAGGGGTATTTTAGTCTTTTTAACTTATGTAAATAAAATTAAAACTTAAAACTAATAAAAAATGAAATCATTTTATATATTAAAAAATATAAAAATCTTTTTTAAAAATATATATATAAAACGCTAATAAATATTATTATTAAAAAAATTCACCTTGCCAGAGGTGGATTCCGGCAATCTCTTCCACTTGAGAAGATTGTCGAAGTTTTTGAAAACCCAAACGATTTGGGTTCAGATCATGCAGGACTTCCATGATCTGGGTTCTGCAAAAGCTGGATCTGCAAAACCACCCAAAATATGGAGGAGTCAGATCTGGTTTCAGAATGAAGAAATGAAGCATGCAAGAAAGAGGATTCTATGTTAGTCATGGAGCATGCCAATTGGGTCCCAACCAAGCGTCTGCAACAAATTTAATAGTTTATTTTCTTCTTTAAAAAAAATGAGATTTATTGCAAACATCTTAGAAGCTTTTGACGTGTTGAATTTCTCAATCATTTGCGTGATGAAATGATATTGGCTAGAAAGATAGGAGTGTCTCATGGTCACACCATCATCTTACTTTGTACTCTGTGTATGGATGTTCCTACTTCCTAGGTTCAAATCGTGGAGTCCGATCTGGTACCCAAATTGTGAGGGGGAGGCCTCTACGACCTGGTGTCCTCCGAGCTCCGGTTACTTAAAAAAAATTAACTTAATATTTTTATTTTATTATTTTATTTATCAGTATTTAATAGGGCTATTTAATTAACTTCACAACTTAAGGTAAAGTCATACGTCTTGTTTTACTGCTAACAAGGACCAATTTGGTAAATCTGAAAAGTCGGGAACTAATTTGGTGCTTGTGAAAATTTTAGGGACCAATTTGGTCAATTTTGTAAATGTCGCAAATTACTTTGAATTTAAAAAAAATCCAAGACTTATTTGGTAATCGCCCAAAAGAAATTTGGCATGGAAGTTGCTACAATTTGATGCAAAGTTGCACTAAATTGATGAAATGGGTTAGAGATAGTCTAATCATCTAAATTTAAAATATGAGTGTAGTTTTTGGAAAATAACCAAACCTCAAAGGGGATTTTTGCAAATCTCTCTTAAAAATATTTTTAACATCATGGAGAGCCAATAGTATTTGTTTATTTAGATATTTAGAAATAAACAATAAAATTTTTTTTTTTTTAAAATCTAGAATAAGTAGTTCACAAAAATATTTCCCACAAATTCTGCTTCATTATCTAGATTATGCCTTGGCATGGGAACCAACTTCATTCATAGGAGTGGAGTGAGTGGTTCCATAACAATGCCTAGTTTTTAATTATTTGTACGAAGATGCACAAGAAAATAATTATAAGCAAACCAATTTCTTTCTCATTGTATAATGCAGATACAAGCATAAAAATGACAAAGCCAAGAAAGAGGTTGCAATTTAGAGTTCAAATGATTTCAAAATATACCCTGTTCTCACATGCCAGCAAGCCCCTATCAGAATTCTTTGATGAGATGCAGATCAAGTCAAGTCAAACATGACATGTAACCGGTCTAAATAAACATAACGGTGCATCATTCTTGAACTAAATGAGTAATACAGGGAATGGATTTCAACGAAACTAATCTTGAACTGGTGGACTACCACGATCCTTCCGCACCTACTGTTGGATTCTGAAAAGCCGAGAATCCCCAGAAGGTCTTCAGTGAGTAGGGCTGAGAAATTGTCACACCTTCCTCGGTTATCTTCGCTATCTGCAATTTTCACAGTTCTACGTCAAAACGTAGAAAAGAAATTGTTTCTGATATCTAATAAATCAATTCAACTGCAACATGTTAAAAGTAGGATATCCTATAAACTGCATTCCTACAAAACAACAAATTACAATGCAGCGAATTCACTAGTAAGTGTCGAAAGCATATAAACAATGAGAAAGTTTGTGACAGCCTATTTTAGGCTAAAAAAGAAACAGGTATTTTAGGTTTGGGAAGGGTGCAGGAGGGATTCTTTCAAGTCTTTCCTGCTAAACAATTAATTTCATGTAAGGCCAAAGTCATTGCACACACACGTACAGCAGGACACACACACACACACACACGTACAGAGAGAGAGAGAGAGAGTAAAAGATAGAATATCATAAATTTAATAAATAAAAATACAATACATTCTTGCCACGTTTGTATGGGAAGAATTGACTTCTTCTTTTTCCGACATCAGGAAAATGACTTCTTTTATTTTTTCTGAACCCCTTGGATGAGCTAAATATTTCAATATGTCAATGGAGTTTTTCTTTAAAAAAGTGGGTGGAAGAAGGAAAAGAGAAGAGGGGCGGAGTGGATAGATCACAAAGCTATTGCTTATTCACACTTCAAGAAGCAAGAGATAACTATAAACATGGAGCAAATGATACAGAGAATAACCAGACCTGCAACTTATTGACAGCAGATCGATCACGATACAGGAGCACACGCATGCACTTTTCCAGTAACTTAACACCCTCTTCGAATGTTAAGTTTTCACGCCACTCATCACGAAGGATTGGCCTTGCCAGGTGGTTGCCAAACCCAGTTGCTACGTGATCGTCTTCAAAGTTCACACCGATCATCGAAACCTGGACAGTGAAAACTGTGTCATTGTCAAATCCTGAAAGAAATGGATACAGCTCATCGCTAGACATTGGCATAAAGATATAAGTCTATAACTATGACTTACCATCCCTAGATATTTCTGCCCTTTCTTTACTCCACCAAGCACTAGTGTGTTCCACAGTGGATCAAACTTGTTGCGTCTGTTGTACATGACGCGTGTCAAATAGTTGTGCACCTCTTTAGGCCCCAGGGAGTTCCCATCATCCCACATATTGTCATAAAGGCTGAAACATCAAATATGCAAAAATAATCAAAAAGCCAGAAATGACAAACAGTACCAAGTATTACACCACTTTTTTCTCTCTGCTTAAATCAACCAATGCTCTACTTACATAAGCTCGTCAAGATAACGCAAAATCTCCTGAAAATCACTTAATTCTCCACTGGCACCAAGTAGAGAATGCTTGCCGATGGGCTTCAATCGCTCCACACTCTTGTATCGCAATGTGGACCCATAGGAACCTGTTTGTTATCATTATATATGTACTCATAAGTCAGCCTCTAGTCCCAACACAAAGCACATGATAGGCTGTATGATTAAAAAAAAGGATCATTTTTCCAAACTTAAAATATTTCAGGAAGTGAGCAATGATGCAAGGAGTAGAAGCAAAAGAAAAACTAAAAGCACAAAATTGTTTCATTATGGGAAAATTGTGAAACAGTCAGCCTGTACCCCTCAATACAAAATAAACAGAACATGCTACCAACAATGTCTAGTCAAGAAAAAGATAACAAAACACAATTAAATTTGGGATAAGTAAAACAAAGCTTAAGTAGGCAGAACATTACACTGCTGTGCAAAATACAGAGAAGATCACAACTTATAGCATTAAGATAAGCAAACCAGGGGAAAAAGGAATCAGAGGAGACAATGTATGCAAGCATAAGAATTAAGAAACACTGTAACTTTAAGCCACTTCTCGTCCTATTCTTGAGGAATGAGTATTGAAAGTGTTTGTAAACATTGGTTTCTACTTCCTATGTGTGCGTTAAGTGAAACGGAAAATAAAATATGAATATGGCATGCAAAGATAATAGAGAATCCTATTTATTTGTCAAAGGAAATTATTCCCAACAAAGCTAATTTCAGGTACAAAGGTTTTCTAGTTTGGTAAGCTAAAGGGGGAACATAAAAAAAATTCCCTAAGTTATCATCTCGGATGTTTAAAGTTCAAAACTTTAGTCCATAACAAAGGAAGTTCTGTCTTTGAGAAGCAAACAAAAAAAAAAATAAGAGAGAAAAACGCTTGAATAAGAGAAGGCACCAACCAAGAGAAAAGAAAAAAAAAGAAGCAACTCTAAATCCCTAGAAACTTAAGATTTCTATATAAGTTTTATTTCCCTGCTGTATTATGTATCTGCCACTATAAGGCAACCTTATCTCAGGTTGTGTCCACTTAAATCAACCACCACCTATCACTCTTTCTACATGAGGATAATGTTACATTTGGCAAACAATTTTGTAAATTCTTTCTCCTCGCACAAACAGAAGAGACAACACCAAGAAACTAGAATCATACTTTCAACTACTAAGAAGCATTGTATAAAACCATTCAACTTCATTCCACACTAACCTTGTCAGAGGTCAAAAGATAGTGTATGTAGAGTGTGTTTACTGACTGTCTAATACTTACCACTGCGGTCATGTCCAAGATTGGGAACATTGGTAAAGATTAATTTGGAATTCATGAGATGTAACCTAATGATCACAATCAACAAAATTTTTAAGATGTAACTAATTTTACTCTCAACTGTCCAAGTCATTACCATCAACTAATTTCATCTCTCCGTAAAAGATAAGTGAGACTTTCTATAGCACTCTGCATCATTTGTACTTCCAAGCTATACATCAACAATGGTTAGATATAGCAAAATGCACCATTGGGCTATTAACAAAATTAATACACACCGAGATAAAGGCCACACCCTTAATCCCATCTAAAGAAATGCAATAATTCTATGTGATCATTCATTAGAATACTAAACAATAAAACTTAGTAATCATAATCCTAAATTCTTGAAAAGATTATATAAAACAAGAGGAAAAAAATAAATAGCTGGTCTTGTTCAGCAAATTCAAGCTTTTTTCCTTTCACTCTTTCTTACTTGACAACAGAATTCCCATCACAATTCACAACTTTGTATTCCTGTGTCCTATTTTGATTTTTGAGAGCTAAATATTTACTCATCCACTCAACTAACCAATATTAAAAATGAAAAAATAAAAATAAAAAAATCAGGAAATGTCATCTCTTGAAACCAACAAAGTATTTATTTCTTGGAAAATTTTAAGCATAAATTGATTTTGTTTATATGATTGTTAGCTTGGTTACAAGCCAAAGAAATTTAACTACTCTGACCCATGGCCCTATTTTTCAACAGCAGATAATCGTCATAAATATAAACTCTATTTGAAACAAAAACCCCAAAATTAAGAAAAGAAAAGAAAAAAAAAAAACATTGAAAACAAATACATTAAATCAAAACATCAAAAAATTCCAAGGACGAACCTCCCATATCAGAAGCCATCAAAATCCCATCTTTGTACTTCAAAGCTACAACAGATGTACCAGTCACGTATGGATACCTATACAAAATTTCATCAAAATAAATAAATACGTTACAAAAAAAAAAAAAAAAAAAAGCGAGAACAGATCACTCGTAAATCTTAGCTCTACTACAACGAGAGAAAAATATATAATAATAGATAGAACGTTTACTGGGTTCTTTGAATGTTGTCATGAGAGCTTAGAAGACTGTTCTTTGCTTGGTTCGATTCCATTAACTGCGCAAATTACAGACAAAAATAAATAAACGAACAAACGATCTACATAGGAAAAAAATAGAAAACGATAACTTGAAATCTGAGTGAGAAGTTACGCTGATTTTTCGAATTAATTTGAAAATCGACTCACATTGAATTAAAGCTTTCGACGAGAAGTAGAGATGAGACTACACGATCTGGTGCTTTCAGGGGTTTTATATCTGACTCGCTTTCCCTTTGTACAAGAAACCATTGACGGTTCGGTTTAGTAAAAATTCGACCGGTGACAAAACGTAACCGGTTCGTTTTGTTGGGCTTTGTCGGTCTCACTCGGTTGTTCATGATATCAGATTTTTCCGGGCTTGTTGTACGCTCGACCCACAGACATTGTGATGGGTTGGGCTCCAATTAACATTCTCATCGTAATTAAATATCGACTTTAAATTAGATTACAAAGTGTACGTTCGGAAAAATTTCTCCGTTTTTTCGTATCAATTGTTTGTCATCTCGTTAGAGCTATTAAATAATTATATATATATATATATATATATATATATATATATATATATTTATTTTATTTTTGAAGGGAAACAAACGATTACAAAGAAACATGGCACTCGGCCGAAATAAGCGAACTAACACATGAAGGAAATTCCTCCAGTCAAAACAAATCCTCCACACAAAAGAGGACGTTTTTGGCTAAAACATGGGGTACTTGATTAACCATTCTAGGGACGAAGTTTACAGAAATACAATGAGACTGCTTAAGCAAAAGCTGAATATCAGTAATGACACCCCCAATCTCCGAACTAAGAGAATTACCATTATTGATCCAGTCCACTACCACTTTAGCATCAACATCCGCTCTACATGGCTGCAAACCAGAATCTAAAGCCAGCTGAAGGCCACAGAGCATAGCCACAACTTCAACTACTTGTGGAGAGAATGTGGCTTCCATTCTTTAAGAGCTACAAGCCATAACCAGACCATTCGAATCGTAGATAACAATCCCAATACCCACCAACCTTCCACCCACATCAAGGCCTGCATCACTGTTAATTTTATAAATACTGGGGTCAAGGGGCATCCAAATAGGGATGAGAAAAGAAGAAGCAGCCGAAAATCTCTCCTTCACCAACAACACACTCTGAAACTCACTGATAAAACCACAAGACCACTCCACAATATTTACCTCTCTGTCATATGTAACATTATGAACCTCGGCATTGCGAATAGACCACACTTTCCATAAACAAACACAAAATAGCCCCAACTCCTCCACATTTAATAACGGAAAACAAGCCAGAATAAAATAAAAAAAGTGGAACTTATTCTTATGAATTCCAGCAAGCTTAGGACACCAAAAAGAACGTACCAGTTTTAAGCAGCTGCAAATCCAAAGCCCGTGAAGGATGGACTCACCTTTACATTTGCACATGGGACAAAGAACGTCAATTGGAACCTTACGCCTAGCCAACAACTCAAAAGACGGAAGCATACGATTACAAGCCTTCCACATAAACACCTTTATTTTAGACGGAATATGAAGCTCCCAGAGGGACTTCCACCAAGAACTAGAGATACTAGATAAGACACTAGAAAAAGAAGAACCAATAACAGAACGAATAGAGCAGCCTACCCAATATACACTCTCAACAATTAAAAAATATATTTTACATCTATCACAAGAAGCTCAAGTTTTGGCATTATGATGGCGTTACTTTTTAACACATATGGAAGTAGCGGACTCCAATTAATATGGCTAGTAACTTGACTCACAATTCACAACCGGGTGGAAAATTGGCATGTTGGAAATTGATAAGAAAATAACAAGAAAGGATCTCAAAGGAATAATCTTAGGGCCTGTCCGGTACCCTTTTTCAAGGGTGTTTTTGTTTTTATTTTCCAAAAATGATTTCAAATACGCGTTCCTTACCGTTTTCCATTTTGTTTTTAATTTTATTTTCAAAACAAAAACAAGATAAAAAACAACATCGGTGTTAAAAGTGAAAATTTTGAAAAACAAGTTTTTGATGTTTTTCATTTTGTTTTTCACTTTAAATAAAAAACTCACTCTTTTTTTTCTTATTTTTTCTTCTTCTTCGATCTTTGGTCTCCATCACTATTCTTCTTCTTCCTCTGCTTCTCTCTTTTTCTTCTTCTTTTCCGATTGCTAGAATCTTCATCTTCTTCTCGTTCGAACCTGTTTCCGTGACAAGCAAAAGCCGAAACCACCATAGATTGAATCCTCAAAGGTTAATCTACAAAACCCAGGTAGTGTTACTGCAACCCGACACTGGAATCAGCCGTACGCACTACACGCGCCGCTCGCGCCACTATCAACTTCTTCTTCCCGACTGCTCTTTCTTCTTCCCTCTACTGATCCAGCCACCGTTGGCCCTTTTCATTGCCAGCCCTAGCCATCGCACATCTCAGCGACCTCGCCGGCACCGTCGACCTAGCCGAGCTGCAGCGGTGCCAACAGAGGTTTGGCTTTTGCTAAACCTGTTCTGGGCGTTGCCCATATCTGACTAAAAAAAAATAAAAAAATCAACTCATTATAATTTTTGATATATTTCGGATAACCTACCAGACGCATTTTTTACGTTTTCATATTCGGAATACAACTTTCAGGATATGCTACCAAACGCGTTTTTGGATTTCGAAACTGAAACCAAATACATTGTTTTCATTTTCATTTTCATTTTTATTTTCAAAAAATAGCAAATGAAAAACGTTACCAGACACACCCTTATTTTCTATTAAGTTTCCGTATGGTCTTCCACCATCTCAACATATAGTCGAGGAATTAGGATAGTTCCTTTGGTGAGAAGCTAATTAGTAGCGACTTCAAATACTATATAGTCGAAGCTTGTCATAATGCCAACTAAGAATATCAGAATTAATTCAAACTTGTTAGGGGAAAAACTCTTATAAATTTAACTAGTTTTCCAACCCGAGCGTTGAACGGGTTTTGTATTAAAAACTGTTTGCAAAACATTGTGTTGTTTATACCAAATTTTTTGATGCAAACATATTTAAACATAATGAACATATAGTTTTACCTTCAGTTATCTAAGTCACGTTAACATTTGAATTTCATTATCTCACGAAACAAAAGAAAAATATTAAATTAAAAAAGATCACCAAATATTTCTCCATTGTATTTCAAAACCTATTTTTAATAAAAAAATTACCAGAAAAAAAAATGTATCCACCAAAGTTGTAAAGTTGTGGAGAATAAAAGATGGCGTTCGTAATTTTGATGATCCAAGTCTTCAAATTCTCCTTGAAATATATATTTTCCGAACTAAAAAATTACATGTGAATTAATAAAAATTCAACAGTATGATTTCGAACTTCAAACCCATAAATACATACATTTCTAATCATTATTAAAAAAAAAAAAAAAAAGGTTCACTGATTTACATTATAAGTTAATAACTAATTGATTAAGTAATACATATAAATATATGAACTCCATTATCGATACTTTACCTGACTCTTGTCACCAAATTCCCTGAAGAAAGTATTAGAATTTACCTGCAAAATAGACATGAGTAAATTAAAAAATGTGATATCAAACTTCAAACCCATAAACTGTTAGCGAACAAACACGTCACTAAGCGTGCGGAAGCGTTGCCGGATAGAACACAAACAAACACAATGATAAAGAAAAGATAAGATGAAGAGAAGTAATTTAATTCCAATCATACACAACACAAGAATTTACGTGGAAACCCAAATCAGGGAAAAAACCACGGCCGTTAGGACTATAAGAGAAAGTTTCAATATATAGTAAATTGTTACAACCACACACTCAGGATCTCTCTCTAAATAATACCCCAAACACAATTACACCAAATGCTCACTTTGAGATCTCTCTAGTATTTGATATTTTTGCTCCACCACTCTCAGGTGTTTTTCACACACTAATAACCTAGTTATTATGGTCTATTTATATGTATTACAAGGAGTTTAAACTAACAAGAAAATCTATCTCATAGTCATACAAGAATACTTGTTCCATATAAATACTATTTCCTATTTAAGACAAGTCTTCTTTCAAGGAAAAATCCTTTTCCTATTCGAACTTCAAGAAACAACTTATTTCCTCTTCCATGAATATTTCCTGATTCAACGCATGCTTGTGATTGACTATGATTCAAGTTGCAGTTGGCCACCTGCTTCCTAAACCGTGATCTATGCGCTTCATCCCCGTCGACTGCTGCCGGTACCGCTGTGACAGCCACAGCGGTCACCGCAGCGGTATCCACTGGAATTGGAACCGCTGTCGTTGCGCTGCCGAAGAATTAGCAACGGTGTCCTACCGCTGCCATTACCGCTGCCATTACCGCTGCCAAAGCCACAGCGGCATCGGCAGCGGTTTGAGCTGTTCTTCGTTTCTTCTGTTCGTCATGTGCTCCAAGCCTCCCTCAAACATAATCTCATACTCCCAAACGTTCTCACGTCTCTAGGAAGTCTCCGCATTGGTAAATCATTGTTTGGTATCCATTGGTAATTCAAGCCATATCCAACATAAACATATACATTCTTAATCATTAATACAACAAAAATGAAAAGAAACAGAGAGGGTTCGATTTATATATAGAATATAGAGACATTTCATTTTACTTCTATTATTTAGGTGGATCATTAATACTATCATACAATTAAATAAGTGGGTCATTAATTAAAAGGAGTTCAATGGATAAATAAGTTAGCCTTTCATTTAACTTCGATTAAATATATATTAATACTATTAAAAAATATAATACACATGAATGAAGATATAGAGTTGAAACACTTGATATTATCTAATTTATATTTATCAAATTGTTTAATTTGATTAATCAATAAATAGGAAAATAGAAATAAAAAAATTAATCATATTTAAAAGTAGAAAAAAAACAACTCTATTATGATGTAATATTTAAATTCAAAAGCTCTTTTACGTTGACATGTGGCACTTTAAAACTCTATTATTATATATATATATATATATGATTCTTATTCTAAGAGCATGGCAATGTCTTCAAAAGTAACTTTAGAATAAATTTTTAAATGTTAGGAATAAGATTGGAATATACTTTGAACATACTTAGTCTAGGAATCCATTATATTGCCACTAGTGACCTCCATAATACGCCAAAATAAGCACTCAGTCACAAAACATACTCAACCACATGAATAATAGTATAATACTAAGGAGCTCGATATAACTTGCAAGACAATATCGCAATGGGATATGTATGGTGCTTCAGCAACATTCTGATTTTTACCCTTCGAGAGTTCAAACTAGTTTTTATTATGAGATAATGGGGATGATTCTTGCTATTGATTTTTGCTTTCGCTTGAAATTGAAAACACTCACGGATTGAGAGTGATCCAATGCTTGATCATTTAGGTAATCTAAAATTCATATTTATTTCCTTTTCAGCATTAAGCAAATCAAAATAGAGATTTGTTTCCTTTTTTGACAACTATAAGTCTATAAGCAGATCACCAATGACTTCTTGCCAATGTGGTTGGACTCTTTCTAGTGAGTCTTCACCACCACGGTTCAACGCTTTGGTGTGTATATATATTTATATATTATTTGTCCCAACTTGGCCATTAATCCCAAGTGTGGGTGCTCTCTCCCCAATTGTAGGAGTAGTATTCCAGGCTGTGCTAGCAGAGTCTTATCTCGCCAGGCCCCGACAGTTGTTGTAAATTCAAAAAAAAAAAAAAAAAAAAAGGTCTATAAACAGATCACAATTTATATTTCTTTTATTTTTTTCAACTTTAAGCGTATAAAATTTTTAGGCCTTTCTCGACAAAGTATGATGTCAACAAAATAAAGATTCAAAACTTAAACCCCGATTAATTGTAATAATTAAACAAAATAAAAACTCAAACAAACAATTTTTATTATTTAAAAAATACATATATGCAAGAATTTATGTGTTTTAACATAATAAATATAGACGAGATGAGTTTAGCCTAATAGTATAAGAGAGAGTGGGCCCAAATGGGACATTACCCCTTTCCTTAAAATATTTTTAATAATTTTATAAAATTATCTTTATATTTTAATATTTTTTCATTTTGGTCCCCCCGATTTATTATTATTTTTTATATATAATTTTGACCCCGCCACTGAGTGGTATACCCCTCATGTCCGCCTAAATGAGATTGTGAGTTTAAATATTTTCCAATTTTCCTAGAAAGTGATCGTGTATAATTATTTATTTATTTTTTCAATTATTAACATGTAGGAGGATGTAGGAGGCCGTCAAAAGCCAGCTCCAATGGTGGTGGGAGGTGGTCCTTATTTTCTATATATAAAAAAATTAATTAAATGAAAGGGTTATTTTGTCTTTCCAAATATATATCATGGTCAAAATAATGGTTGAAGTGTATATATACAGTCTTTCTATTGTCAGTTTGTTATGACAATAAATATATCAGGATAAAGAATGTGGACTACAGATTATGGAGAAGTTTTGACAAATGCATACACTTTGAGTCAAAGTATATAAATCCAGTAGTCCACATTCTTCGTCCTGATATATTTATTGTCAGGACGAATTGATAATAGAAAATCTGGTGTGTATATATATATATATATATATATATATATATATATTAACATAAGAACTAATTTGGTACCCTTTAAAATGTTAAAGGAACTATTTGGTCATTTTAAAGAAAACCAAGATTTAAGAAACTTTTCAACATGGTGCATTAAAAAAAACATGATCAATTAAAGAAAAGGAAGAAGAAAAAAACACAGCTATAAAACACTATAAAAAAATTCTTAAGACTTTTTGAATAAGAAATGAAAAATGCATAAACAATATTTTTAATATAATTTGTAAACATTTCATATTAGATATAAATTTTTTTTTTCAACTACTTTCAAAATATTTTGATTTTAAAAGGAGATTATGAAAATAAGTCAATAAGCTTTTTACTAATTATCATGTATACTTAGGTTGAATTATAACGTGATCACTGTATGAGCTAAATTAGGTCGAGCATAATAGAGCAATGAACATGTAATATCTGATTACAAGCTTTGCTCAGAGTGAGATTTGATAAGGCTTTGACAAAATTGAAGCCTTAATTACCAATTTTATTTTAGTACTTGAACGGATCGGGTCACACTCATATCATATTCATAATTTTATTTTGTTTTTTTCCTTGAAAAGCCCGATAACATTCTGACAATGTTCGGATTAAATCAAAAGGGCTTCAGGCTGAATCGAATTTGGACAGCATGCAATTAGATTTGGATCGAATGTGATCGGATCCGTCCGGTCCTCTTAACACTATTAGTAAGAAAGACCAATTTTTTTATTTTTTTATTTTTTTGTTTTGTTCTGTTTTGTTTACTTATTAAAATTTAAAACTATAAGGATAAGTACCTTTCCAAAAAATATATATAGAAAATATAAGGATCAGTTTGGTAAAAATTAAATAATTGTAAATTAGTAATATAAGGATCAGTTTGGTAAAAAATGAAATATTTGTAAATTAGTTGGAATTAAGAAAACATTCCAGAACTTATTTGATAATTTTTATGGAAAATAATTTTCTAAAAAAAAAGAATAAACGTATAAGTTATAACTTATAACAGATACGTACGAATGTGTGAACGGACTAAAAAAGTTTAGGCTAATTGGCAAGAATACCCCCTGAACTATACCTGAATGTACACCTTGCCCCCTATACCTTATTTTTTTTTCAGCACTAAACCCCCTGAACTATCATAAATTTGCAATGGCTAACGGAACCCTAATTCCGTCTAGGGAAAATTACACTAAGTTCCCCTGATTATTTATATAATTGCATTAAACCGGAAAAATATAATAATATGACACAAATACCCCTCTGACCAAATTTTTCTTTTAAAAAAATTAATTTTAAAATTGAAATAATGGTTAAATAATATTTAAATTCTGAATTTTATTATAAAGACAATTAAATAAATAGAGAAATGAAAAAAGTAAATTGATATAACAATTATTTAAATTATCTTTTTATTTAAATATCCCTAAATATAAAACCCAGATAAATATTTAAATTATTTAAGAAAAATAAAAGTAATGTTTAAATAATAATACAATTCCCTTTAAAAAAATAATAATAATACAATTCTGATTTTTTTTTATAAAGAAAATAAAATCTTTAAAAAATTAAAACATCTTTAAAATCTCTAAGATGGACGGTGGAGAAATATTTATTAAAACAAATTCAAATTAAAAAAAAAAAAGCATTTTTTTTTTTTAAATTGATTGATTTATCTCAATTTTTTTTTTTTTTTGAAATAGATTGATTTATCTCAATTACAAAATAATAATAATAATAATACAAATACAAATTTTAAAAAATTGAACATTGCTCCATTTAAAAACACATATAGAAGAATTAAAAATTAAATTTTTTAATTTTTGGTTTCTAGGTGTTGTAAATTTAAATATTTTTATTTCTTTGGAGAAGGAAAATTTTTAAAGATTGGATGAAGAAACAGATGTTCATTTAATTAGATGGATCGATGTTCATTTAAAAATATTTATTTGAAAATTTTTATTTTAAGGATTTCTCTTCACTATGTTCATTAAGTTAAAAAATTAATTTAAAAAACACAATTCACAAACCAATAAACAAAATCCAATTAAAAAAAATTAAAAAAACAATAATAATAATAATAATAATAAAAGAACATTGATGGATCTTCATTAATGGAGAAACTTATTATTTTATTTTTTTTGTAATTGAGATCAGTCAGTCTATTTAAAAAATATTTTTTTTATTTGAATTTGTTTTAATAAATATTTCTCCACCATCCATCTTTGAGATGGATGGTAGAAATTTTAAAGATGTTTTAATTTTTTAAAGATTTTATTTTTCTTTATAAAAAAAATCAGAATTGGAAGGGAATTGTATTATTATTTAACCATTATTTTTATTTTTCTTAAATAATTTAAATATTTGTATGGGTTTTATATTTAGGGATATTTAAATAAAAAGATAATTTAAATAATTGTTAAATCAATTTAATTTTTTCATTTCTATATTTATTTAATTGTCTTTATAATAAAATTCTAAAATTTATTATTATTTAATCATTATTTCAATTTTAAATTTAATTTTTGAAAAACAAAATTGGTCAGAGGGGTATTCGTGTCATATTATTATATTTTTTCGGTTTAATGCAATTATATAAATAATCAGGGGGAACTTAGTGTAATTTTCCCTAGACGGAATCAGGGTTCCGTTAGGTTTCTGTTAACCATTGTTTATTATAGTTCAGGGGGTTTAGTGCCGAAAAAAAAAGTGTAGGGGGCAAGGTGTACATTCGGGTATAGTTCAAAGGGTATTCTTGCCAATTAGCCAAAAGTTTAAGGGAGGTGTATTGGTTCAAGATTTTATTAGACAAATTGGGGAAGTAAATGTCTAGTGGTATTGGATTGAGAATTTTTAACAAGTTAGATAAGTCTTGTGATATTCGATTAAGACTTTTAAGATTTTTTTAAAAAATCCATATTGTCTTGTGGTATTGGATCTAGACTTTCAAGAGGCAACAAATTGTCTACTGAATTTTTAGGATTTCATGATAAAATGGATTTTCCAGACTTTTTAGTGATATGTATAAATAGTTTGAACCCAAAATTGTCTTGCCCTCTCCCTCAATACTTTCTAAACTTTTTATTTGATTTCAGATATTTGGTTGATGTATTGGTATATAATAAATGTGGCGGCCAAACATGTAAAAGACATCATAAAACTACACTTGAAAGTCGAGTACCAAATGACTGATAAAATGCCTCTGTGAGTTAAAAATAGTTTTATGCTAGATTTCCATGATCCCACCATCACCATCGGTATCTAAAATCTTTAGGACCACTAGTAAAAATTGATCAAATGCTTTATCTACATCTATAAAGGATGGATTTGGTAAAAAGTAAAGATAAAGAGGAAGTTGATATATATATATAGACTATAGTATATATATTCAAAGAGAAGTCAGTTTTTGGTCTCTCAGGTCGAATTGGAAAAGGGCTTATTTTAAAATAGCTCTTTAACATTTCGATATCGAGTCATTAAGGTTGTGGGGGTGTCCTAATTATTGAAGGACACTTATTGTTTTTTTATTATCGTGAAGCTGCTAGTTAATGGAAGAGGTGTGGAATTTCACTACCCGCCACTAGAGTCTTTTCTATCTTTTGCTTCTGGGATTTATGTATAAGCACTTTTGGCTTGTTAAATGATTGTAACGATGATCAGCTGCTCTCATTTGCTGATTGTCAATTTTGAATTTGTATTTGAGACTATAAGGTGTAAAGTTCCAATCAATTGCTAGCTAATTATTGAAAGTTTTAAATTGCTACCTTATTATTTTCTACTCTGTTTTTTATTTTTCATTTTTGAACCAGAAATATGCCAAACATCTCAACATTACTTATTTGTTTAAAGTGATGCAAATGTTCACGGAATTGATCAAATTTTTTTTTGGTCAATTGAGAGAGACAATGAAGAAAGAAAGAAAGAAAGAAAGAATTTGTAGGATCAGTTTTTATTTTTTATTTTTAATATATATAAATATATATAAAGAGCTAGTCCATTACTGATAATATTGCCATTTATGTAGACTGAGTTCAAAGACAAAAGAAGATGGTCACCATTTCTATTGATTTATTGTTTGAGCGAGTTAAAAAGATATGGGTCTCGCATAAAACTATGCTCCTATAAAATTTATAATACATTTTTTTTTTAAAATCTGATAACGGAAGGGCCATGTCGAAACCTGTCGAGAGTAAGCACTAGTTGACCATTTGGAGTTATTATTTTTTTTTAAATATGTATAATTAAATCTTATATATCAAATTTTTTTTTGTTATTTACATTTATATTAAAAAAAATTATTGTCATGCCCCGACCCTCTAAATTTAACCAATGCATGCATAGTCTGTATATCAACTTATCTTACCGGACTTGAATCATCTATCACTAACATGAAAGGGGGATGTACATAGTACACACCGCTAGAGTAGTAAATATTGAAGTTTGATAACATATGAGTTAATGAAGTCCAACCAACAAGCCAAACGGAAATACTTCAATGTTCAAGCTATTTTTTTTTTCTGTTTCATGTCATTTCTAGTGAGGTAGTAGGTGATGGATTGTTGGTTATTATATTTATTTTACATGGTGACATTTTTGGCACCATATGAATCAGCCGAAGGTTATGTGTTGGTTGGTGGTATTTTAAAATTTTATTACTTCTCTTCATAGTTTATACATGTTTTTCATTCAATTTTTGTTGTTCAGTGATTGCCCTCAACAAGATTACAGAGCACTGGAACTTGGGGAGAAAATTGAATACTATAATCGACTCTTGAAAGTCCATATTTTTAATGGGGCCAAAAATTAAATAGCACTTTTTGGGGGAGGGCTTGTGCAAATAGCACCACTTTAATAAGTCATGTTTAAATAGCACCAAAGTAAGTGATGAGACAAAAATACCCCCACTTGCTCTTTTCCTTTTTATTTTTTTTCTCGAAAATTCGAGACTTTTTTATGCGTTTTCGAGACTTATTCATGCGTTTCGAGACTTATTCATGCGTTTTCGAGACTTAATTCAAGTTTGTTTGGGACTTATTCTGTTCGACCTCCATTAATGGCGACAGTGACGATCCGACGACGGCGCCGGTTGACTCTGGAAATAGTTGGATCTGGAAGATTGAACGATGCCGAGTTCGTTGGTGCCATCGGTTTCATCAGATTCGCGACGGATCGTCATAAATCGGACAATGAAGATTCGCAACGATTTGTGTTTTGCTTCGTTTCTCTCTCTACACAACTCGAAAATGAAAACGAACACTTCGGTTACAATTATTGGCACTCGACGAACGTTTTCCCGGTGGTTTTGCCGGTCAACTCGCCGGTCAACGGTGGCACCTCCATTGAAGCTCCATCAATGGAGGTTTTGGAAAAGGAAGAAGAAGGTGAGGACACCCAAGAGAAAAGAAAAGAAGCTGGGGGGTATTTTTGTCCAAATTTCATTTTTGGTGCTATTAAAACAAGAGTTATTAAAGTTTGATATTTGTACAATTCAAAATTAAAAAAGTGCTATATACTCCTATTTCCTCTATTTTTAATAGTCCAAAAAGTTTTGAAATAAAGTCTAGATAATCCTAAAAGGATATAAATAAAGTTTAAAGACTCTTTCAGAATCCTAAAAATTTAGTCCATATAATCATAATAATCCTAACAATCATAATAATTCTAATAATCTTGCAAATCTATAAAATTCTTACACCAAAAAATTATCAATTAAAATCCCAACCCAATACACCCCCTTTAAGTAGTGTAGTTTGGTTTGGGCCCGCCCTGCCCCTCCCACCGATCTCTTCTACACGAGTACACGTGGACAACCTAACGTGTTATCTTGTCATTTCGCTCCGTTATTTTTCCTCTTTTGGATGCCGATGTAGTCAACTCAAAAACCTCAAAAATTATCCATTTAAAATCAAGAGTGTAAAAAGAACGCTATGCGTCAACTCTCCAAATTCTATCATATCAACGGTTATGATTCGCCAAACATCACCGACCTAGAGATAAAATCACCCGCACTGTACAATTACCCATAAAAGGAAAACACGCAGCGATAATATTATTATTATAATAATAAAAATAAACTAATAACGTAAGGGTGTGCATCATATATAATTCACGCAAATCCACACAGTAACTAAACCCGGACGTGAACCCGTTAAATAAACCGGATTTGATAATCGGCGATAGGTACGGGACTTTTGTAAATTTGGTGGATTTTGTGTTGTGCTTCCTTCGCTTCATACTTGTTTCTTTCTTCTGGTTGGTTCTCTCGGTCAAAAAAGGGCAACTCGCCGTTTTTATCAAATTACTTCTCAGCAAACCCTAACTTTACCATCACCGATTTCAATCCATTCTTTATTCTCTTTAATTCGGTTGATTATGCTCGTAAGCTCTCTTGTTAATTGCGTTTTATGGTTCTGTTAATTTTTAAAATTTTTTTTTGCTGTATGTCTGTCATTTTGTGGTTTTGGATTGGAATATGAATTCGATATAACTTTTGTGTTTTGTTTGGTTGTTTTGATTAGATCGGTCGCTGTTTTACAGACTGTATGGGTTGATTTGTTTTGATTATTGGTTCTTGCGGCTTAAGATTGGCTTTGCTGGCTACTGATAGAGGCATCAGCTTTTTTTTTTTGAAATTGTAAAGAGATGGATTTGGTAGCGATCTGCAAGGTAATTGAGTTATAATCGGTTTTGTTGTATCTTCAGTTTATCAATTTTTGTTTGATTTTACTGCTGCAGGTAGCTGCTATGAGCTTTGTATTTTTTTTGTTGTTGTCATTGCTCGTTAATCGTCTTCCTGTTAAATTGGGGATGAACGAGGAAATGAAGTTAATACTTGCATAATCGAGTGATGAGAATTAATTATGTGATGACTGATGAGTAGATTCTGTTATTATATTTAGCTGTTTTAAGTTAGAAGTAATATATGGCATCTCGGGAGTAAATGTGTGTGCGCGTGCTTCCATGTGTTTGTCTTTGAGTTGTTTTCCTATTCGACGCGTGGCATTCTATACGCAAGCTGCTAACTATGGAAAGTTGGTTTGTAAATGTTGCGAAAACTCTAAAAACTGAGTACATTCAGCTACATTTCTCCTTTAATAAATGCGGTTGGTAAAAAGAATAACACACTGAGTAGGTCCTGTCAATCTTTATCGTAGACTTTAGTTTTATATTTAACTATGTGATGACTAAATTTTGTATTATGCTTGTTGGTTATTTAGTTTAGATGTTTTATGTTGGAAGTTCAATATGTCACCTCAATAGTAAGCGCATGCGCGTGTGCCTCCATAAGTTTGTGTCTTTGAGTTGTTTTCCATTTCGACGCTTGGCTTCATCTATACGCAAGCTGCTAACTATAGAAAGCTGGTTTGTAAATGTTATGGAACTCCGGATATTTAGTAGTTGCAGCTAAATTCCTCTTTTAATAAACGCTGTTGGTAAAAAGAATCACATACTATGTTCTTTGTATAGGGATCTTCTACAATATTTCTTTTTTTGCTAAATTCCTCTTTTAATAAACGCTGTTGGTAAAAAGAATCACATACTATGTTCTTTGTATAGGGATCTTCTACAATATTTCTTTTTTTGCTATATATTTTTTGTTTCCTTAAAAAAAAAAAAAAAAAAAAAAAAATCATCACATGCTGAATTGGTCCTGTCAATCTTTATTGTAGACTTTAGTTTTATATTTTGATTATCAGATTATTCTTTTATTATGAAAAGCAACTGTAAAACTGTTTGTTTGAACAATAAAATGATAGGCTATTATGTTTGGTTCTCGATTGAGAATTCTTTGGGTGTGTAAATTTGCTTTTGTTCATTCTGAATTTGAGATTTGGTATGTGTGTTTAAGGAAGAGTTATGCTATTACACATTTATTTGTCTTTCTAATTTACTATATACACTTGATACCATAAAGAAGAAAAACCTGGAATCAAATTGGTAAGATAATTGAATACCATAGGAGGTAAAACATGATATGAAGGTAGTATTTTGGTAAGGAAAAAACTTTGTATTTAGGGATGAGTATGTTTGAGAATGAGTAGTCCTGCTTGGTTTTGTTAGATGCTTATTGCTTTTATTGGCACAAGTGTGCCTGTTTGGATATTTTAAAGTTCTGTTCTTCTTTTGGCATGTGCACTCAAAAGAGTTTTGACCCTGACATTTCCTCACAGGAAAAATTGGCATATTTTCGAATAAAGGAGCTCAAGGATGTACTAACTCAATTAGGTCTTTCAAAGCAGGGGAAGAAGCAGGTTAGATGCCTGATATTTTATTAATTTTGCTCATGACTTTTTTCTCTTGGATGAAGTAGTAGACTATCTGTGATGAGCTATTTAGTACAATGTTATTATAGTGTTGGGTGTTATTGACAATAAGAGGTGCTTTCAGTCCCACGTAGGTGGCAAGGACAATAGTGTCTAAACATTTTAGTGTTCAATGTTATATCATCTTCATATTTTCAGTTTCTTGACAACTTTCCCACATCATATCCCCATTACACATCCAATGGGAAAGATAACAAATGTGTTGTCTTCTTTGCAATTAAAGGCATGCATTGTTTTGTCCATGAGCTGTTCAGGCTAGAAGTTGGAAAGATAAAAAGAAGAATTTTTGGAGAAGCTTGTGGGTAATATTGTGGATATATCTGGGAAGAGGCTCATTTGGCAGCTGGTTTCTAGTGATTGCAAATATATGCTATTTTTTATTCAAGTGAATTCAGATGCTATTCTTAGATGGTTTCAACGATTTTAGATTTTTTGTTTTGTTTTTTTTTATTTTATTTTATTAATTTTTTGTTTTTTATGGAGGTTTGTATTGGCTTCCATATTGTATTCTTCATGGTGGACTATTGGTTTAACTTCTTATAATCCTTTTCTGAGTCTAATAAAATTATCCAAATTCTTATAATATATGTTTGGCTTAGTGTTTGTAAGTTACAGTTATACTTAACCTCAGTTATTAGTTGTCTGCTTTTATGTAACACATGTTGCATCTTTTAATATTTTGACAATTAACTTAAGCTATCATCTCTCTATCTATTATCTACATATTCCAACTCCTCCCCCTCCCCCCTCTCCCTTCTCCCTTCTCCCTTTCTCTCCTCACTATTCTTGGGATTACACAGGTCTCATTATTTGAGTGTCTGTGGATAGTTGTTCACCATTTTTGTTGGATACATTTTTGTCATCCGTCCTCTAGTTATTGAATCATGGTTATTTGGGTGCAAATGGGTCAGGGAATGAGTTGAGCTTACCGTTTTCTTAGTGTTTCAATCTTCTCTTTTTATAGTTCAATAATGTTGATGCAATTCATCTTAATTGTCACCACCCTCCTTTCAAATAATAAATGAAGAAAAACTAAAATAATTTTATATATTGTTTGTTGTATGTCATGCTATTGGATTATTGTGTTTGATTATTATTATATATATATTTTTGTTAAACATCGTGTGCAGGATCTCGTTGATCGGATATTAGCAAATGTTGCTGATGAGCAAGGTAATATTTTTTTACTAATTCTCTTGTTCTAAATATGTGAAGTATCTTATTGTTATGCACACTTATTGATTGTTACATTTTATACTCTGTCATGGGAAACTAAAGGGTCTGATAGTGAAATGATTTTTTGTTGCCATGTTTTGTCATAAAAGTCTACAATACAAAGCTTGGAGACATTAATGTTAAAGTCTTGGTTTTGATAATATAAAGCTTTTGTTTTTTATCTGATGATCTCAAGTGAGTCTTATTTTTCTCCTTTTGAGGAGTTGTTGGTGTAAAAGTTAGGAGATGGATGTGCTTCTACGGAGATGAACTCAACAAGCAATTGAGTTGGATGACCTATATAAAAAGATGAACTGATTTTCCTTATAAAGACAATCTAAAATCTTGCCACTAAATTTAAACTTGAAGAGAGGGTTTGATCACTCCAGAATGTTTAACATTCTATGGGGAAACCTTTGTGGCTTAAGTTAGCTTCAGGTCAAATTGAGATGTATTTCAAAGATTGTAATATTGCTTCAAGTTTTATGTCATACCTATACCGGATGCTAAACCTTCTTTTATATTTCCTGTCATTTTTAATGGAAGTTTCTCGTTGGCAAATGTCATTTGCTATATCAGCATGTGTAATCCACATTACTTGGTTTACGTAATTCATTAGTTTACTAATCTCTATTATATGCTAGGTGTCTTGTGTTTTTTTTTGTTTTTTGTTTTTTGTTTTTTTGTTTTTTTTTTTGCTTTTAAAACAAGATTTCTTATTTAATAATAGATCATGTTGGTCTTAACTGATCTGATGTTTTCTTTTATTGACAATTGGACACAATTTCAGCTTCTTCAGTTCTCATTACTCCATTTGTCTTCATGTAAGGCGACATGTGCATTTACACGTGTCATTGTTTTTGCTTTGGAATTATATTTACTTTCATCCTTTTTTTCTAATCAGATCCGATCAGTTCAGATAGCATATATGTTGGTATGACAATTGGCCGCTAGAACTCATATAATAGCTATATTATTTGTTAATTAGAGTTTTGATTCTTTTTACTTCTCTATACATTTTCCCTTTGAACATGCCACTTGGAACTTGTACCCAATATTCTTCTTAAGTTCAATTCAAATGCACTGCTTTACCCATGATACCATTTGGGTTTTGTGAAGTAGCAATATCAATCTTAACTGTTGATTTGCATTTCTCACAATCTTGACCATTCAAAAGCTCCTTTAAATGTCAGCCATCATATGACTCTTAGGGTTGAGATTTGATTAGGGTATTTTAATACTTCCCCTTTTTTCCTTTTATCCTTTACTTATTTCCCTTAAGGCGACCATTTGTTTCTTAGCTCTTCAAGTTTCACCACTTTAATTGCTGCAAGGTTGCTTTGAAGTGATTTTTCCCCTTGTTAGACTACTTAAATACTATTGTTGGGCCTTTCCTTATCAACTTAAGCTTTTAAGTATGATGGTTATTAACATGGTACCAGAACTTGGTTTGACGTAGGAGTCATGGATTTGAGTCCCCACACGTGATTGAATTTATATTTGTTTTTGAATTTGTTATGAATTTGCATGTGTTTGGGCTTGAGCCACGTGACTACCCCGTTGGTCTTGCATGTGAGGGGGTGTGTTGGACTGCCTAAATACTATTGTTGGACCCTTTCCTATCAGCTTAAACTTCTAGGTTTGATGGTTACGTTCCCTACATTAATTTGATATGAATTTGTCAAATGTCTAGTTGTAAAGACAAAACCAGATCAAAGTTACTTGTTGCCTCCTTAGTCTTGATGCTGCTATTAGTGGTTTGGATTCATTGGCATGTCTACGTGGTGGTCTTGCGAATATATTCTATTGCTCTTTTGCAACCGTCCCCTGCAGTGAATTCTTTGTTGAAATAACTTTGTGTTTGAAGTTGGTTATAATGTAATCAAGGTTTTAAAAATCGAACTGAGGCGCTCACCAGCCTCAGTGCCAAAATCGCCCTAAGGCGGTCGCCTCGTCATGGAGTTGGAAAATCTCCGCCTTTTGTTGGTGAGGCTGCCGCTGCAGCACCATTTCGCCTCAACTCCATCTGAGGCTACAAAAGGCGGTTTTTTGAAGTTTTTATTTAAAAAAAAACGAATTAAGAAGAAGAAGAAGTCATTGAGAGTTGAAGGAGAAGAACCCAGAAGAAAGAAGAAGAGGTCGGCTGCTTTGAAAAGAGAGAACTAATAGAAATGATTAGGGTTATCTTGGTTTTTATAAAAAAAAAAGAGTATTGGGCCTGGTATGTATACAACTTTTTTTTATTTGGGCATAAGTGACCCAATTCTAAAATAGGCCCATTAACTCTTAGTTTGTGTTTCTTGTCTAGGCTTTGCCCTCCTCTGCACCAAAAAAATAGGCCCATTAACTCCCTAGTCTCTAAGTCCACTCCAAGACTACCAAAAATCCAACACTCCAAAGTTCAAACTTCTTATCTAACACTCCAAGTTTATTTAAATATTTCTTTTTTTTTTTTATGTTTTTTTTTTTTTTTTTTTGATCTTTATGTTAGCAATGTTGTCTGTGGATTATTTATTAAATGTTATGGATAATTTTCTAAATTAGTATTTTTTTTAATTTTTTTTAATCATTTTCAAATTGAGGCTGTTGCCTCAACCGCCTCGCCTCGCGAGGGCATGATTGCCTCTCCTCGCCTTTCGCATTTTAAAACCTTGAATGTAATCTGAAATCTTTGAAGCATCTATATATGTATATTTTTCATTTTCTTACAGCTGCAAAGACATCAAAGAGAGGTGTTGTCAATAAGGAAGAGGTGGCAAAACTAGTCGACGACACATACAGGTTTCTTCTTAGTATCATACCTATATTGCGTTATTCAGTCTACGATTATTATTTTGGCTAATTAACTTTGTAATAGATTAACTTTTATCGGTAACAGTCTTTTCTGCAGATATAACTGTGCATGTTTGACTTGATATTTCTAGTTCTTAGTTACGGTACTTTAATGTTTTGTAGAGCCATCTATATGCTTCCTTGTCATGCTTTTAGTACCTTACTCTGACATGCATATTTTGTCTGTTCTTTTTCCCAGAAAATTGCAGGTTTCCGTGGCTACTGACTTAGCATCAAAGGGACAGGGTGTTTCAAATAGCAGTAATGTAATAGTTAAAGGGGAAATTGATGACTATCTTCAATCAGATACTAAAGTTCGCTGTCTTTGTGGAAGTTCACTGGAATCCGAGTCAATGATCAAGGTTATATACCAAATATCTTGTATAATATTTTCCCCTTTATATTGTGGACCACTTTTAAATACTATTTTTGAGCTCATATGCCTATAATTGATTAATGTGGAAATAGTTGCATCTTTTGAGTATTGGAGCCATGCAGCTACTGATTTGTTGTTTTGGTTCCTTTTACCTACTATAAAACGCTAATGTTTTCTTCTCTTTGCCACCTTTTTTCTTTTATTATTGGCAGTGTGAGGATCCCAGATGCTTTGTGTGGCAACACATGAGTTGTGTTATAATCCCAGAGAAACCTATGGAGGGAAATCCGCCGGTTCCTGACTTATTCTTTTGTGAAATCTGTAGACTCGGTCGAGCTGATCCGTATGTATTGCCTAGTCTTATTTTCTCGTGAATTTGGTTGGTCTAACGTGGTTCAAGAATTTGCCAAATTGTTTCTCCCCCTTCAGATCTGCCTAATTAGTTGTCAATGTAATTTGAGATTTTCCAATTGACTTTTACTTTCTGCTCTGAACGTGTTGATTTCCTTCATTTATACAGGTCTTTACGTGGTCTTGATGTTTCCTGTTTGTATAATTTTTACATCTATCTGTTTCATGATATTCTTCTGTCATTCTAAAATTCAGTTGGATGGTTATAGTGGCCATAGAAAATTTTTTTTTTTGAAACTGGCTAGAGAAGATAATTATGATAATTAATTTTTACAGTACACATTTATTTCTTTACTTAGATGGATATCTTTTTGTGGTTGAAGGGGATGATGTCTGAAACTAACGGTTTCCCAATTCACTCTAATTGGGAAGGTGTTGTCTGTTAATTTGTTCCGCTTTGAGTTCCCTTTTGTTTTGTACGCCTTGTTCTTGTCTTGTAGGCCTTCTTTGTTACCCTATGTGGTTTTTTTCAGCCTAGGTGGATTTCTTGTTCATTCTTGTATAGGGCTGTGTTGCTACATCTATGTTCTTTGTATAGGGATCTTTTGTAATATTCCTATTTTTGCAATAAATTTTTGTTTCCTATCCAAAAAATAATAATAATGGTTTCCCCTGTAGAAGGTGGGGGTTGTGGGTTTGGAACTAGTACAATGAAAAATTTGAGCTGGATGGATTACCTACTGAAACTGTTTTGGATCCATGGTCTTGAATAATTTGGTTAGCAAGTCCTTTGAAGCGAGCTTGTTGACCTGACTAAACCTTAATTCTCTTTTTAACTTCGTTCTAGAAAATTTGAATTAGTTGATCGATTCTTGAGCTTTATGAAGTTTCTGGATATCTTCTTGTCTAGCCATTGCCTTACTCGCCCAGCTTATTTGATTGAATTTGCCCTGAATTTTTTGCTCATTATTTCTCTTTCTTTTATTGTGGTTTGTGTACAGTTTCTGGATTACAGTTGCACATCCTTTATACCCTGTGAAATTGACTACTACAAGTCCTCCAATGG
Source organism: Acer saccharum (assembly GCA_030490815.1). NCBI lineage: Eukaryota > Viridiplantae > Streptophyta > Magnoliopsida > Sapindales > Sapindaceae > Acer > Acer saccharum. Next base: position 48,333,830 of record CM059868.1, on the reverse strand, counting down.
ATGGGTGAGTTGATTCTTTGCCTGTTCCCCTATTTGCATATTTGAAATTTTAGAGGATGAAGGTTTTTTATTTTCTCTCTGTTGTTTTGTCAGTATTTGAAATGGCATAATTATTGAATTTTTTGATTTGGTGGTGACGGGAATTGAGATTTCATTTTTAGTATAAAGAGAATACTGTATGGTGGTTTTATATATTTGGATTACCATTTGTATTGAATTGAAATAATAGCTAATGCGTAATTAGGTACAGGTTCTTTTTCTTCTTTCAGAGGTAAATTTAATTCTTTTCTTTGGTTTGTGTTGGGGGATAATTTCTTTTGTGTTTCATGGAGCCATAGCATTGTCTATCAAATGTTTCGTCATAGAATTGCTTAAAATAAGTAGTCATGATCTTAAGATTTTGTGCTGGGATATAATTTCTTTTGGGTTTCATGGAGCCATAGCATCATCTATCAAATGTTCTGTCATAGAATTGCTTAAAATAAGTAGTATGATCATAAGATCTCGACTATAGCTATTTTGTTGAGTTGAAACTGTGATGGGTTCATAGCAAGTTTTTTATGGTAATCATCTTATCATATAAGGACCTTAATCAGTTAATCTGCAATACTAACATAGCATACTGGCCGTTCAGACATTGGACTGGGGTCATGATGCAAACCTGGGTCCAAGTCTTCCTAATTGCTGGTATCATTCTATAACTCCTGATACTGGCTATTTTGTAGGCAATTGACAAAGAAAAAAAATTATGAAACTTAAACCTGGTGGTCTCTGTCTATTTATTTTTTAAGCTTTAATTGATTGTTGGAGGTCGCTCTTATTGTTCCTAGAACTGTAATTATTTTTTTAGAAGCTAAATTCTGTGGTTTTTGCTGTTGATTATATGCTGTCTAATGAAATAGATTGTACTTGAGATTGATGGATTTGATAAGTTATTTAGTCTTGGGCTATATTTTGATGTTGTGAGCAAATGATACTGTAGCATGTTTCTTCTATACGAGTTGCTAGTTTCTTTTCTGATATATGGATTGCTTGAAGGAGATGTTCCTGCCTCTTTTGTTGGATTGAGATACAATTTTTTGACCAAGTTGTATTCAAGTATCAGAGTTTTTTTTAATATTTTTTTTTTTCTTTTTTCATTTCTGTCATTTAATTATGGTGGTGAGCAGTTGTATATATGTGCATCGCAAACACTTTTTTTTTATTTTTTATATTGGTCTTTCTCTATTTATATTTTATATCCAATATTTTCCAGTACAAACCCTGTACAGAGTGTGGAGAAAACCTTTCAACTCACAAGGGCAGACAAGGACTTGGTCTCAAAGCAAGAATATGATGTTCAGGTTGGTTAGCATATAAAATGGTGTCTTGGATTAATGGTTTATTATGTAGTTGAAGAACGAACTAATGTTCTGCTAATGTTGTTAATATTTAGGCATGGTGTATGCTTTTGAATGACAAAGTTCCATTTAGGATGCAGTGGCCGCAGTATGCAGATCTACAGGTCAATGGTATGGTGGCTGAAGTTTTGCTTTGACTGATTTGTTTCTCTTTTTTTTTTTTATTTGAAGCACTTCGACTAATTTGTTGATGCAGATTTTTCTTAAAAGTTTTGCTCTGATTTTGAACTTTAAGATGATTCTGTTATAACTTGGTTTGATGCAATGTAAATATATGATTCCTCATATTTCTATGATGTTGTAAATCCTTTCAGATTTATGAAATATTTCATCAGTTGCTACTATTTATGAGATTCTTTGGGTCTCAAGAAATGACTAATCAATGAAGCATCCTTTAGGCATTGCCGGATTTACAATTTAGTTGAATCATTTATTGTGCAGGTGTACCTGTTCGTGCTATTAATAGACCCGGCTCGCAACTGCTAGGGGCAAATGGTCGTGATGATGGTCCAATTGTGAGTTTTCTTTCTACAAAGATGAGAAGTTGTTCTTTAACTCTGATTCATGTGCCTGTGTTAGATTATTGAGTATGAGTGAGCAGGGGTGTGTGTGTGTGTGTGTGTGTGTTTCATGGGTTGATGAATGGGTGACCCCCTGTTTGTTGATAATTATATGGGTATCTTTTGCTTCACACCGAACCATTTTATCTGGTAATTTGTTACTTTTTACAAGTTTTGTCAGCTTATATTAAATTGTTTTGTCAGATCACACCATGCACTAAGGATGGGCTCAATAAAATTTTATTAACCGGATGTGATGCTCGCATCTTCTGTTTAGGAGTTAGAATTGTAAAGCGGCGAACTCTTCACCAGGTAGTTACTTTTTTCGGTGATTAATTCCATTTAACCTTTTATTCTTTGGCTGTTTCCATTTTTTGGATCTCGGGGAGGGGTGAATCTCACTTCCATTTCATTACTGGATGAATGGATGTACAAAAGTTAGTATTTTGTAAATTTTCCTCCTTTTATGTATGTATTGAATATTATTTCTAACTGGTTCTCTGTATTGCATCTGGTGGCTAAGGGAATTTTACCTTTCCTATTTCTATGATTTTTTTTCCTTACATGGTAATCTTATTCTCTGCTGCTTGTTTGTCTAGATTCTCAGTTTGATTCCTAAGGAGTCTGAAGGTGAGCATTTGGATGAAGCTCTAGCTCGTGTTTGTCGTTGTGTTGGTGGTGGGACTGCTGCAGATAATGCTGATAGTGACAGTGATCTGGAAGTTGTTGCTGATTCTTTTACTGTCAATCTACGATGTCCTGTAAGTTACACACTGTGAAATGCAAGTGATATCTTTACTAGTCTCAGTAGTCTGACAGATTTATCGTTTATGCTCTTAACATGAATAACATCAAATATTTAGTTTATGTGCTATGTCAACTGGCATCTATTATCTCAGAAGGTCTGCAGAGAAGAACCAATTAATAGTGACTGAAAGTGCTAGACTGAAAAAGTTAGGATAGGAAAATAACAAAAACATTTAAGTATGATTAGATTTAAACATTTTAGAGATAGTTCAAGATTACTTGGGAAGAAAGCTAAGCATGTCTAAAAGATGTCATTATTCAAAGCATCATTGTTTATGTGCTTCCCTTGGTCTTCGTATGATGTTGACTGAATCTGTCCAGTATCATCTTTTTGTTGCTCGGTGGATAAATATAAGGTGGTAAAGAAGACGCTTTTGTCTACGCTATGCTTTCTCTGGGTTGTATTTAAGACTGGATCTGACATCCTTTTGATGCATATCTACATATTTGGAAACCCTGAACAATATTTTTAATTTTTGGGTTTTTCTTTTAAAACTTGACAATTATGTGTCTGTGACAATGCTGCTATTGAGCAACAGTTTGTATTTGAACCTAATGCATTTATTTCTTTTGTACAAGAGGTGTCATTTCAGCATGCCCTATATATATAGAAATTATCAAGTGTAGGATCCTATATAAATTCATGCTGTTACATTGATTCCAACCGGTTGGAATCAGTGCAATTTTTTTTTGGTTGGAATCGGTGAAACCGCACGAAACATTCGTGCGGGGTCCCGCACTAGAAAGTTACTATATATATATTCATATGTTTATGGAGCTTTTGTAATGTATCAATTTGTTCACTTGTCATTCAATTATTACATGGATCATTGATAACAGGTGGTGGACAGATCTTTGAAAGTTTTGTAGAAAAAAATTGATTTGTATTACAAGGCTATTTAAGACTACTTAAGTTAGTTATCAATGCTCAAAAAGAGCTTAGCGAAAGTTGAGCTTCTTCCGAGTTCCAACCGACAAAAGAGCTTTTTGTATTTTCTATAAGATCTTCTGTGAAAAAGACGAAGAAATGGCTTCCGGAAATCTTTTGTTCTTCTATTGTCAAATGTCAAAAGAGCTTTTCACATTGAAAAAACTCCTTTGATCTTTCCAAAACCCATACCAAATTTATTCTCAGAATGATGAAGTAATATTTGTGTGTGGACCGTGTGGTTATATTATCTTTTTGTTTATAATGTTATTTCAATATTAGCTGTTCTACTGAATTAAATATGTAGTCCGCGACACCTGGGTGTAATATGAAAATGAAAAAAAAAAAAACAGATTTAGTATTGTTTTCTCCAAGTGGATAAATAATTGGAAATAACATATTTTGTAGAGTATATTTTCTTTTATGTTTATATTTTTTCACATTTGCCATCTGTTTTTTTTATTCTAATATTTACATTTCATAATATGGAAAATTGTTGTCATGTAACTCTCCACATTTTCCATGTTCATGAGATTTGTTTGCAAGCATCCTTCGTTGTATTGAAGTAGTAGAGAATAGACTTTGGTTACGTTATGCAGTTATAGGTACTTAGAATGTCTGTTGACATATATTCATGTTTTCACCTCTGCAATAGATGAGTGGCTCGAGGATGAAGGTGGCTGGGAGATTTAAACCCTGTGCCCACATGGGCTGTTTCGATCTTGACGTTTTTGTGGAGATGAATCAACGTTCTAGAAAGGCAAGGCAGCTAAATACAATGCAAATTTGTTCCTCTTACCTATTTTCTTGCCCTTTTGTTGTCATTTTGTACTTCTGACAAGCTTGGTTCATGAATTCAGTGGCAGTGCCCTCATTGTCTCAAGAACTACTCATTGGAAAATGTAATTATTGATCCCTATTTCAATCGCATCACATCTAAGGTATCATGTTTTGTGGACTCCTGAACCTATATTTGTTATAGAGCATTCTTTAGATGCATTCATATATAATCTGGTTTACTTTTGTGTTGTAGATGAGGAGTTGCGGCGAAGAGATAACTGAAATCGAGGTGAAGCCTGATGGATCTTGGCGCGTAAAAACTAGAAGTGAAAGTGAGCGTAGGGAAGTTGGGGAACTTGCGATGTGGCACTCTCCTGACGGTTCTCTATCTGTTTCTGCCATTGCTGAAGTTAAACCAAATGTGGAAATGTCAAAGCAGATTAAACAGGAAGGTGTTTCAGAAGGTCCTATGTGTTTGAAACTTGGAATCAAGAAGAATCGCAATGGACTTTGGGAAGTTAGCAAACCTGAGGATGCAAACACATCTTCTGGTAATAGGTTACCAGAGAAGTTTGACATTCATGAGCCGAAAGTTATCCCAATGAGCAGCAGTGCTACTGGAAGTGGTAGAGATGGTGATGATCCAAGTGTAAATCAGGATGGTGGCAGGACTTTTGATTTTGCCGAGCTTGAGTCTGTGGCCTTGAATGTTGATCCAACGTATGGATTTGCCGACAGGAATCCACCTGCACCAGTTGGGAATGCAGAAGTTATTGTTCTTAGTGATTCAGATGATGAAAATGACATACTAATATCTTCTGGAAACATCTATAGAAACAATGGGACTGATGCTGGTGGGGTGAACTTTTCAGTGCCGCATCCTGGAATCACTGATACCTACTCTGGAGATCCTTCCATTAGCGCTGGCGGCACTTCTTGCTTGGGTCTCTTCACTGCCAATGATGAAGATTTTGGTGGGATGCACCTTTGGTCATCATTATCTCCTGGAACCCAACCAGTCTCCGGTTTTCAGCTATTTAATTCAGATGCAAGTGTCCTGGATGGCTTAGCGGATTTGCCCCATGGCTCTATCAACTGCTCCACATCAATGAATGGCTATACATTGGCACCAGACACTGCTATGGGATCTGCCTCTTTAGTCCCAGGGTCTGCTGTTGGTCAGCCTGCTGCTGATGACATGTCTGATAGCTTAGTTGACAATCCCTTGGCATTTGGTCGGGAGGATCCCTCTCTTCATTTATTTCTTCCAACAAAGCCCTCAAATGCGTCGGTGCATTCTGATTTGAGAAATCAAGCTGATATGTCAAATGGTATCCGTGGTGAGGATTGGATTTCTCTTAGGCTTGGGGGTGATGTCAGTGGCGGTCCTGGTGATTCAGCAGCTGCAAATGGAAATCCAAGACAGCTGCCAGTTCATGATAAAGAAGGTGCCATGGATTCTCTGGCTGACACCGGTTTGTTCTCTTATTCTCTAAAGAGCTATGGTTTTGCTTAAATTTAAGATATAGCAGGGGTACAGTGTCGTATAAAAAACAAACACAGACTTGATGGGTAATGGTGAAGGAAGCTTGTCGCTGTTTCCTTCCACAACCACACATGTTTTAACTTAGATCATCCATTACTGCTGATAGTAGTGGAAATTTAAGATAGGACAAGGTGGAGGAAGCTTATCGCTGGTTTCCTTCCACAAGCACTCATGTTTTTATTTAGATCCTCCATTACTGCGATAGTTTTGAAAATTGATCAGAATCAATTTTATTTTTTCCTGTGTTTTGGAGTCATAACACTTTTAAGATATTTGACTTCCAGCTTATTCCCAAATCAAAGCTACTTGCTTATAAGAGAAGAGCAAGGTGTGTAGCTGTAAAGCATGGAAAGGTATCCAGAAAGCAGTTCCTCCATTACTGAAGATAGTTTTGAAAATTGATCAAAATAGAGTTTTTTTTTTTTTTCCGGTGTTTTGGAGTCATAACACTTTTAAGATATTTTCCCTATATGTAATCATAATTCCTCATTCTGGTCTTGGCCTTGGCCTTGGCTGGTGTGGTTTATGAAATCATAAAGCTGTGATTACTGCAGAGTCATTGTATTATATTGTTATACCCAAAGATTGCGTTAACATTGGTCGTGTCTGCTGCACTCCTTTTACTGTTTCTAAGATATCTTGTCTGTTTCTTCTTCTGCAGCTTCCTTGCTTCTTGATATGAATGATGGAAGATCCGAGAAGCCAACTAGGCAAAGGTCAGACAGCCCATTCAATTTTCCGCGCCAGAAACGCTCTGTAAGACCGCGGTTGTACCTCTCTATCGACTCAGACTCCGAATAGAAATATTTTTTTGGATCATATACTCAAAACTACTTGCGCTATTGTTGTTAGAAGGGACTTTCATTGGGAATTTGGGATAAACAAAAAAAGGCATCACATTTGAGTGGTTTGGTGATCAGCCCCATTTGAAGTTGCCAAATATTTGTGGAGAGAGAGAGAGAGAGAGAGAGAGAGAGAGAGAGATGTGCAGTTCCAGTTCCAGTTCCAGTGTACAGAAGAAGAGAGAATTTTTAATCTTTAAAAAGTCGAAAATTAATCCATTTGATGTAGCGGAGAGCCGAGCCACCGCAAGCGCCACCCCTTTTAGGTAAAACAGAAAGCATCTCCCTTTTTTTCTCAGTTTTCTGATGAGAGCAAATAGCCTGTAAATGTTGACTCACCTTCAATTATTTATAGAGAAATAATTTTCCCAATGAATAATTTAATATTTTTCTTGTTTTTGGGTCTGGTGAATTTGTATAATTGTATTGGTAATTGATATCCGATTTGGTGAAAATTTAGGAGTCCAAATTTTTGGGAACTTCGGTGTTGTTGATCCTCCAGATATATTGGATATTTTGTAAATTGGTCCCTCAAAATATGGGAATATCACTGATATTTAGTTTACATACTGCATTGTTTTCAATATGTTGGTTATTCTCTCACTTGTAATGCTGTGCTAATGCTGGTGATTCTTTGTATTTAAAATAACCGAAAAGAAATTGTCAAAACAATTTAAATAGATTTTGGTTAGTATGTTCATCAACTAGCAGTCGACTCGACCCATAACATAAAATGTATTATGAAAAATATAAAATAAAAAATCATCGTTTTGTTTTATCCTTTTTTTTGAGTATCCGGTAAAAGTAAAAAAAAAAGAACAAAAAGACAAAAGAATAATAAAGAATAAGAAATGACACTTTGATTCCATCTAAATCATTTTTTCTATGATTTAGTGGTATGGTTTATTGGAACAAAAAAGGGCCCGATTGGGTACTGACTAGACCAGGTCGTGAAAATAAATAAAAAAGCGGCCTTTTGTAAAGAGATATTCTTTATAATTTTTCTATTTTGATTCGAGATATCTCTTTCGATCCTTTTATCTCAATGTTTTTGTTTGATTCAACTATGCGTAACTAAAATCTGAGATATTGTTATAAACTCAAAAAATGTGAAAAACTTTTTATCACTGTCTTTAACAACACATACAAAACCGTTATTAAAACCCTTTCATAATGGTTTTTAACTATCATGAATAACAATTATTCTTGTAGTGCATCTAGCAAGGGGATTCAAATCTCAACAAGCAGTCCACAAGATAAATGTTCTATAACAATCAATGAAAAATTGATGTACAATGTGATCACAATTAAGTACAAAATCGAAGAGTGTTTAAAGAGTTAAAACAAAATATACCCTCTCAAATGAACGTTAAGGCACAACAATCTCACAAGGGTAGTCTCCACTAGAACTAGCCTCTTCTTGCAGCTCGAGTTCTCCGTTATTAACTCTCCATACTCAGCTTTTTGGGAATTCTTCAATTTTGCTCTGCTAGCAGGTGATTTCTGCTTTGGGGAACTTCCACCCTCATTTTTTACCAGTTATCGAGCTATCAGAATCCTTTGAATTGGACTAGATAAACCCACAATACCTTTTGGGCTTAAGGCCAATCGAGCAGCCCTTCTCCACTTCCGGACATTTGACTTTGGTGGGCTAATTCCCTTCCCATTGCCGGGATACCCTTCACGGCCCAAAGACTCCTTTTGGGTATTTGAAGTTATCTAAGGTGGCTCTAAATAGTTCTCTCAGTACCCAATTTTCTCACTAAACCCATATAAAAATTTAAATTTTGTAGGTTTTACTTTACAGACCCTTATTATACCAAAATTGACCCTAATTAAATACTAACATTATACTGATACATCTTGTATTCCTCAACTCTATGCATCCATCAAATCAAATTTTTACCGGGCTGCTGTGTAGTTTTCCTCTTTGGAATAAAATTTCCTTAAAAAAAAAAAACACCCCAATTTATGGTTTATTCGAAAGTACAAATTTGAGCAAATAATTGGTTCTAATAATTGTGTTTATGACAAATTTATATCTTGTTTACTTAGTAGAACGCTTAAGACTTGATTAGGCTAATAAATAAATATTGTTTACAGCTTTCTTCCAAAGTTTCTTCCATTAGACTCTAAATTGTTTTGTTTATAGTCTTATATCTTAGAAATACATCTTGGTTTTTTTTTTTTTTTTCTTCTTTAAAAAATCATCGATTTTGATTCGATGACTAAAAAACACATGATTCAAAAGCCCATATTTTGACAAAGAGAGTGAAGAAGATATGGTTGAAACATCTGCTCTATCGAAAGACAATTCTATTATATGATGTTAAGGTGAATATGTGAATTTATTACTTTAAAATAATAATGATAATAATAATTTATGAGAAGAAGATGGTCATGGGTGTATCTCACAGACGTGTAAAGAGTAATTTGTTTGTGAATTAGACTCTTTTAAGACTTTTTAAAAGTATAGGGATATTTTAGTAATATCATTTATTTATTTATTAAAAAGTGAGTGTAGGGAGGACTTTCTTAGGTGGCAATAGAGCCATGCCCATGTTATTTATGTAATTGTTCTCCCTAAATCAATTCATCACCCAACCCAAACCAATGAGGTATAATAGTGTCTTAAAAAGACCCATTGAGCATAAGAATTGGAACCCAGGCCAATTTAGCAACTAAATGCCTGAACCGAAACCTTTTCCACTCATTGGAGCTAAAATCTCTAATACTCAAATTACTCTAAACATGACATTTTAGTCATCCACCAACATACAAATAATCATGGGAAGCAAAATTACTCTACTCCTAAATTAATTTACTCTACTCCTAATCCCATTCATGCATACATATCAATTTCGGACCTCCACACACATGGATATTGCAATTAGAGCTTAATACATGCAATTAACAAAGAGTAAAACAAAACCCAACCGAATTTGAGAACAAACATACATATATTACACATGCGAAGCTTTACAATATTCGCCAAATTGGGGTTACACATCAAAGAAGTAAGAAATACAAAGAAATGAGTAAAAATGAGACAACCTTTGAAGACAAACCCTTCAAAGAAGCTCCTAGCTTTCCTAGCTCAGATTTGATCTGAAAACCACTCCTATTTCCATGCAAAATGCCCTAAAATGGATGGAGGAAGTGTAAAAATGGTGGTGGAGGTGTATGGTGAGCTCCCATGGAGGAAGAACCTTCATGGGAGCTTGGATCTCTCACTTATTTGGTGGAGAGATGAAGAAAATGGAAGAAAAGGTGTTTGGGGAGGAAGAGAGAGAGAGAGGGAGAAGGGATTATGTAGAAAGCTGAGAAAAGGGGAAATTTATAGTGGGGAGGAAGCTTAGGGCAGAAATGAGGGTGAAAGGATGAGAATGCCCTCCATAAGTGGCTGATTTTGGGGGCTTCGCGGGTGAGTTTCCAACAGCGCGCACCTTTACAAAAACGGGCATAACTTTCTCCATAAATATCATAATTGCATTCTTGAAGAACTGTTGGAAGTAAGACTTCTGGGGCTTTCCAACCATAGGTAGCACGAAACCTAGTTCGTTTGTTTGGAGGGAGATATGACCCCCGCAAGTTGAACATTCTGCAGGAAGTTTTCATCAAAAATCAGCCTTGAATTATGCTCCCTATTCTGCCCCCTAGGGCTCTGAATTGCAAAATGGTGGTCTTCTGGTCCCATTTTTGTGGCCCCTAAACGCAAAAACAAGGGTGCATAATCCCACTTTCAAAAATTACACATTTGCCCCAAAATTCCTACATTTTTGCACTTTAGCCCCTTTGATGAAAAATAACTTGAAACACTTATTTAAACATATTAAATACCCGGGTTTATCCGGGAAACAAGCATAAAAGATGAAAGTAAGGGGCTACACAACATGTATAAATAAGGGTTATTAAAGAACAACAGAGAGAGGAAACTAATGGATGGAGACTTAGCATATCTGACTATATGTGGAGATAGAGATATTAGGCCATGGGAGGATTACTAGTTCCAGCTATTTTTTTTTCAATAATTAGATGGCTTAAGAGATATTAAACAATATGATACTTATAAAATGGATTTGTGTTTTTTTTTTTTTTTTTAGAATTTCGAATGTGTTGATGGCTATTATTCATACTATTGTGATATTTGTTTATGTACATTTTCATTATGTGTTGATACCTATTCTAAAAGAGTACATCTTATTTTGGTTTTTTCAGCTCAGACCATCTACCTAGTTTGGGTTTCTCAATTTGGGTATGTGTGTTAGTGATAACTCTTATTTATTCATGAAAGGTTCCCCCTTATTTGTATCTTTTATGCTTGTTTTCCGGGTAAAACCGGGGTTTTAATAGCTAAAATAAGTGTTTCAGGAATTTCTCCAGATCAGGGGCTTATTTGCAAAAAGATGGAAATGTTGGGGCAAAAGCGCAATTTCAGAAACTTGGATTTTTGCACCCTTGTTCTGCGTTAAGGGGCAGCAGAAATGGGCGCAGAAAGGGACCAGAAAGTCACTTTTTCTCGTCTCAATTCTGCGCCCTAATCGGCGGTCATGGGCCGCAAAACAGGGCGCAGATTCCTGGGAGTCAGATCCCATTTCCTTATTTCTGCGCCCTAGGGCGCAAAACAGAGCGCAGATTCAGCTCGTCAGGTGCCCATTTCTGTCTTTTCATGGAGATTTCTTGAGCCACTCAAGCTGCATTTTTCAGACAAGGTCTGAGATTTTGTGTGGGCTGTGAGAGGAGATGGTGATGATTGGAAATCTTGGTGGGCCCCCTTCATTTAATAGGAAATGATCTTGGTCTTTTGGAGAGAGAGGAGGCATATGGCAAGGGGGAGCACTCATTCTTTGAGACATTCACTCCAACTCCGACCACAACATTTTCCAGCAGAAAACATCCCCTTTTCTCTCAAGTTTGAAGCTTCTTCAACATCTTTGGAGCTTGGAGGAGTTGATTCTTGAGGAAGGAAGCCATTGGAGACCAAGCATTGCAAGAAGAAGATCATCATCCTAGTTTACTTCTATTACTCATCTTTCTCTTCTTGTATTTGCCATGATTGATGCTCATTGGATATTTAGTATGGTTTTAATGTGTAATATGGGCTAAATATTCTTGTGCTAGAACAAAGATGAAGCCAAAACCTTGATTTGTTGATAATGATTACTTAGTTTCTCTACAAGTGCTTGTATGGTTGTATGAATGCTTTGTGTGCTTAATGCTTTTGCCTTGATTAGCTACCTTGTTGAATGATCAATAGATAAGCAAAACATTCACTATAAATGACTAGAAAGTGAGAGATGCACTAGGCTAGCTTATAGGGTTCATGTATGTATTCCATTGATCTTAATGAGTTCATGCATATTTCATATGTTGGATACAATCTCTAAGACATCGAGAGAGATTAGAGGTTGATTTGAGGGAATATGAATCTATAGTCCATACTTGCACATATGAGAGATTAAGTGAGTCAAGAGTCAATTTAGATAGGTGAGGTGGATTCAAGTTCTAGCACATTTCCCTTATATATTCACATTCATCTTAGTTGTGGTTGGTATTTACTTGCTTTCGTAGAATTCAAATTAGTGTTAGAAATCTAAAAGCCATCATCTTTAATTGTTCAAATAGTATATAAATCGATAAAAGCCAGTAATCAATCCTTAGTCCTCGTGGGAACGATCCCTACTCGGCCATTGTAGTACACACCGACCTCGTACACTTGCGAGAGTCAAACCGTGTGGTTGTGGACCGATCAATTTTTGGCGCCGCTGCCGGGGACTAAGCGGAAAATTGATATTGGAATTAGTTGGTTTTTACTAGTTTGGACGTGTTACTTTCGTTTTCTTTTGTGTGTATTTGCAGGCAGGTTACTCTTGTATGCACCAACGTACAAGGAGTAACAGTCCACAGGACTTGCAATTCGATCCGGATATTGAAGGTACCGCAAGGAGGAATCGCCGGAATCGAAGAAGAGCAAGAGCTATGGGAGACCAAAACCCCAATCCAAATCCCGTCCCTAATCCAATTCCCGTTCCAAATCCAAACCCAGTTGATGACGGTGCCAATGTGACGGATGAGAGGGTCTTACAAGATCACTTCATGCCAAGGGTGAATATAAATCTATCCTCAATTCAGAGACCGACGGCAAATGCAAACAATTTTGAGATCAGGCCGGGTTTGATTTCAATGATAGCCGCCACAGTACAGTTTGCAGGACTTGCTCATGAAGATCCGAATGTCCACTTACAGAGTTTCAATGACATTTGTGACACATTTAGATTCAATGGAGTCCCAGAGAACTTTATCAAGCTAAAGTTATTTCCGTTCTCCTTGACCGGTGATGCTAGAGGGTGGCTTCAAAGGCTACCTCCGAACTCCATCGCCACATTTGAGCAACTAGCACAAGAGTTTCTTAACAAGTACTTTCCACCTGGGAGAGCGGCTCGCCTCAGAAACGAGATCACCAACTTTGCCCAATTTGAAAGTGAGAGTCTTTATGATGCTTGGGATAGATTCAAGGACCTTGTGAGGAAATGTCCGCACCATGGATTGATGAAGTGGCAACTTGTAGAGTCATTCTATGCCGGCATTAGTAACGCCACAAGAACATTGATAGATGCGGCGGCCGGTGGTTCTCTCATGAAAAAGTCAGAAGATGCAGCTTGGAGTATATTGGAGGAACTTTCTTCCACCAATAGTCATTGGGGGAATGATAGGCAAATTCGGAAAGCCCCGGGAATGATTGAAGTGAATGACGTCACCGCATTGAAAGCTCAAATTGAAGCCTTGACCAAGCAAGTGAGCAAGATGGGATCTTCGTCAAGTCAAGCTAGTGTTGCATGTTGTGAATTGTGCTTTGGACCACATGTGAGTGCGGAATGTGAATTTGCCGTCCCTACATCCACTGACCAAGTAGCATTTGTGAACTACAATAGAAATTATCCTAACCAAAACCTTCAAAATAACCCCTACCAAAACACATATAACCAACCATGGAGACAAAATCCCTTACTCTCTTGGAAAGACACTTCCAATACCCTCCAACCACCACAACCCATCAACCAAAGACAACCTCCCGGCTTTCAAGTCCAACAACAACAACCTCAAGCCTATAACCGTCAAAATCCGGGCTTCCAAAACCAATTCATCAATAATCAAGCGGAGAAGAAACCATCTCTTGAGGATATGTTCACCAAGTACATGGGAAGAATGGACAACCGTATGGAAGTTCAAGACGCAGCCCTAAAAAAGCTCGATACAAAAATCGACCAACTTGCTCAACATTCCCAAGCCGCCATACAAAACCTTGAAGTACAAGTGGGTCAACTAGCAAGAGGTGCCCAAGCAAGACAACAAGGGACCTTGCCTAGTGACACAATCATAAATCCGAAAGAACAATGTAAAGCCATTACTTTGAGGAGTGGAAAAGAGGTCGAGCTACCAAGAGGTTTTGGAGGAAAGCAAGGAGTTGTAGTTGAAGACGAAGTTGAAGAGAAAGTTGATGAGGAAGAGAGAGTTGAGGAGAAGATTGAAGAGAGTGTTGAAGAAGAAGTGGGTGAGAAAGAAAAGCAAGCTAGTGCACAACCCACATCATCAAATGATACACCACAACCTTCACAAGTCAAGGCATTTGTTCCACCAATTCCATACCCACAAAGACTAAAGAAGTACAAGGAAGCCCAAAGTTTTGCCAAGTTCTTAGAAGTATTCAAGAAACTACACATCAACATACCTTTTGCGGAGGCTTTAGCTCAAATGCCCACCTATGTGAAGTTCCTAAAGGAGCTTCTTTCGAACAAGAGGAAGCTAGAGGAGTTTGAGACCGTGGCCTTAACAGAGGAGTGCAGTGCAATCTTGCAAAACAAGCTTCCTCCCAAGCTAAAAGATCCGGGCAAGTTTACCATTCCTTGCACTATTGGTACTTCAAACTTTAGTAGAGCACTTATTGACTCGGGAGCTAGCATCAACTTGATGCCGTTCTCGGTATTTGAGAAGCTTGGTGTGGGAGAGGTGAAGCCCACAAATGTGACACTCCAACTTGCGGATAGATCCATCAAGCATCCAAGAGGAGTCATGGAGGATGTGCTAGTGAAGGTGGAGAATTTATATTTTCCGGTAGATTTTGTGATCCTTGAAATGGAAGAAGATGTGGAGATTCCACTCCTTTTGGGGAGGCCATTTTTGAAGACTGCAGGGGCACTTATTGATGTGAGGGAAGACAAAATGACTTTGAGAGTTGGTGATGATCAAGTAGTCTTCCACATGTCCAAAGCCATGAAGAAACCGGCGGATGTTGAGAATTGCATGAGAGTGGAGGTAATTGAGCCTCTAGTAGAAGAATTCTTCAAGAAATCACATCCGAAAGACCCTTTGCAAGCTTGTATTAGAGAAAGTGCAACCAAGGAAGATGAAGATTGTGAAGTGGCCGAGCATGCTTTGTACTTGGACACCTTCCCTTTGGCAAACTTTAGAAAGATGTGGCATTTTGAAGAGTTAGGTGATGGCAAACCAAGACTTTCGCCATCCATAGAGAAACCTCCCGTTCTAGAATTGAAGCAATTGCCTTCGAATTTGCGGTATGCATTTCTAGGGGAAGCATCAACCCTCCCGGTCATAATTTCATCATCCTTGTCCAAGCTTGAGGAAGATAAGTTAGTGAGAGTGTTGAGAGAGCACATAAGGGCGATTGGGTGGACCATATCCGACATCAAAGGTCTAAGCCAATCAATATGCATGCACAAGATCCTCATGGAAGATGATTTCAAGCCATCAATTGAACACCAAAGAAGACTAAACCCGAACATGAAGGAAGTAGTGAGAGCCGAGATTCTGAAGTTACTTGATGCGGGTATCATTTACCCAATTTCGGATAGCTCATGGGTGAGCCCGGTGCAATGTGTGCCAAAGAAAGGGGGGATAACTGTGATCCCAAATGAAAACAATGAGCTCATTCCAACAAGAACGGTGACCGGGTGGAGAGTATGTATAGACTATAGGAAGCTCAATGCCGCCACAAGGAAGGACCACTTCCCCTTACCTTTCATTGACCAAATGTTGGAGCGCCTAGCCGGTCATAACTACTACTGCTTCCTAGATGGGTATTCGGGTTATAATCAAATTGCAATAGATCCGGAGGACCAAGAAAAGACTACCTTCACATGTCCCTATGGGACGTTTGCATATAGGAGGATGCCTTTTGGTTTGTGTAATGCTCCGGCCACTTTTCAAAGGTGTATGATGGCCATTTTCTCCGACATGGTTGAGAAGTTCATTGAGGTATTCATGGACGACTTTTCGGTTTTTGGGTCATCTTTTGATGGGTGCCTTCACAATTTGAGTTTGGTGCTTCAACGGTGTGAAGATACAAACTTGGTTTTGAATTGGGAAAAATGCCATTTTATGGTAAAAGAAGGCATAGTGTTAGGCCATAGAATTTCAGAAAAGGGAATTGAGGTTGATAGGGCCAAGATTGAAGTGATAGAGAAACTTCCTCCACCACTTTCGGTTAGGGGAGTTAGAAGCTTTTTGGGGCATGCGGGTTTCTACCGAAGGTTCATAAAAGACTTCTCTAAGATTACGAAGCCCCTTTGTTCTTTGCTCATGAAAGATGTCCCATTTGTGTTTGATGAGGAGTGCTTGAGGGCTTTTGAGTTGCTAAAGAAGGAGTTGACTTCAGCTCCTATCATCTCCTCTCCGGATTGGAAGTTGCCGTTTGAACTTATGTGTGACGCAAGTGACTATGCGGTGGGCGCCGTATTGGGTCAACGGAAGGAGAAGCGTTTACACGTCATCTATTATGCTAGTCAGACTTTGAATGAAGCTCAAATCAATTATGCCACAACAGAAAAGGAGTTGCTAGCCATAGTATTTGCCTTTGATAAGTTCCGGTCGTATCTAGTGGGATCCAAGGTGATAGTCTACACGGATCATTCGGCAATCAAGTATTTGATGGCCAAGAAAGACGCCAAGCCAAGATTGATAAGATGGGTTCTCTTGCTTCAAGAATTCGATTTGGAGATCAAGGATAAAAAGGGAACCGAGAACTTAGTTGCCGACCACCTCTCAAGATTAGAAAGAGATGGAGAAGCGGTTAAAGTGCCCATAAATGAGAACTTTCCAGATGAGCAGCTGTTTGTAATTGAGAGGAGTCAAGTTCCGTGGTTTGCCGACTTTGTGAACTTCTTGGTGAGCAATGTGGTACCCTTGGAGTTGAATCATCATCAGAAAAGGAAGTTCTTTGCAGATTTGAAACACTACTTTTGGGATGAGCCACTGTTATTTAGAGTTTGTGGTGATGGGATTATTCGGCGGTGTGTGCCCGATGATGAGATGGAAGAGATTTTGAGTCATTGCCACTCAAAAGAGTGTGGAGGCCATTTCGGTGCAGCAAGGACAGCAAGAAAAGTCCTCCAGTCAGGTTTTTGGTGGCCTACACTTTTCAGAGATTCTCGAAGCTATGTGGAGGCATGTGACCGGTGTCAAAGAACCGGAAACATGACAAAAAGGGATGAAATGCCAATGCATGTGATGCTTGAGGTAGAGGTCTTTGATGTGTGGGGAGTGGACTTCATGGGTCCGTTTCCAATGTCTTGTGGGAATAGATACATTTTGGTGGCCGTGGATTATGTGTCCAAATGGGTGGAAGCAATACCCACCATAACATGCGGAGCTAATGAAGTCACTAAGTTCTTGAAGAGGAATATTTTCACAAGATTTGGGACACCAAGAGCCATTGTGAGTGATGGGGGATCCCATTTTTGCAATAGGAGATTTGAAGCTTTGTTGAAAAAGTATGGGGTGAAGCACAAGATAACAACCCCTTACCATCCGCAAGCAAATGGCCAAGTCGAAATCTCAAACAGAGAGCTCAAGGGGATTCTTGAGAAAACAGTGGGGATCAAGAGGAAGGATTGGGCCCTCAAGTTGGAGGATGCTTTGTGGGCATATCGCACCGCATACAAGACTCCCTTAGGCATGTCTCCGTTTCGGCTTGTCTATGGGAAATCATGCCATCTCCCTTTTGAGTTAGAGCACAAGGCTTGGTGGGCAATCAAGACCTTGAATTTTGAAATGAAGGAAGCCGGTGAAAAAAGGTTGTTGCAACTCAATGAATTAGAGGAAATACGGCTTGAAGCTTATGAGAGCTCTAGAATTTACAAAGAGAAGACAAAAAGATGGCATGACAAAAGATTGGCTTGCAAAGAACTCAAGGTGGGCAATAGAGTGCTTTTGTTCAACTCAAGGTTGAGGCTTTTCCCTGGAAAGCTCAAGAGCAGGTGGACCGGACCGTTTACAGTGAAAAAAGTCTTTCCGTATGGAGCCGTGGAGATTGAGAACGATGCAAAGGAAAGCTTCAAGGTGAACGGGCAAAGGTTGAAGCTTTATTGGGAGCTAGGGATGGAGGACTGCAGAGAAGTGATCCTCCTCTATGATCCGAGCCAATGAAAGGGGAGTATTGCCTTGTACATAGTTAATTTGGTAGTTTGATAGATCAAAATTTCACTCTCTTTTATAATTTCTTTAGTTTTGCTTTGAATAGGTTTTATTTGTTTCTTGAAGTTTGTTTTGGTATTTCCAAGCTATTTTTGTGTTGAGCCCATGAGTTCTCTTTGGTATAGGTGAAGTTGAGTGATTTGGGAGAAAAATGCTGGAAAACTGGAATCAGGGGAATTCGGCGGTCAATTCCCGCAAAAATCAAGGGCGCAGAAGTTTTTGGGACATTATGGTCCCTTTCTGCGCCCTATTCGGCGGCCACTAAACGCAAAAATGGGCGCAGAAATTCCCTCTACAAAAACGCACCGTTTCAATAAAAGGCCGTTTTTGCGCCCTATTCTGCGGGCAAGGGCGCAAAACAAGGGCGCAAAAAGGGTATTTTTCTGCACTTAAACGAGCAGATCGACCATATCGTGGTAAGTGCCCTAAATTCTCCAAAAATCAAAATCCTCTCTTCTCCAAGGTGCCTCCCCCTTCCATTCACGCCGAATCAAGGTAATCTCCTCCCCCTTCTTCATCTTTCACGTTCGAAGTCATCCTCTCTCTCTCTAATTTCATTTGTTTCATGCACAAACTTACTTTCATGGAGTTAGGGCATAGATTTCGTTCAAGTTTGGGGGTTTTGTGTTCTTGTTGGGGGTTTTGCGTGAAATAGCATGGGCTTTGCTAATTTTGGTGGTTTGATGGTGGTTCTTGGTTTAATTTCAATTTCTCTTGAATCTTTGGTGGATTTTTGAGTTGTTTGTGAGCCAAATTCGAAAAATATGCTTGAATGCTTGGATTTTCCTTTTTCTTTTTCTTATTTTCGGATATTATGTTTATTTGAATTAGTTGTGTTAATTTGTAGTTAGTTTTGGGTTAATTTTTGACAAATTTTAGTTAGTTTCTTTTTAATTGCAATTTATTTAATTATGCTTGTAGTTTATATTTATTTATATTTTCTATTTTCTTGGTTTAGACTAAGGGTGGTGATTTTTGTGTGGAAATATGCTTGGGATTGTATATTTTTTTTTTGTTTGCAGGAGCCCGCAGGTGGATTCAAGATGCCTCGAGCCAGCAAGAAACAAAAAGGCAAGGGTGTTTCTGCCAGTGGTTCAAGCAACGGGGTTCGCCACTCGAACTATTTGGGTCGGTTAGAGGTCAATTTGGGCAGAGCCATTTTGAGCGAGCGGAACATAGACCTCAACAACCTAATTGAGTCGGAGGTCCCAAATCAGGTGGAGGCTCTGGGTTGGCGCCAATTCGTGACCACCGCTCACCGAATCAATGAAAGGTTGGTTCGCGAGTTCTATGCAGCTTTGGATCCCAAGGAGTTCGAGAGGGGTATTCCGGTGAAAGTTAGAGGAGTTGATGTAGGATTCAGTGCCCAAGACATCAACGAATACTACGGTACCAGCGACCACAGTGATCTAGATACCGGAGTTCCCAATCTCAGCATTTTCAGGAGGTACAATGTGGAGCTTGCTGCGGAGCTGCGGATGCCACATGTGGTGAAGCCTTGGGATGACAAGGATAACCAGTTGCTTCAGCATGACTTGGAGCTGATTTGGGCGTTTTGGGTGATATTCTTGTCGGTATCAGTGAAGCCCTCCATGCAGATCACTATCACAGTCTTTGAGCTTGCCAAACTCCTCTACTGCATCAAGCACCATCAGAAGGTGGACATAGGGAAGCTGATTAGGCGAGCTATGATTCGGGCTGCAACTGCTGATAAGTTGGTCCTGCCTTTCCCTGCTTTGGTCACGTACTTCTGTGAGCAGGCTGGCCTGTTTCCTGAGGAGGGGGACTGTATTGCACAGATGGATGGCCCGCTGAACTCCAGGACCTTCAATGATATCTCTGCTCAGAGGAGTGAGGTGGGTCTTCGGGCAGTTGCCACCAGGAAGAGGCAGAGGAGAAATGCTGCTGCCCGTGCTGCTGAAGAGGGTGCAGAGGCTGCTGAAGAGGGTACAGAGGCTGCTGAAGAGGACCTCGGTGCAGTCCCAGCAGGGGACCATAGGCCAGGCTGGGTTGAGGAGATTCTGAAGGCGCAGACAGCTTTAGAGACGAGGCAGGCTGCATTGGAGCAGAGGCAGACCTCAATGGAGCAAGGGATAGCTGATTTGACGAAAGCTATCCGGGATAGCCTCTGGAGTGCCACAGAGCGTCATGGTGGAGCGAGGCCGAGCTCAGGTCCGAGTTCAGGGCATGCTGGCTAGGAGGGCCTCATCCAAGCCATTCAGGGGCTTTCCTATCACTTTTTGTTTGATATTATGCTTTAGTTTCTTATTTGCGGATTTTAGTAGCTTCGGATTTTAGTTTCGGATTTTACTTGGCACTACTTTTGCGGATTATTTCTAGTGCTGCTTTTAGATGGATATTTTAAACCTTTTGGGATTTTATTTTAGTTGCTTGGTTGGAAATATTTTGCGGTTGGACATATTCTTTTGCGTGCTTGTGTGATCTTTCGTGCAGGCATTTGGTGGTAGTCCCTTAGTTAAAGGAAACTCTGTCCGTTTTTTCTTTAAAATTGTGCAACTTTGAGGACAAAGTTTAATTTAAGTTTGGGGGTACGGCCTTGGAATAAAAATTCTGCTAAAAATGAGCCGTTTTTCAAAAATTTTCAAACATTCTTTTGTTGAGGTGCATATGAGATGTTCTGTGGGTCGGTTTTCATTGTATGCTTTGTTCCACTGAGTCCGGGCTTGGGTATCATTAGTCAAAGCTGCACCACATTGCTTGCACACATCTTGCCAGACTTTAATGTGTCTTAGCAAATGGGGTATCGCGCCTAAGATGTCTGGATCATTAGTAGAGACTACCCGTGTGAGGCCAGAGCCTTAAATTGCGTCCTTATGAGTGTGAATTTCATTTCTTATTCTTAAACACTCTTCTTTTAGATATTTAAGCATAAATTTTTTAAAGGACCTCACTCCATGCATTGGACATTAAAGAACATCCATTTAAGGGCATCATCCTAGTTCCGCCTTGTTTGCTTGCTTAGTCCGTGCCTCAAGAGATGACGTAGGCAATGTTTGTGTTAGTCACTTAAAAATGGCCAAACACAATCCCTTAGCCTTGTGTGTGAGTGCCTTATAATCTATCATTGATAACCCACACTATTAAACCAATCACTACATCCTCTCATTCCATAAAGACATCACCACATATCACCCAAACACTAAACCAACCCTTGGCAACGATTTTGGTTAGAGATTATTGAGAAGTAAGCTCAAAGAGTTTAGATTGAAAAAGAGTTGTTTTTAGGCCAAATGTGTAAATTGTGTAAAGTTCAATACTTAGTTTCTCTCAAAAAAAAAAAAAAAAAAAAAAAAAAAAAAAAAAAAAGAAAAGAAAAGAAAAGAAAAAGAATAAATGTTGTTTTATGTAAATAATTGTGGAATAAGTTTTAGTGCCTATAACTCTCATTTAAAGGAGAAGAAGTTTGTATTGTGAAAATCTCTATCATAATTGGTTGCCTTCCCAAAATACTATATCCGCCTAGCCTCTTCATCACCGAATTCACCATCACCTCACGTGTGCTTTAAAAGAAGTCCTAATTGATCTTGAGGAGGGATTTTGCTTGCTTACTAGGTATTCTTGGATGTTTTGCTCTGTTCTTAATGTTTGATTCTGTTCTTATGGTCCTTTTGCATTTTATCTCTTGCGGTCTTTTGAGAAATATCGTGCGTGTAATTTGATAATCTTTTTTGTGCATAACTTCCAACCGCATGAGTTTGTTGAGTGAGCCTAGGTTCTGTGTGGTGAAAAATAAGAGAGTATCCGGAGAGGTTTAGAGTCGAAGCGAAATGCTATCTACGACTCTTGTGTTCGATGCTTTTGAAGCTTAGTTCACTAGTAAGTATGGAATTGCAATCTCTCTTGTTGTAGCACCTTGGCTTTTGGAATCCTTGCCTAGTCTCAGTGGTCTTAGCATTATTTTCAGTTGCCCACTCTTGGTTACACTCATTTTGGCATCTCATTTATTTTCTTTTGGCTCAGCAGTTTTCTTTGTTATGTTCCCTTTTATTTTAATTTTGGTAGTTTTTCTTTGTTTCGGTTTGCTCGGGACGAGCAAAAGATAAGTTTGGGGGTGTTGATAACTCTTATTTATTCATGAAAGGTTCCCCCTTATTTGTATCTTTTATGCTTGTTTTCCGGGTAAAACCGGGGTTTTAATAGCTAAAATAAGTGTTTCAGGAATTTCTCCAGATCAGGGGCTTATTTGCAAAAAGATGGAAATGTTGGGGCAAAAGCGCAATTTCAGAAACTTGGATTTTTGCTCCCTTGTTCTGCGTTAAGGGGCAGCAGAAATGGGCGCAGAAAGGGACCAGAAAGTCACTTTTTCTCGTCTCAATTCTGCGCCCTAATCGGCGGTCATGGGCCGCAAAACAGGGCGCAGATTCCTGGGAGTCAGATCCCATTTCCTTATTTCTGCGCCCTAGGGCGCAAAACAGAGCGCAGATTCAGCTCGTCAGGTGCCCATTTCTGTCTTTTCATGGAGATTTCTTGAGCCACTCAAGCTGCATTTTTCAGACAAGGTCTGAGATTTTGTGTGGGCTGTGAGAGGAGATGGTGATGATTGGAAATCTTGGTGGGCCCCCTTCATTTAATAGGAAATGATCTTGGTCTTTTGGAGAGAGAGGAGGCATATGGCAAGGGGGAGCACTCATTCTTTGAGACATTCACTCCAACTCCGACCACAACATTTTCCAGCAGAAAACATCCCCTTTTCTCTCAAGTTTGAAGCTTCTTCAACATCTTTGGAGCTTGGAGGAGTTGATTCTTGAGGAAGGAAGCCATT
Source organism: Acer saccharum (assembly GCA_030490815.1). Lineage (NCBI taxonomy): Eukaryota > Viridiplantae > Streptophyta > Magnoliopsida > Sapindales > Sapindaceae > Acer > Acer saccharum. Next base: position 48,310,694 of record CM059868.1, on the reverse strand, counting down.
GGAGACCAAGCATTGCAAGAAGAAGATCATCATCCTAGTTTACTTCTATTACTCATCTTTCTCTTCTTGTATTTGCCATGATTGATGCTCATTGGATATTTAGTATGGTTTTAATGTGTAATATGGGCTAAATATTCTTGTGCTAGAACAAAGATGAAGCCAAAACCTTGATTTGTTGATAATGATTACTTAGTTTCTCTACAAGTGCTTGTATGGTTGTATGAATGCTTTGTGTGCTTAATGCTTTTGCCTTGATTAGCTACCTTGTTGAATGATCAATAGATAAGCAAAACATTCACTATAAATGACTAGAAAGTGAGAGATGCACTAGGCTAGCTTATAGGGTTCATGTATGTATTCCATTGATCTTAATGAGTTCATGCATATTTCATATGTTGGATACAATCTCTAAGACATCGAGAGAGATTAGAGGTTGATTTGAGGGAATATGAATCTATAGTCCATACTTGCACATATGAGAGATTAAGTGAGTCAAGAGTCAATTTAGATAGGTGAGGTGGATTCAAGTTCTAGCACATTTCCCTTATATATTCACATTCATCTTAGTTGTGGTTGGTATTTACTTGCTTTCGTAGAATTCAAATTAGTGTTAGAAATCTAAAAGCCATCATCTTTAATTGTTCAAATAGTATATAAATCGATAAAAGCCAGTAATCAATCCTTAGTCCTCGTGGGAACGATCCCTACTCGGCCATTGTAGTACACACCGACCTCGTACACTTGCGAGAGTCAAACCGTGTGGTTGTGGACCGATCAGTTAGCTAGCAAATTTATAGGGCCCATGTTTAAAAAAAAGTTCAAAAAGTCTTTAATTAAAGTCTAGACAATCCTAATAGTCTATTAATAAAGTTTAGATAATCATAATAGTCTATAAATAAAGTTTAGATAATCCTAATAGTCTATAAATAAAGTCCAGAGACTCTTTTTTTTAAAAAAATAAAAAAATAAAAAAAAAAATCAAAAATCCTAAAAGTCAAGTCTATATAATCCTAATAGTCTTTAAAATCCTAAAAATCCATAAAATCCTGACACCCAAAAATTGTCTATTAAAATCCCAATCCAATACACCCCCCTAAAAAGTCTAGAAAATCCATTTTGTCATGAAATCCTAAAAATCTTAATCTCAATCCAATACCACAAGACAATATGAACTTTAAAAAAAAAAAAAAATCTTAAAAGTCTTGATCGAATACCATCGGACTTATTTAACTTGTTAAAAAGTCTCAATTCAATACCACAAGACTTTTACTTATCCAAATTGTCTAATAAAATCTTGAACTAGTACACCCCCCCTAAGTTTTTTTTTTTTCTTTTAAGTGGTCAAACAACATAAAAATATCAAAAAACAACTTAAAATAAAAGTTAGAAATCTTGATTTTAATTTACTTCCAAATCACGGGATTACAATTAAAATATATATTCACTTCCAAATCTATCCTTCCAAAGAATATATATTTCCAAATTTATTATAATTTGATATGGCGTAGATTTTTTAAACATATTTCTTATTTTAATTGGGTTTTGGAAAAAAAAAAAAAAACCTTAATCACTTCTCATATTGAAATTTGTATGGGATTGAACAATTGAATTTCTCTGGCTCCTACCTAATCCTGGTAAGAACTCTTTCATTTTTTTTTATCTAACTATTCATATAGTGTTCAATAAACTTGTCTATCATATTGGTAGATTCCATGGTTTGAAGATGCTATAGAATAATTATATATATATATATATATATGCATATAATTCAAGAACCTATTTAAAAAAAAAAATCAAGAACTTTTTTTTTATTTGGCTTTGAGTGCATATTGAACTTGAACTTTTTTTTTTGTAATAAATTAAACTCGAACTTTGTTTGCAGAATATATAAAATTATATTCCTTGATAAATTTTTTATTTTGTTAAATTGAATTTTGTTTGTGGAAGAACATACAAAAATCTTATAAAGAATGGTGTATATTAAATTACTTCTTTTAATTAGTATGGGTATAAATGTAAAATCACTTATTTTTAGAAAATTTTATTTAAAAATAAAAAAAACAAACATGTTGACAGTATATTCAGACATGAGAAAAAAAAAAAATCATTTAGGTTCAGATTTCAGTCCCTATTCAGCCTTCAGAAAAATTCAGGAATCCGAAGTTAAGCGTGCTTGGACGAGAGCAATACTAGGATGGGTGACCTCCTGTGAACATGGGCGATTTTTTTTTTTTTTTTTTTTTTTTTTTGATTTTTTGATTTTTGCCCCACACCACCCCCCCCCCCCCCCCCCCCCCCCCCCCCAATGAAAATGCTCCAAGTTTTAATTATGGAAAAATTATGATATAATGACACATAGATGATAATATTAGCTTGATTCATTCAATATTTTAATAATATTAATTAATTAATTAATATCTTTCCTATTTTATTGCTCATGATTATAGGATACAAAATCAATCTCTTTTCCTTTCATGATTTTAATTTACACTCAAAAAATAATAATAAAAAATAATTTTCTATTATTTCATGCATTATTGTCTAGTCTATTATACATTATTATTTAATATATTTTCACATTAAAAAGCTAAATAAATATTAGATGCTTACTATCTTATTCTACAATCAAATTTTCTCACACAAATATAAGCATCTTTATAGCATAAGTGTTATCTCATCTCACTTTTTAAATTATCAACCACAGTTGGTTGCATGCACATGGCTAAAAGTGATGATGTGGCACTTTTGATATAAGTATTGTTGACGGTGAAATTTGGATTGCCACACACAACAATTATATTAATTTAAAGTAAAACGAGAAAATAATCAATGCATGCAAGAGACAGATTTTAACGTGGAAAACCCTTGAATGGGAAAAAACCACGGTGCCATAGATGGTAGAAAAATAATACTAGTCTTATTGCTTGGTTACACACTCAGATCTCTCATATGATTGCTCTCTTCTCTCTCTCAGTTTTCGAACCCCTTCCTCATGGGATAGATGGTTCTATTTATACATGTTTAATTAGGGTTTCCCCTTGTTTTTAGCCGCATTGGTGGTAGATTTCCCTATTTGATTCGTACTAGGATTCCTATCTTTGTCACGGGCCAGGATGTTTCTCTTATCTCTTTACGATTCCTTGTTGCCATGGGTCTTCTAAAGTTTAGAGTTGATTTCTGTGTTTCTGCCGAGTCGGTTCGGGCCCAGTACGCTGATGCAGCGAATACCTTTACTTCTAGGTTTTTTCCTTCGGCGACCACGTCTCTACCTGTGGCGAGTATATATTTAGTTCTGGCGACCACGCCTTTGACTTTATTGATTTAAGGCAGCAACATTCTGACTTGCCACATTTTCTCCCTTTGACTCAGTCAATGAGTGACGTGGCAACCTTCTCTTCATCATCTATTGACTCTTTTGGTGACGTGTCCGCTTGACGAATTTATACATACAACAAGTATGCTCATATTTGTGTGTCTACTAGAGAAAAATTGATTCTACTGTACTCATTATATATTAATATACGAGTTTTACTCTACATTGTTTGTTAATTACAGAAAAAAATTAATATTTGGTTCTAGATGATTTTTGAGATAAAAAAGAGCGAGAAGTTACATTTTAATTCTAAAAAAAATATAAAAAATTGTGACACTACCTTTAAGACTAAAGGTATCACATTTTTATAAACAATTTATTTCTTAAATATTAATATATTTGTCACACGTGACATTGAATATTAATTTTTGTGTTGACTCCCCCAAAGCTAAATTCCTGGATTCGCCCCCTCTTGTTGCACCATATATATATACAATTTTTTTTATTATAAGTTCGAACTGACAAAAGTTATATCAGTTCCTTATTTGTGGGCCATTAGATTTAAATACTTTGATTTGACTGCATGCACTTATCAAAGAATCTTTTAAATCTAATGACCCATATGTAAGGAATTGATATAATTTTTATTAGTTCGAACTGATAATAGAAAAACTATATATATATATATATATGATTACATATAATAAGTAAATTATTACTTTGAGGATACCAAAAAAAAAAAAAAAAAAAAGAAAGTAAATTACGACTTTGAAAAACAAAATAATCAGAGATTCGTGCCAGAACTACCACCAACCTTCATATTGTCGTTTATCAAATATTGACCTTCTTAGCTATTAGTAATGGTCAATGCAATTTCATTTCTTATTTTCAGATTAGTAGATGAGTACTTTTTTTTTTTTTTTTTTTTTTTTTTTTTTTTTACTGCCAATTTATTAATAAAAGGCCGGGAAAGGCCGGGAAAGGCCAAGTTGCACCATACAATCCAAACCAAGACAGGAGCAGCCAAAAGCCCCAAAGAACACAACGCCGCCTTGCAAAAGGAAGGTAACAGCACAACGCCACAATCAGCAAGCACACCAGACTAAAAAAACAGAGAGCCAGAGAAAAACTATCTAACACTCAAGAGCAGCATAGCTATCCAAGCCCCTTTCCAGATTGTCTCCTTCGAACAAGAACTAGCAAATCACACAAAACACGTCAAAGCAACAACCAGAAACAGAAACTGAGTACTAAGCATGAAAATGTGAAATCAACAAATGAAGCATCCCATCATAAATGAATAGATCTCTTTGCATCACTTTAGTCTTTTAGTCTTTTGGAAAATGAAGTAACTTTAGCTCTCTTTGCTCTCTTTGCATCACTTTAGCTCTCTTTGCATCAATATTAATGTAAATTATCACTTTAGCTCTCTTAGCTCTCTTTGCATCACTTTAGCTCTCTTTGCATCAATATTAAAGTAACTTTTAGTCTTTTGGAAAATTAATAGCTCTCTTTGCATCACTTTACAGATCAAAATGTGCTGTAATAAATTACTTTACAGATCAAACTAACTTTTAGTCTTTTGGAAAATGAAGCATCCCATCATAATAAATTATTGCTCAGAAGTTTGAGAGCAAGTCAAGGCAGATTACTTCCTTCTTTGTTCAATGGCTGCAGCTCTCAGATCATTTTGTTTTTGTATAGTTTTCAGTGCATACTGCTTTTCCTTGGCCTTGGCTGAAGATGATAGCCAGTTCATCTACAATGGCTTCACTGGAGCTGAACTGCAACTATTTGGAGCTTTTGTCCATGACAATGGTCTAATGCAGTTAACCAACACTAGTCTACAATATATAGGCCATGCTTTCTGTAGATTCCCAACAAATTCAACACATCTTCCTCTCAATCACTTTCCTTTTCTACTAATTTCGTATTTGCCATAGTTCCTAGATTGGGTTATTCTGGTGGCGATGGTTCAGCTTTTGTCATCTCATCGTCTATGGACTTCAGTGTGTGGAAATAGCTGATTAATCATAAATAAAGAAAGGTGTTTGATAGAACATGCAAGGTATTCGAAGAAATGTCTCAGAGAGAAAAAGAAGAAGAAGCAGCCATTGAAGAATCTTTTCAAGCCTTTTTTATTAAGAAATGAATTGTAAAAGCATTACAGATTGAAACGTAGACAATGTATATATATACAAAGATTCTTCAAACAAGAATCATTTCTAACTAATTCTGTTAGATCAGAATAATAATTAACAAACTTTGCTCTTATATTCTTTGAGTTTTGTTCTACTCTTTGTTTTATTCATGATTAAATCTCTTGGTGTGATATTCATGTGTGTGATGGGTCTAAATTGATATGTGTCCATGAATGGGATTAAGAGTAGTGTAATTTAATTTAGGAGCAGAGATAATTTAGCATCCCATGATTGTTGATTGATTGGTGCATAATCCAAAATACCATGTTTAGAATGATGTGAGTGTTGAGTATTAGCTCTAAAGAGTGGGAGAAGTTTGATTGATGCATGTATTTGCTAAATTAGACTTTGGTTCTATATTCTTGTTCTTAATGGGTCTTTGTTCAAAGGCACAATTGCTCACCCATAGCTTGGGTTGGGTGATAAATTGATTTAGGGATAATTCCCAAATCAAGAGAATGAACTCCTAGCTTAAATTGAATGGTCTTAATGTAAAGCAATCAACTTGTTGCATGTAGTTGTTTGGTAAGCTTGTTTCCATTTTTAGCCATCCTAGGGAGATTGATAAAACCAAATCCATATCTAGAGTAAAGATAAACTAAACTCCTCTTGTGCTTGTGTAGTTATATGGGTATTTCATTACTTAGTGCTTTCACTCGGTTAGCCACCTTGTGAATGATATTTAGGCTATGTGTTATATATTGCGTGGTTCACATTAACATGTCCAGCGTGATATCCTCTACATTTGACCAGACAGTGAGAGATACACTAGGCTGGCGTGTAGAGCTCGTGTGTGTGTCCCACAGACCTTAATGAATCCAAGCATTTATGCATGGATGTAATCTCTAAAACATCGAGAGAGATTAGAGATTAATTTAGGGGACACGAGCATATAACATACGTGTTGTATGGGTATTTCGTATTCTTAATGCTTTCACTTAGTTGCCATCCCGTATTTGGTTAGCTATTGTGAATGAATTATTGGCTGTAGTATGGCCCACGCGGTTGTGCATTATATGCCCGACGAAATAACCACTGTATATGACCAGACAGTGAGAGATACACTAGGCTGGCATACAAGGCTCTTGTGTGTGTGCCACGACACTTAATGAATCCATGCATTGTGTGGATGCGATTTTAAGACTCGAGAGATATTAGAGATCAATTAAGGGGACACGAGCCTATGATATACTTGCAATTTGAGGGACTAAGTGAGTCTAGAGCTTAATTAGAAGGATTGTTACGGTTGAATCGTTTCCTTAGTGTAACCACATTTCATGCCATTTCTCTATTCCATTCTATCCATGTATATATTATGGTAGTTAGTTTATTTATTTATTTACATTATTATTTACTTTTCCGCAAATGCAACACATGAGTTCTCTCGGAGTGTTGTAATAATAGCTAGAACCGGTGACGGTCGGCGAATCCCACCTCCCTGCGGAACGACACCCTCACTTGCCGTGCTAGTCCATGTGACTCGCGCGCTAGCGAGGTTGAACTTAAATGTTCATCTTTTGACCGACACCGCAACGACGTGTCGTTAGGCACCAATGTCCATGTATTGTTTCTTTGTAAAGCATGAAACTCATCTTTCATGGCATTAAGCCACTTTAGACTCTGCATAGTAGACTTGGCGGTCTTTGGTTCAAGTTTTGTCACAAACCCAGATGGAAGAGAGCATTCCGAGAGAAACACTCTAGGCTTAAAGATTCCATGCTTACTTCTAGTGATCATTTGATGTTGTGAGACTGTAGGAAACACAAGAGAATCAGCTGCAGTAGTAGGAGAACTTATGCTAGCAAGAGGTTGAGCAACTGACTCAACAGCAGATGATCTGATGATATCTAAATTTTGTGCAGGAGGCTCACTTGAGCTACACAAATTAGTGTTATCTGCAGGAGGCTCACTTGAGCTACTCAAAATAGTGTTATCTGAAGTATTAAGTTGTTGACCATGCTGAATTCGATATCCTAAAGTAACACATCCTTGAGCAGAGTTAACATCTGCTGATTGTGAGAACATCTGGAACAAACTTGAGATTGCATTAGAACTGCTAGTTGTGGAAGAAGTGACTGAGTCTTTAGTGGAGGTGCAGAATAAGCTCTTGTAGGGAAACTCAAGTTCATTGAATATGACATGCCTAGAAACAAATATTTTGCCAGAGGGATGGAGACACCTATATCCCTTGTGAGACATGCTATAACCAATGAAGACACACTTGCTTGAGTGGAAATCCAATTTGTGTTTAGAATGATCTCTTAGATAAGGAAAACAAGAGCAACCAAACACTTTGAAGAAGTTATAATTGGGTTTCCTATTGTACAGCTTCTCAAAGGGTGAAAGAAAGCCTAAAACCTGAGTTGGTAGATTGTTAATGAGAAAGGTAGCTGTAATAAAAGCTTCAAACCAGAATTTCAGAGGAAGACCACTGTGAGCAATTAATGTCAAACCCATCTCCATAATACTTCTATGTTTCCTTTCAGCCACTCCATTTTGCTCATGAGTATATGGGCATGAAAAACGAACTTGAACTCCAATTTGTGACAACCGAGATACAAATGGAAGAAACTCACCTCCCATATCAGCTTGAAAAACCTTAATCTTTCATTCTAAGTACAGTTCAACCATCTTTTGGAACTTGATAAACACGGACAAAGCATCCGACTTAAGCTTTAGTGGAAAAATCCAAGTGAACCTAGTGAAAACATCAACAAAGTCTATGTAATAATGAAAACCATCAGTGGATAACATGGGTGCAGGATCCCAAATGTCACTATAGACAGGCTCAAGAGGCACTTTGGCAGTTATATTTGACCTTTTGAAAGGCAACTTGTGAAGTTTGCCTAGCTTACATGAGTCACAAAAGTTTGGACTATTTACATTGTAAGGAAACCGTAAAATACTTAACACTTTCTTGAGAATTAATGGTGCCGGATGTCCTAACTTTGCATGCCAAAGAACTGAATTAGTTCTGGCAGCAATACATGCATTAAACTCTCTTGACACATTCTGGCTAAGCAACAATTGATTGCTTGCTTTATTTACAGACTCTTCACACTTATTCTTATGTACATTAGAAGACACTAAGGAGGTAGATTTGAGCAGCCTACAGCTTCGAGGAGAAGCCTCCACCAGCCTTAGTTCATAGAGCCCATGCTTAAGAATACCTTGGAGTAGAACCTTCTTGGTTCTCCGATCCTTAATCACACAAGCATTAGAGTAGAACTCAGCAAAGGCTTCATTATCTCTAGTAAACTTAGAAATACTTAGTAAATTTTTAGTAATAGAAGGCACACATGACACATGCTTCAAGTGTAAATCATGATATGGTGTGCAATGTGATTTAACTCTAGTACCACCAACAAGAGAAATCTTTAACTGATTACCATTACCAACATAGAGTTTGTCATTACCTCTATACTCTGATTTGACTGAGAGATTGTTGAGATTAGTAGTGACGTGATTAGTAGCCCCACTATCAACATACCATGCTTGATCCATGACAGTCTCAGGAGTTGCAAAGTAGGCAGAATTTAGAGCACCAGCATAATAGGCAGAACTTGGAGCACCAGCATGCACATTTTCATTATGAAAAGTAGGATTCTGACTCCCTCTTTGTTCAAAAGAGCTATTTTGAAGCTGTTGTTGAGTAAAAAGAGCTTGATTGCCTTGAAAATTCTGATTTCCTTGAGCTGGTGGTCCATTATATTGTTAATCAAAACGTCGATAACATTGTAGCACAACATGTCCTGGTTTCCCACAGAGCTGACAATAAATTCTTTGATTTCCTCTTCCAATCGATCTTCCACCACCTCTACTTTTGCCTCTGTTGCCACCTCTAAAGTTGCTGTTATTGAAGCCTCCTCTATTTCCATTGTTTCCTCTGTTATTAAACTGATTTTGACCACTTGAGGCAAACTGAGCTGATGGAACGATGCTTAGATTTGCAGCACTGTTCAATTGTTCGATTCTCTGTTCATGCATTAGAAATAGAAATTGTGCATCTTCAAGCATCATAGTATTTCGTTGAGAAGAAATCAAAGTGACAACTGAATCATACTCATGCCCTACTCCATATAAGAGACTCATAATCAAGTCCTTATCACTTACACTTTCTCCAGCAGCTATTAGAGCATCACTAATAGCTTTTATCTTCATAACAAATTCACTAATAGAATCTGATCCTTTCTTGATATTCTGCAATTTTTGTTTTAATTGCATGATTCTGGCCATTAAACGTTATGCATATGTTCGTTCAATTTTTGACCATACTTTAAAGGAAGATTTAGAGTTGGTTACCTGACCAAGCACACTTGGAGTTAATGTTGAGAAGATCCAGCTCATTAGAAGCTTATCAGACTTCTTGAAATTGAGAAAATCTGGATTCTCTTGTTGCTCTGTGGTGTCACCAGTTTCCACAGTGATGAGCTTTGGAGGAGGTGTTTTCTCACCGGTGATGAAACCTTCAAGGTCTAGAGCTTCGATTGCCGTCAAGACTTGCGTTTTCCAGTAGATGTAATTTGTATGGTCAAGTTTGAGAGTAAGATTCAGACTCAAGGTTTTAGCCAGTGATGAGAAATCCATGGCTTTAGTAGATGAAGACGAGGCATTTGGAGATTGAGTTGTTGAGCTGTTATTGGATTGATTATTGGCCATTGACATGTGTCAAAAGCTTTGAGACCATGTGGAAATAGCTGATTAATCAGAAATAAAGAAAGGTGTTTGATAGAACATGCAAGGTATTCGAAGAAATGTCTCAGAGAGAAAAAGAAGAAGAAGCAGCCATTGAAGAATCTTTTCAAACCTTTTTTATTAAGAAATGAATTGTAAAAGCATTACAGATTGAAATGTAGACAATGTATATATATACAAAGATTCTTCACACAAGAATCATTTCTAACTAATTCTGTTAGATCAGAATAATAATTAACAAACTTTGCCATGTCATCTTCTAACTAACTTTGTATCCAACTTGACCTTTTCTGAGCTTGATATCATTAACGATGTACCTTTGATCTGGCTTATTGATGCTTGCACATAGAGCAAGACCAGCTTGATATGTTGAACCTCTGCTCACTTGATCACAGCTTCCAACCTTGTCAACTGAATTACTTTCCAATCCATTGATTCTATTAAGCTGAGAATTGACTAAGCTGTTGTTGCTAATGTGAGCTAACTGGACAGAGGAAGATAAACAAGGCTCATCTCTAACACAGTGGAGCTGTTTCAGGTTCATATTTGGGACTCTTCAATATTTCAAACAATGGCCTATCTATAAACCACATATTGGCGTTTGAACTTGATACTGTACAACACCCTGCATTTCAAGACATCGACGACAATCATGTTGGAATTGATGTGAACAGCTTGATCTCCAATGATTCTGCTCCAGCAGCTTATTTTTCTGATGAAGAAAGGAAGAGCAAAAGCTTGGCACTACAAAGTGGACATCCAATACAGATGTGGATAGACTATAATGGAGCAGAAAAGTTAATCAATGTAACACTAGCTCCAATTGGAATTCCAAAACCAATGAGGGCTCTCTTGTCAACGTCCATTGATCTTTCTAAAATTATGTTGGATACGATGTATGTTGGTTTCTCTGCAGCAACTGGTACACTTGTTAGTGACCACTACATTCTAGGATGGAGCTTCAATAAAACTGGACAAGCACAAAACCTTTTAAAGATCTTCCTTCATTTCCTAAGCTTGGTGGCAACACAAAACACAGCCTAAAACCCAGTCTATCGTTCATTGTTTTGATAGTAGCAGTAGTGGTTGTGCTGATGACAATAGGTGGAGCTGTTTATGTTGTGAGGAAGAAAAAATATGAAGAAATATATGAAGACTGGGAAAGAGATTACAGTCCTCAGAGGTTCTCCTACAAGAATCTCTGCAAAGCAACCAGAGGTTTCAAAGATACAGAGATTATTGGAAAAGAGGTTTTGGAAAGGTTTATAAAGGTGTACTTCCTACATCTAATCTACAAATTGCAGTCAAGAGAATCTCTCATGATTCGAAACAAGGGATGAAAGAATTCGTAGCTAAGATAGTAAGCATGGGAAGGCTGAGGCATAGAAACTTGGTGCAACTCCGCTGCTATTGCAGGTGAAGGGGAGAACATTTTTTAGTCTATGACTATATGCCTAATGGAAGCCTTGACAAACTCCTATACAGCAACAAGAAATCAAACCTTGATAGGTTTCATCGATCCCGGATTCTCAGAGGAGTTACTTCTGGCCTTTTGTACCTCCATAAAGAGTGGGAACAAGTTGTTTTGCATAGAGACATAAAACCTGGAAATGTTCTTTTAGATGCAGATTTAAATGGAAGGTCAGGAGATTTTGGCTTGGCTAGATTGCGTGATCATGGTAGCAATCCATAAACCACCAAACTGATTGGAACTATTGGCTATATGGCTCCAGAACTTCCTACAACTGGAGTGGCATCAACTAGCACAGATGTATATGCTTTCGGAGTTTTTATGCTTGAGGTAGCTTGTGGAAAGAGGCCTATGGAGCAGCGAGGATTTGTCATTGATTGCTGGAGAAGAGGAGCTATCCTTGATGCTAGCGATCCAAAACTAGAAGGTACTTACGCTGAGGATCAAATGGAGCTGGTACTGAAACTAGGCTTGATTTGTTCACATTTTAATCCAAATGCTAGGCCCAGCATGAGGCAGGTGGTGCAGTATCTTGATGGTGATGCCAAGTTGCTAGATATACCATTTGATAATGTGATTGATTTCTTCTCAGCAACTAATCAAAGTGCTGATTCGGTGTTATTTACTTCATTTTCGGGCTCCAATTCTTCTCAGATCATGTCTACTACTATTGATTCAATCCTTGTAGAAGGTCATTGAATTTTAAGTCAGTGGGTGCTTTCTTGGGTCCAATCTCGGTACACATAATGCTTTTGGCTTTTTTGAATGTCGAAGAGGTAAATTTCTAAAACTGTTACTGCTTTTTTTTTTTTGCTTAAACCAGTCAGACTAGTACTTGTTTTCTGCTTATTTATATGGATTCTGAATGTAGCAGTTTGCATTAAAAAAATAACGTTTGGCCTGTAGGTATTTCTTTGCTAGCCTAATGGTAATACAGCTTGCTAGTTGTTTCTGAAAATATGAAAGAAAGATAGAATTTGCTTGAATGATTATTATTGATACAGGAAACGTATATTTGTACAAAGAGAATTGTAACCATTCCTACAAGTCAGGAAGTTGTTACTTAAACTATATGGAGTCCTACTAGGAGTCTTACTGTAATACAGGTAATACAAAGGAAATACAAAGGAAAGATAATATATACGAATTATCTATTCTAACACTCCCCCTAAGTTGGAGAGTGGATATCTTGCACTCCCAACTTGTGAATCATAGGCACAAAAATTTCTTTTCCCAGGGGCTTAGTCAAGATGTCTGCTAGTTGATGTGTAGAATTTACATATCTCGTAATTACTAAACCATCTTGAATCTTGTCTCTAATGTAATGACAATCCATCTCAATATGTCTAGTGCGTTCATGAAAAACTTGGTTGGCTGCAATGTGTAAGGCAGCCTTGTTGTCACAATACAGTAGATCAGGGTCATGGTGTGAAAGTCCCAAGTCCCTTAATAGATGACGCAGCCATGTTAACTCACAGCAGGCTCCTGTCATGGCTCGATATTCTGCCCCGGCAGAAAAGAGAGAAACGGTTTTCTGTCGCTTTGACCTCTAAGATATCAATGAAGGTCCAAGAAAGACACAATAACCTGTAGTGGATCTCCTAGTGAGTGGACAACCTGCCCAATCTGAATCACAATAAGCCCTTAACTTGAAATCACTATTCGAAGATAAAAATAGACCTTGGCCAGGTGCACCTTTTAAATATCGGACAACCCAAAGGGCTGCCTCCATATGGAATTTCCTGGGCTGATGCATAAACCTACTCAAGACATGTACTGCATATGTTATATCTGGTCTTGAAACAGTCAAGTAAATCAATCTTCCAACTAATCTCCTATATTGACTCGAATTTTTGAGCAAATCACTCTTGTCCGACAATTTCAAACCTCGTTTCATCGGAGTATCAACAGGGGCTGCGCCCAACAGCCCTGCATCCTCTATAATTTCTAAGGCATATTTACGTTGAGAAATGAAAATTCCTTTCTTAGAAGCAGAAATTTCAATACCAAGGAAGTATTTCAAATTACCAAGATCTTTCAAATGAAAATGACTATGTAGGAACTTCTTAGTTGCAGCAATACTAACAGAGTCATTACCAGTAATCAGAATATCGTCAACATATATTAAGAGAGCAGTAAAAGACTTGCCTTGTGTCCTAGTGAAGAGAGAGTAATCAGCTTGAGATTGTACAAATCCAGCTGAGCAAATAGCTTCTGAGAACTTGGCGAACCACTGGCGAGACGCTTGTTTCAAACCGTATAAGGACTTATGAAGATGACATACCAAATCTTCCTCCCCCTGTCGCCGAAGCCCTGGCGGCGGAGACATATAAATTTCCTCAGCCAAGTCACCGTGAAGAAAAGCATTGTTGACGTCCATCTGATGAAGAGGCCAACCACGGGCTACAGCCAAGGCGAGTAGGTAGCGAACGGAAACGAACTTGGCAGTGGGCGAAAAAGTATCCTGATAATCCACACCTTCCAGTTGAGTGAAACCCTTGGCGACCAATCGGGCTTTATGCCTCTCAATGGATCCATCCGAACGGAGCTTAATTTTGTACACCCATCTATAGCCAATAGGGGTCTTGCCGGCTGGTAGTGGAGTGAGAGACCAAGTGCCATTGGCTTGGAGAGCCCGTAATTCGGAACGCATCGCCTCCTGCCACTCCGGATGAGCGATGGCTTCCGAATAGGACCGAGGTTCAGTTATAGAACTGAGCTAAGCAACAAAGGACCGATAGGCCGGTTGATATCTGTGATACAAAACATGATTGGCAAGTGGATAGCGCGTACCCTTGGTCGGACCCGGCAGTAAGGAGAGCGATTGGTCGGAGTAAACAGCGGAGCAGACATAATCATCGAGTTTGGTCGGCGGACTGACTTGGCAGCTAGAACGACGAAGTGGAATAGGGTCGGGATTGGGGTCAGGTAACGGTAGAGACGGAAGTGGTGAAATGGATTGGAGGCTGGTCGAGGAATCTGGAGATGGAGAAGATGGCGACAGAGTGGGTGAGGGAGAGGAAGGTGAAGGAGTGGGTGAAGGAGACGATTGGCGTGATGATCGGTGAGGAAATCGGGAATCCGACAAAGGAGAGGGAACAGACACAGATTGGAGACGTGTAGAAGGAGAAGACGTGTCTGGAAGTGGGGAGGTGTTGGGCTGGGAAATGTTTGGACTGGGATAAAAAGAAGAAGATAAGTCGTGGGCCACAATAGGGATTGGGCCAGATTCAGGGAGTGAAGGAGGACTGGGCCTGACAGACGCATAAGGGAAGAAATTTTCATGAAATTTTACATCGCGGCTAGTGAAAATCTTTTTGGTCGATAAATCAAATAATTTGTAAGCTTTTTGACCAATAGGATAGCCGATAAAAATGGAAGGTATGGAACGACGGTCAAATTTGTGAGACGTATGTACATTTGTAGCATAGGCTAAACAACCAAAGACACGGAGGTAAGAAAAAGATGGAGGTTTGGAGTAGAGAAGTTCAAAATGGGTTTTAAAAGAGAGAACCGGCGACGGCAACCGATTGATGATGTGCACAGAAGTAAGAGCACATTCCCCCCAAAATTGGGGAGGAAGTTGAGCTTGAAATTTCAAAGCCCGAGCTACTTGCAAGATGTGACGATGTTTTCGTTCCACAACCCCATTTTGTTGAGGCGTGTAAACACAAGAGTGTTGAAAAACGACACCATTATCTTGAAAAAAAGAACGAAGCGAAATAAATTCTCCACCATTATCACTTTGAAAAGTCTTAATGTGGGTTTCAAATTGAGTGAAAACAAAACTGAAAAATCATTTTAAAAGAGATTGTGCTTCATCTTTGTGACATATTAAAAAAATCCATGTGAAACGTGTAAAATCATCAACAACAGTAAGAAAGTAATAAGCACCAGAAAGAGAAGGGTGTCGATAACGACCCCAAATGTCACAATGAATTAATTCAAAAGGTTTTATAGATGAGATTACACTAGGACTGAAAGGTAAACGACTCTGCTTAGCTAAAGGACATATATGACAAGCATTATTTGACTGAATGGAAAAATTTTAAAAATTCTTAGCAATGAAACTTAAACGAGGTGGTGATGCATGGCCTAAACGTTTATGCCAGAGATCGGTGGATGAGATGGTGAGATTGCAAGCTGGTCGGTTGACAGGTGAGGTGATTTTTGTTTTCTCCATCGTCAGTGCCACCAAATAATAAAGTCCATCACGTTGTTTACCCAAACCAATCATCCTCCTCGTAGCCAGATCCTGCAAAACACACCAATAAGGGAAGAAAGTTATTGAACAATTCAGGGCACCTGGTCAGACAACTAACCGACATCAAATCAACTTTAAAAGTAGGTACACAAAGCACATCGTGCAAATAATAAACAGAATTTAGAGATAATGATCCTTTTGCAATAATAATAGCTTTTTCTCCACTAGGCAGCAATACAGAAGGCAACGAACAATTTTTATTTTTGCGGAAAAGTAAATTAGATGAGGAAGAAGGAAAAATAAATTAGATGAGGAAGAAATATGATCCGTTGCCCCGCTATCAATGATCCAATTGCGAGAATTGACTGTAGACAAACCTGGCTTGATGGTGGCATTTGCTTGAGAGTTAGAACCTTCATTCTTGTTGTCAATAAGTGACAAGAGCTGTTGCATTTGAATCTGTGAAATCCCAGCTGTTTTATTCCCATCTTCTTTAGAGAACCCCTCGGACACATGATTAGCAGTAGGGAACGTATGATTAATATTGTTAGCAGGCTTGTTATTGTTGTTATAACGTCTTGGGCCTTTTGCTTTTGGATGACCCACTGGATACCCAATCAGTTCATAGCATGTTTGAACCCAATGGCCCATGTCTCCACAATGAGAGCAATTTGGGCGTCCTCTTCCAGAACCGGTGCGACGCCTGTCATGATCAAATCGGTGCACCCCATTGAGATTTTCTGGTTGCTTCTCATGCGAACGAAAATCAGGTGATCCCAACTGGCGGTCGGATCTCTCAGACCTGATTGGAGTGGACTTGCTTCGAACTGCCATGGCTGCACTACCACCAGAATCAGCTGCAGCATGCGTTGAACTCAGGAGACGCTGCTTCTCTTCTTGAGAGACAGAGGAATACGCCTGACGAACCGAAGGAAGGGGATTCATCAGGAGTATTTGTCCACGAACAACACTGTAAGAATCGTTCAATCCCATCAGAAATTGCATTAATTTTTGTTGATCTTGTTGTGCCCCATTTGTTGCATCACTGTTAGAAGCCAATTCATCCCACAAACCTTTCAGCTTTGTGTAATAAGTGGAAATTGAGTGCTGTTCCTGCTTATGATAGGCGATATCTCGCTGAATTTCAAAGATTCGTGGCGCATTACTTTGAGAGAATCGTTCACGGAGATCTTCCCAAACTTCATGTGCCGTAGCATAGTAGATTACACTATCTGAGAGTTCTGGACTGAGAGCATTGATGATCCATGAGTGGACCATATCATTGCAACGCGACCAAGTTGCATAACCATTAGGATCGGTTTCTTCTGAAGGAGCCAAGATTCTGCCATTGACAAAACCTAATTTATTTTTCGAATTCAAAGCCATTGTCATAGCCCTTTTCCATACTGAATAGTTGTCTCCATTCAAAGGCTTGGAAACCAATACCAGACCTGGATGATCTGAATGATGAGTGAAAAAGGGGTTAGAGAGATCTGTTTTCAATGAATCTGTAGAGGAGATCAAAATTTCTGGCTTGGATGTGCCAGAGGCGGATGTGCTAGATGCGGAAGGAGTTTTGTCTAGAGATGTTTGATCGTTGGTCATTGCAGCGAAAAGAATGAAAAGAAACTACATGAGAAATCAAAGTGCAGTAAGGATTGAGTCCGGATTTAACTCTGCTCTGATACCATGAAAATATGAAAGAAAGATAGAATTTGCTTGAATGATTATTATTGATACAGGAAACGTATATTTGTACAAAGAGAATTGTAACCATTCCTACAAGTCAGGAAGTTGTTACTTAAACTATATGGAGTCCTACTAGGAGTCTTACTGTAATACAGGTAATACAAAGGAAATACAAAGGAAAGATAATATATACGAATTATCTATTCTAACAGTTTCAACACACCTCTCTTCATCTGAGATGCTAGTTGATATCTTGTAATTATTCTAGCTAAACTTAATCTTAGCAAATGTGGCTGATTATAGCTTTATTGTCTTATGTTTGACATGCATCTATGTATTCTTCCTGTTTTAGAGAATATCATGTAGTTCAGAATATTTCCTTCACTATATTTCAGTGTAGCGGTAGATAGATATATGACCGACATGAATCACCTCCAAAAGAAGTTAAAATAGTTAAGATTACCTTCTGTGAAGACCTTCTTATTATCACTTATCAAATATTGTACTTCTTAGCTGTTATTATTGGTCAATGCAAATTTTTCAACGAAGAAGACGACCACGTCAGTGCCATGTCATCTTACACATCAGCACCACATAACGATATCACCCAGTCAGTGGCACATCAGCGTCCAGTCAGCAATTAGTCAGTGGCACATCACCATGTCAGTATTTGAATCTCCACAGAAGGTGGTAGCTCCTCCGGTCCAGCCTCTGCCGTAGCAGTTTGAAAAGCCCGTTTCTGCATTTGTCAAAGCATCTTTTAAATCTAATGACCCACACAAGTAAGGAATTGATATATTTTATATTAGTTCGAAAAAAAAAAAAATATATATATATATATATACACCAGCCCTTTTCTCCTCAATGCGTACTGATATAAAATTTATCAGTGCATTGCATGTGGGCCATAGATTATGAAGAAGTTTTGACAAGTGTATATACTTTGAGTCAAAGTATGTAAATTTAATGGTTCGCATCTAACGCATTGACGAAGTTATGTCAGTGCGCACTGACTTGAAAATTTCCATATATATATATATATATATATATATATAGTCATTTTCTAGTGTTCACAAAATCTGAATTTTAACAATAATATTCAACTCCTTAAATTTATAACTTTTATAAAGTTTTTTATAACTCTCTAGAAGTAAAACAATTCTAATTAGTTGAATTTTCTTAAAATAAAAACAAAATGATATGAGGATCAATTGGTTTTTTTTTTTATTTTTTTTTATTTTTTATTTTTTATTTTTAACTTTTTCCGTTTACATAGTTGTTTAAATGGTTGTACACCTCATATTTCACGTTTGCGACAAAGTTCAATTCTTAGAGCATCTCCAATGCAAGCGTGGCTTGTGAAAAAAAGAGATGCCACGTAGGATAAATAGACGTTATGTTAATAATTGTGTCTCCAATGCAACTGTGCATATTCAACGTCAAGCTGACATGGCAAAAAAAATATTAGACATTGTCAACATGACCGTCCACTTTCAGACGGTCTGTTGCACAGCTATTTTTAAGGTTGACTCAGCAAACATTTAAAACTGACATTAATTTTTCATATATTTTTGGTAAAGAAATAAAATAAAAAATAAAACAGGAAAAAAAGATGGACACGTCATTAAAAAAAATGTGTTTTAGACGGAAGCATTGGAGACCAAATTTTGAGTTGATTGTCTATCAAGTCTATTTTTATGCCACATAGGAAACAAGTCTCTTGACATTGTTGCCATGTCAACAATTATTGGTATGCAAGCCATTTTTGCATTGGAGATGCTCTTACAATTGCTCATAAATTCAATTCTTACAATTGCTCATAAAATTACAAAATCGTGGGGACGCTATCAAACAATCTCACATAATGTGGGAGTAAGTAATTTTTCCATACCATACTTATAGAAGTTGATCTCGTCAAATTTCAGGCTTAGCAGACCCTTAAGCGGACATGGGATCAGTAAAATAAAAAACAATGAAGGGTATAAAATTAAATTAACGAAAGAAGTGGAAGAATTTAAAGTTAACAAAAGTTTGAAAGATAATTCTTGAAGTAAAAGCAAAATGAAATTGAAAACTCATTGATTTAAGCTGTAAAGGTCAATGAAGTTGGATGAGTGATGCAGGGGAAGGAGAAAAAATGAAAGGCTAGGAAATTTGCAGATAGAATGCAACGGAATCACTCACGTTGTAATCGCGGAATCACTCAACGCGACCAAGCCGATTGCTTGATTTGCAGGAGGAATCACTCAACTCCAAGATTATAAAACATAATCAAATTAAAACTCAACTCTACCCTCTTCTAATTTTCCATTACATATAAATAGGAATTACATCACCATTTTTCAAGATAATTAAACTAAACAACCTTCAATATTCTAGTCAAAGGCTCTTGCATTTTTCTAGCTAATTGCAAGTTACAAGACAATTAAATAAATGCCCACTAGGATTAAGTGCCCCTAATTACTGCATCATTCTCCCCTTCTCGAAAAGAACTCGTCCTCGAGTTTAATTGTCTCATAATCTCTTTCCATAACACCCCATTAAGTTTTTTGTAATTCATCTTCTGCAATTTAATGAGTGTCAAAATCAACAAATAATTGACTCTTGACTGCATCATTCGCCCATGAAGAAGATTACCACATATGAATCTGTAGTTTGATCCAGGAGTGCAAAAGATGACGAACTATAAATTTTCCAGCCCTCTTATTGATGTCCATCCAATCACACCAATACAATGATACATATGCATCATTCATTAGTTTATCTAGCCACAAAAATGTTGCAGATATCTTGGTGTTACAATGGGCACAAGATTTATTTAAAAAATCAGTAAAAATTGAATTATCTCCATGTTGTTCTTCGAACTTCTCCTCATCAAAAATAGGTGGTTGATCCAAATTAATCATAGTTGATATTGATGATGTACCATCATAGAATACCAACATTTGTAATTCAATAGTACTATGAAAATCATCCATGGTCTCAATCTTTTCAGTAGATTCACATGAGCCACCTTGTTCATAATCATCCCAAACAGGCTCTAATTGGTCAAAACTATCATCAAAATAATCTCTTTGCAGTTCTTCAATATTGTTGACAGATGATGAACCGGTAGAACTAAAGTCATCAAAACCATCTCCTTCAAGTTCTTCATTGTTGACAGGTTTGTTTTCTGGTGTAGGAAAACGTTGAAGAAGTTCTTCCATCATCTGGCGCAAGTCCCTATTTGATTGTCGCAGCTGTTCGATTTCGTCACAGCGGCTAACTTCGTCTACAGCAGCAGACAGTCGTCCACGGTTCACTCTTCTTCTTGTGGCCATGTCTTTTGTTGTAAAATAAAAATTATATTGAAACAGAGGAACTGCAACAATAAAGACAGTAAATACCAAACAAGAAGCAAACAATAAAAGAACCAGCTCTGATACCAAAATTGATGCAGGGAAAGTTTAAGAGACAAATGACTTAAAAAAATTGAGATTTTTTTTTTTCTTTGCTTGTGATTTCTGTTCCCTCACCATCTTTCAACACAGACTTTCTAACAACATCTTTTATTATTTATTTTAAAAAAAATCCGACAGTCAGGATTTTATGAAATTAAGCACTACATAACCTAAAAAAACTAAACTCAAATTTATTATTAAAGTTATTATAATTATTTATTTTATTACGTCAATAATGAGCTAGCTTAATTAATTAATTGATTTTATAAACTGGGGTGTGAATATATAAATAGGATAATTAAAAAAGTTGCATGTTTCATTAACAAAGGCATTCATGGATTTATTAATTAAGGTTTGGTCTGGTTATATTAATTAATTATTGGATTTGTGAAGTTTCATTTATTTCTCAGGAATTAAAACCTGGAATCAAAACCTGGAAGCCATTTGACTTTAGAAAAACAAATGCTTTGGTTTGAGCATCGATGAGAATTGAGAGAATTGTCAAAAATGTTTCCAACAAATTGTCACCATACACATTTTATAAGTATGTGTTATGAGTTTTCTCATCGCACGTGTGTGTGATGAGAAAACTCATAACAAATACTTATAAAATAACACATAACTCATAACTCATAACACATGAAGTGTTTGATATCGGCGGGTTCCGAGATACTCTTATTCGTCCGGTGTCTGATTTCAAAAAGAAAAAAAAAAAATCATGCTCTTCCAAGATGGGCCTTACAAGTTACAAGTAAGGAAATGGGCCCATTTGTGTGAAAAATGGCAAAGTCTCATAGGTCCAACCTTTTAAGCCTTTTATTACTACACATTTTCATGATTTGCATAAATTATATTATTATGTTGTGATCGAATATAGGGAACATGCTATTTTTGTCTCTTTTCAATGAGCAATTTTGAATTAGAATTAGATGAATCTTTTACTTCTTTAAGTCCAACAAGAACCTATCCACAAAAATATAATGATTTTGAGTTAAAATGTACCATTTGCTATTCTACAAGAACACTTTTTTCAAAATTTAAATCAACTTTGAAAGAGTGTACAGTTAGTTGCTTTTGCTTATATGTGAAGGTAAAAGCTGCTTTTTAAGTGTCCGTTTGGGAGAGTTTGTCTACTGGCTAAAAGAGCTTTTAATTAAAAAAGCTCTT
The DNA here is from genome assembly GCA_030490815.1 of Acer saccharum. Classification (NCBI taxonomy): domain Eukaryota; kingdom Viridiplantae; phylum Streptophyta; class Magnoliopsida; order Sapindales; family Sapindaceae; genus Acer; species Acer saccharum. The sequence goes on along the minus strand of CM059868.1, from coordinate 48,288,514 downwards.
TTCAATTTTTTTTGTATCGTTTGGTTGTCACCCAGTAGAGCTTTCAGATGATTAAAAAAGCTGTTTTACGTCTACTTGGAGAAGCCCAAATTTAAAGCTTTTCCAAGTAGATCTTTTGGAGTTTTTTAATAACACTAAAATCTCCAATATAACCCTATAATTTAATATTTGTTAGAGTATTTTGGTAATTCTATCATTAAAAAAGCTCTCTTTTAATTGACAACCAAACGACCAACGACTTTTATTTAAAAGCTCTACCTCTAAAAGATCTACTTCTAAAAGATCTACTGCAAAAAGATCTACTTGAGAAGCTCTCCCAAACGTACTCTAATTCATCCAAAAGTGAAAAGTCCTAATCCTCTTATAATGTCTACATTTTAACAAAAAATCCGTACATATTGAATTTTACCATTCGAATAAATGGGATAGATGATATCATTGTTTTCGTTTTGTTTTACCGTTTTGTGGAGATATTTCCATCTAATGGCCGAGAATTCTCCAGACAGAGAGTTTGCACCTGATAATTCTTAATTCATCTGAAGTCTACTATATAATCTCACAACTTTTTTAGTATGGCAACTCGTAGAACCTATTCCAAGTTACTGTCCCCGACGGTGGAATTTGCATTAAGACCTCTTGGTTGGAATGGAAGATCTTCTCAAATCACTTCTCCATGTGACAGTCAATAAGATATAAGCAAATTAAGAAAGTGATCAGCAATTTAATTATGCACCATAAGATTTGAAAAATTCTGCTAAAAATGTTGTATAATGACTAAACAGATATAATGTGTGCTTCCTATATATGCAAAACAAATAGAGGAATGAGATCGAGTTGCTTTTAATAGCTCATTTGACATTTCCAGGATTGGTTCAAAAGAAATACAGCTCCAAAAAAAAAAAAAAAAGTGTTGCTTCGTTTACATGCTGCTTAAATCCACACAATAACAAATTTAAAACCTTGATTTTGGGTTGATCAGTTAATATTGTGCTAATTTCTGGGGATTTTTTTTTCTACAAATTGAAGTTGTCGTCGTCTACACGTCACATGAGCAGAAGATGAATTTTTGCGTTTCGGTTGAATCTGCTGGTCACCAATTCAAAGGAACCCGAAAAAAATATTCAGTTTTGTTTAGTACCGAGGCAAAATTTAGTTTTACAGACCGAACCCAAAGAATTCAAGCTATTAAACATGAGCAGGCCCATAAAGTTGACTCAAAAGTCGCATGAATCGATGACCGAGTTAACTCAGTGCGTAATAAATGAATATAAATTGGAATAATATATAATGCAAGTTCAATATAAATATAAAAAACAAAATGATCAAATGAAAAATTGTACCTATACTTTCATATAAGAATCTGTTTTAGTGGTTTTAACGGATTCGATTTGAAACTAAATCAGTCGAAACAGGTGAAACTTGAGTCCACTTAGTTATAATAATAAAAAAAATGAGTATAAAATGGAGTAAGAACGAAAGTTGTAAATATAAGAAACACAAATAATCAAGTTTAAAACAGTACCAATACTTGCATACAGGAACCCGTTTTGGTAGTTTCGCCTGATTCGGTTTGAAACCGAATCCATCAAAACAACCGAAACTTGAGTTCTAAAAGTTAAGCTACCAAAAATGAGTATAAATTGACTAAAAACGCAAGTTCAATGTAAATATAAGCAACAAAATGATCAAATGAAAATTAGTACCAATACTTTCATATAGAACACATTTGGGTGGTTTTAACGAAATAACTGAAACTCGAGTTCTATGAGTCAAGCAAATAAAAAAAATGAGTATAAAGTGGACTAAAAACGAAAGTTTAATGTAAATATAAGCAACAAAAGTGATCAAATTAAAAATGGTACCGATACTTTAATATAAGAACCTGCTTTGGTAATTTCGACGGATTCGGTTTGAAACCGAATCCGTTGAAACAACTGAAACTCGAGTTCTCAAAGTTAAGCTACCAAACATAAGTACAAATTAGACTAAAAATGCAAGTTCATTGTAAATATAAGCTACAAATCGATCAAATGAAAATAAGTACCAATACTTGCATATAGAACTCATTTTGGTGGTTTCGACGGATTCGGTTTGAAACCAAATCCTTCGAAACAAGTGAAAGTCGAGTTCTCTTAGTTAAGCAAATAAAAAAAATGAATTTAAGGTGGACTAAAAACGAAAATTTAATGTAAATATAAGCAACAAAAGTGATCAAATTAAAAATGGTACCCATACTTGCATATAGGAACTCTTTTTCAGTAGTTTCGATGGATTCAATATGTTGAAACAACCGAAACTCGAATTCTCAAAGTATATTTTTTTTTGAACAACAAGGCTTTATTAGGCCAAAAGGCAATGCAGAAAAACCTGCACTAAACGGGCAAAGCCCAAACAAACAGAAGCAGCCATAAGACTGGCCAGCAGAAGAAACGCAAGAAACAACAGACCAGAAAAAAACTACCAGCCCAGGCACAAGACAAAAACCCCCAAGAGACAGAGCAAGCAAAAACGCATCACAAACAGACACCCCCAACGAAAACACAACCCAGCTCTCAAGGTAGATCACCCCACATCACCATTTCCCCATTCATAAAACTGCCCTTCTTGGCCAACCTGTCGGCAGAAATATTAGCAGCTCTAGGGATATGGATGACAGTGGTGTTCCTTAAGATACGAAGCATGGAGCGAATTTCGTAAATTAAGTTAACCAAGGAAAGGTTCCCAAAATCTTCATCATAAATCCAATCAACTGCCGATCTCGAATCATAGAAAATCGTAATGACTCTCCCTGAAAGAGCCGGATTGGAAATACATAAAGAGCAAGCCCTATGAATGGCCCAAACTTCAGCAGCAGAGGCATCCAAATTGCCTTTGAAAGCAGAAAACGAACACAAAACACCACTCTTCGAGTCTTGTAAAATCCCACCAATCCCAGCCCTACCCTCCTCAGGAAAGGCTGACCCATCCACATTGAAAGAAAGGTCCTCACTAGAGAGAGTAAACCTGATATTGACGTGGGCTGTCTTCACAGCCTTCTCATCAACGCAGCAAGTCTTCAAGTTTTCTAGGATCAAAGTGATGGGATCCGACAAGCCTTTCCCATGATGTTTAAACCACCAAGCAATCCTAAATTTAACCAAGTCCACAAAATAGCTAAGGTCCACCGAATTACCTTTGAAAATTACTTGGTTTCTGGCCTCCTAAATGGTCCAAACCACTGCACAAAAAAGAGTCATCCAAGCTCTACTGTATTTGGATTCTGGACAAAGGAAATTCCAACCTCCAAACCACTCTTTAATGGTTCTAGTTGAGCAACAAAGCACCCCCACCAGCCCATACTAACTGCCCAAATATTCCAGGACCACACACAATTTAAGAACAAGTGATCCAAGGTTTCAGAACAACAATTGCATAGAGGACAGTTTATTCCATTATTAACCGTGATCCCAAAATGATTCAATTGATCATTCACCATTATCCTTCCTCTAAGGAGTTGCCACATGAAAATCTCCACTTTAGGAGGACTAATCCCCTGCTTAAACTGCTCAAAAGCCAAGCCATCCTCCTTAGAAAAATCCTCTAAACAACGTCTAAAAGACTTGACCGAGAAGTAGCCTTTTGGACAAAAAGACCAAGCTAGGGAATCCGAGATGATCCTATGAACGTTGGCGCTAGCTAGGTGCATATTAAACGCCTCCCATTGCTCCATTTCCCAATCTAAGACTTTTCTTCTTAGTCTCACATCCCACACCCAATCATCGCCAACCCAAGAACCAAACTCATTTATGTACCCAGATTTTTGAGAGGCTAAAGCAAAGATTCTTAGGAAAGTCACTTTGAGCGGAAAAGCACCCCTCCACACATCATCCCAAAAGCGAATTCTATCACCGCTACTGACGACCACCCTCAAACCGTCTTCCAAAATTTTCGCTTCCAAAGAACCTTCCTTGAAAAGGCTACTCATGGCTTTGGAGAAATGGGATGCCGAGGAGGGGACATTCCAATTCCAAATGAGGTTAGAAAAATGAACCCCATACTTCGCGCCAACCACCCTCTTCCATAAGGAATCATGCTCCTTACCGAATCTCCACACCCATTTCGCCAAAAGACCTTTATTTTTATCAACAACACTCCCGATCCCAAGGCCACCTTTTCTCTTACTCTTGCACATTGTACCCCAATCCACTGCATGATTTTTCCTTTTTCACCACTCCATAACCCCAGAAAAAACCTCTTTGACATCTTTCAATAGCTTGAGCCACACTAACCAGAATTCTGAAAACAGACAAGAAATAGGTTGGAATGCTAGATAGGGCCGACTTAATCAAAACTAGTCTACCCCTTTTGCTAAGAAACCTCTTCTTCCATAGAGCCAAGCGCTTTTCAATACGAAGCAAAATAGAATCCCAAAAAGCTTTAGAAGAGGGACGAGAACCCAAAGGCAAGCCTAAATACTGGATGGGAAAATTTACCTTCTTGCATTTAAGGAAAGTCGCCCAGTCCACCTCATTCTCCACTTTCCTCCCCACCTTTACCACACAAGACTTGTGAAAATTAATTTTGATCCCCGAAGCCATCTCGAAACACCTCAATATTCTCTTAGAATTAATGAGATACTTCACCTTCGGTTCTAAGAAGAGAATGGTGTCGTCAGCAAACTGGAGATGGGAAATATGCACCTCCCCGTTACCCAACGACGCACCTCTAATCAAGTTCATCTGACAAGCTTTCTGCAAACAACAACTCAAGCTTCCACAACGATATTGAAGAGGAAAGGAGAGAGCGGATCACCTTGATGAAGACTTCTCTCCAAACCAAACTCCTCCATAGGACTACCGTTTACCAGCACAGACATCGAGGGTGTCGAGATACAACATCTAATCCAGTGTCTCCATTTAACGCCAAAACCCATATCCTCCAAAGTAGAGTCCGAAAACGAATGATCCACCGAGTCGTAAGCTTTCTCAAAATCCAACTTTACTAAAAGGCCTCCCACTTTATCTTTCCTCCACCAATGAATGATTTCTTCAGCCACCACAAAGCTATCCAAGATTTGTCTATCTCTAACAAAAGCCATCTGAAATTCCCCAATCACTGATTTCATCACAGACTTTAACCGATTTGCTAACACTTTTGCAAGAATCTTGTACATAGACCCCACCAAACTAATAGGCTTGAAATCACTCATAGTCACTGGATTCACACATTTAGGAATAAACGCTATAAAGGTTTTATTCAGCTCCTTTACTATGTTGCCATCCCTATGAAATTCATGAATAAACTTCAAGAAGTCCTCCCGGATCACATCCTAATTGGCTTTTACGAAGGTAAGATTCAAACTATCACTACAAAAAAAGTTGCATATAGTGACAAAAATTATTTATCACTACAAGTAAAGAAATTGTCACAATTTCAATATTGTGACAAAAAAAAATGTCATTAACAATTCGTCACTTTTGCCCCCGTCACTAAAAGTATTTGTGACAATTTTTTGGAATTTGTCACGAATCATAACTTTTAGTGACATATTACCACTCGATCTTAATTAGTGACAAAATAAAAATTGTGTCACTAAATTATATATAATGACAATTAACTGTTTGAAGATTTTGTCACTATACATCTTCTTAGTAACAATTTATTATTTTAAAATTGTGTCATTATTCACAAACTTAGTGACAATTAACCATGTAAAAATTGTGTCACTATACATAACTTTATCGATAATTAATTATTTAAATATTATGTCACTATACATAACCTTATCGATAATTAATTATTTAAGTATTGTCACTATACATAACCTTATCGATAATTAATTATTTAAATATTATGTCACCATACATAACCTTATCGATAATTAATTATTTAAGTATTGTCACTATACACAACCTTATCGATAATTAATTACTTAAATATTGTCACTATACACAAACCTAGTGACAGTTAATGATAATGCCCATTTCTACACTTGGTGTAGCCCCATTTCCTATCTTTTTGCATCCGTTTTCCGGGTAAAACCAAGTTTTTGACGCTTTAAATAAGCTTGTGCAGGTTTCGGGTCTTCTAAAGGCTTTATTTTAGATAAATGAAGAATGGGAGGCAAAAACATCAAGTTTGAGGATTTTTTCCAGGCCTGAAGAAATGGGGACAGAAAAGTGGCGCTGTACGGGCGCCCTACAGGGGCGCTCTACGTACAGCGCCCAAGCCTGAAGCAGCCACATGACCACTCCTAAATGAGCACCCGCAATAGTACGGAGCCGTAGGAGTAGTACAATGGTAAATAAGATTCGTTCCTCGGAGATTGACGTATTGATTACCACAATTGATTGATTCAATTACTATCTAGAACAACAAATATGTGATGATGGAATTATACTACTCAACTTCAACTAAATTAAACATATACTAAAATGCAATAATTTAAACTAAGTGAGCTAACAAACTAAAACAAGCCAAACACAAGCAAGTGGTTGTATTTCTTATGAGAAATTAAGCTAAGACCTTGAATCCACCTATCCAATCCTCATCAATTTTAGGCACATCATTAAGATAAAGTATGCAAGTGTGTGTAGATTCGTGACACCCTAAATTTGTCTCTAACCTCTCTCAAGTGATGAAGACAACATTTACATGCACCAACAACCTATTTCTCAATGGTTATCCGAACTACATGTAAATTCATTAAGTTTCATGGCACACAAATTGAATCCTAGAGGCTAGCATTGCATATTTCTATCTTACCAACCTCTATCACACATTTCATCGAGCACGTTGTGTGCTTCACCTCTCGGTACTTCACACAACAACCAAACACTTATTAAATGCTAGCTAGACATTCAATAATGATAAGAACATGAAATGAGCATACACACACAAGCAATAAATGATAAATTGATGGCCTTGATTAATAATTCATGGAAAAGGCTTCATCTTGGCCTTAGCCAAGGAAGTCTAGTTCATCATACAACAAATGACTATCAAATATAAGAAATAGTTACAAGCCATACAAAAAATGAATAAAAGTAACAAGAGAAGGGTTTAGAGTAAACTAAGTTGAGCACTCCTTCTCTCTTGGCTTGATTGTGCTAAGCTTCTTCTCTTCTTGCCCTTTCCTTGCTCCAAGATGTGGTCTTTATGGTGAGTTTTGGTGAAGAAGTGAAGTGATGAGGTGAGAAATGGGTTTGGGTGATGATTTGGTGAAGGATGTGAGTGATTTGGTGAAAGATTTGGATGAAAGGAGTGATCTTGGGAGTTTGGGAGTGAAAAGAGGTGTCTTGGAGGTTTTTGGTCGTGCAAAGTCTCTTGAACAGAGCTGAAGTGAGGTATTTATATGTATGGAAATAGGGCACGAAACCCTAGACAAACTGCCCAGAAAATTGTCAAACCGCTGTTCACCCGCCCTACGTAGGGCGGGTGTAGGGCGGTTTACCTTTGTCTTTCTGAAGGGCGGATTTTGGGCGAACAGGAGGCAATGGACTTCTGGGATGGAAACCGCTGTTCACCCGCCTTACGTAGGGCGGGTGAAGGGCGGTTCTTCTGACTTTTGCCTTCCTATCGCTGTTCGTAGAGCCAATTTTGGGCGATTGAGAAGCGGTGGTCTTCTGGAGTAATTCTGCTGTTCACCCGCTGTTCGTAGAGCGGGTGAAGGGCGGTTTTGCTTTCAAATCTTCCAAAATTTCCAGAATTGCCCCAAACTTCTTCTTTCTTTGGTAAAATGCCCCTGGAAGCTAAGAATCCTGCACAAACTTATTTTAAGCATCAAATACTTGACTTTACCCGGAAAACGAATGCAAAAAGATAGGAAACGGGGCTACACCAAGTGTATAAATGGGCAATATCACCACATTGGATAAGTGGCGCTGTACAGGGCGCCTACGTACAGCGCCCACAATTAAATTCGAGATCAGAAAAGTGGCGCTGTACAGAAGCGCCCTATGTACAGCGCCCATACTGCCACATCAGAAATTGGTCTAGGTTTTCGTGCCCTAATTTCATACACTATAAATACCTCACCTCAGCTCTGTCCAGCCACACCTTGCATGACCAAAAACCTCCAAGACACCTCTTTTCACTCCCAAACTCCCAAGATCACTCCTTTCACCCAAACCCATTTCTCACCTCATCACTTCACTTCTTCACCAAAACTCACCATAAAAACCACATCTTGGAGCAAGGAAAGGGCAAGAAGAGAAGAAGCTTAGCACAATCAAGCCAAGAGAGAAGGAGTGCTCAACTTAGTTTACTCTAAACCCTTCTCTTGTTACTTTTATTCATTTTTAGTATGGCTTGTAATTATTTCTTATATTTGATAGTCATTTGTTGTATGATGAACTAGACTTCCTTGGCTAAGGCCAAGATGAAGCCTTTTCCATGAATTATTAATCAAGGCCATCAATTTATCATTTATTGCTTGTGTGTGTATGCTCATTTCATGTTCTTATCATTATTGAATGTCTAGCTAGCATTTAATAAGTGTTTGGTTGTTGTGTGAAGTACCGAGAGGTGAAGCACACAACGTGCTCGATGAAATGTGTGATAGAGGTTGGTAAGATAGAAATATGCAATGCTAGCCTCTAGGATTCAATTTGTGTGCCATGAAACTTAATGAATTTACAAGTAGTTCGGATAACCATTGAGAAATAGGTTGTTGGTGCATGTAAATGTTGTCTTTATCACTTGAGAGAGGTTAGAGACAAATTTAGGGTGTCACGAATCTACACACACTTGCATACTTTATCTTAATGATGTGCCTAAAATTGATGAGGATTGGATAGGTGGATTCAAGGTCTTAGCTTAATTTCTCATAAGAAATACAACCACTTGCTTGTGTTTGGCTTGTTTTAGTTTGTTAGCTCACTTAGTTTAAATTATTGCATTTTAGTTTATGTTTAGTTTAGTTGAAGTTGAGTAGTATAATTCCATCATCACATATTTGTTGTTCTAGATAGTAATTGAATCAATCAATTGTGGTAATCAATACGTCAATCTCCGAGGAACGAATCTTATTCACCATTTTACTACTCCTACGGCTCCGTACTATTGCGGGTGCTCAATATATATCTTATTCAAAGAAATTTTTTATTATATGAATCTCGAATTTGAAATTCCGACCCTGAAAAACAAGTAAAAGATAACAAACCCTTAAAAAAAAAAATCAAATCAATAGAAGCTTACCTTTTTCTATCAAGACATAATTTTCTCTACAATCCTGGTGACTTCTACAAATAAATCACAGTTTCAAATCTAAAAAGTGTGTTTAAGGAAAAGAGAAAATCTAGATATGACAGTGACAAAGGGAGAACCAATAGACATGTGAAGATGAAATAAGGAAAAAAATAACAACACCACGATTGTGGCGTTTTTTTTTTTCTTCCAAATAAAATAAAATTTATTGATTCTGATGCCTTTTAAAAACCTAATTATTTATAAAATAAAATATTTCCTTTTTTTTATAGGGTCATTTTTGTGACTAATTATATTATCTGTCAAAAATTATCAAGTTTTTTTTAACTAATTGTGACAATTATTTTTTAAAAAGTCTAAATTGAACAAAACATAATGACAAATAATATAATTTGTCACAAATTAATACCTATTGTGATACATTTGAAATTTGTCACACAAAAATGTGTCACTATATGTCACTTTTTTTGTAGTGTATCAGGGCCAGGGGCTTTATTCCCGTCACAATCACAAACTGCCTTCCAAACTTCCTCCTCCGTAAAAATACCTTCTAAAGACTTCTTGTCCTCCTCTGACACTTGCTTGAAACTCAAACCTCTAATAGTTGGGCGACTCCACCCCACATTGGAAAATCGATTCTTGAAAAAATTCAACACTCCATTCCTAACCTGAGAGGGCTCAGATAACATAACACCATCAAAAGAGATGTCACAAATGCGATTACTCCTTTTTCTTCCGTTTGCCACTAAGTGGAAAAACTTGGTATTCTTGTCACCTTCCTTCATCCACTTAACTCTAGATTTTTGTCTCCACACTTGTTCCTCCCTTCTAAGTTCCTTCCATAACTTTGCAAGGAGAGACAATCTCTCTTCCCTGAGATTTTCACTCCAACCCATCACACGAGCCTTATTATCAATATCCGCCAAACGAGCTTCAATTTGGGAGGACTCCAATTGATCCTTTTTATTGGTAGAGAGCCATTTCTTCATGGCATTTTTAGAGGCCTTTAACTTGGCTGCTAGGGACGCCCCTGAAGAGCCTATCACTTTGCAACCCCTCCACCCACTAACCGCTTCCTTCATCAACTCCTTCTCTTCTAACCAACCGTTAAAAAATCTAAAAGGAGAGGGGCCCCAATCTTCTTTCTTTTCTCCTATCATTATCGCATTGTGGTCCGAGATATTACGGGGAAGACCACTTTGAATCAAAGATGGAAACCACACCAAGAATTCAGGAGAGATTAGAAACCTATCAAGCCTAGCCCACGAGGCTTATCCCTATAGTTTGACCATGTGAACGGAATACCATGAAGAGGAAGATCCACCACTTTAGCATTAAGCATAAATGAGTTAAAATTACGAATGGAGACCATATCACAACCCACGCCTTTTCTCTCCGACGGTTTAAGAACTGTATTAAAATCTCCTCCTATGCACCATGGTAAAAAAAGGATTTTTGTTTATCTAACAAATAATCTCATAACTCCTTCCTTTCACACTCAACGTTTGCCGCATAAACATTGCAAAGAATCACGTCTCTTTTAATCCCCGTCAACTCTCCTACTAAGAGCATCTCCAACAGTCTACTTTAGATACTCCCTTAAATAAGGGTGGATGTTGATGTAAGGGGTCATTAAGGGAGTATGTACTCCAACAATGCTCCCTTAAATGGTCCCTTTAATAATTTATTATTATTATTATTTAAATGTTAGATGTTATGTAATAAATGTTAGATGAAGTTTTTAAGAAATAAAATAATCTTAAATAGGTGGAGCCCACTTTAAGGGGGTCTAAAAACACCCCTTAATTAAGGGAGTGAACTCCACTTAAACACGATTAAGGGAGTCATTTAGGGAGTTGTTAGAGTTATAAAAATACACATACTCTCTTAATTAAGCTAAGGGATGTCATTAAGGGAGTCTATTGGAGATACTCTAATAAAATACACCTTTTTGAATGATTACACGCTTTCACCAAAAAAAAACTATCATTCCAAAGAGTTATCAAACCACCCAAAGCACCTTCGGATTCAACCCCGATACCTCTAGTTAACAAGTCACCGCCTAACGATCTAAAAATTCTGTTATCAAATAAACTCAACTTCGTTTCCTGGATGAACAAAACCCCAGGTTTGACTTTGCCTACTAGCTTCCTCACCGCCTTACGTTTTTCAGGCCTCCCTAATCCTCTTACGTTCCAAGACAACAATAGCATAAAAACTAAGCAGTCTAAAAAAAAAACAGAGCAGAGAGCAAACCGGCATTTACTGATTCAGTGCATCGAATTTTCTGTTGTCCTCATCTTCTCTCATCAAAATCACTTCGACCAATTCCTCCTCAGCCCCACTAAAATCGAAGCCTATAGCAGTACCAATTTCCATTGTTTTAGCCCCCTCTTCCTCTACGTTGTCAGAACACCTCACAATATCCCCTTCATTCTGCACCTTACATTTTCTAGTCTTCATACTGTGTTTGTTGGATGAGCACGAGCTGAGCTTTCCTTTCTTTCTAGATACTCTACGAGATTTTTCAACAGCCACAGTTGCCTGAATTAATTCCTCCACTGATACCAGCCTATCAATCTCGCTTACTACATCCACTGAGCTGAATTTCTATCATGTGCCATTTCTGCTGCAGGGGACAGCTTCTCCACTGCCATTGTAGACTGAAAAAAAACATCATCAGAAGCCATACCATCTGAACTCGTCGTCCCTTCTACAGCCAGAATATCACCGCAATTTATCTCTTCTTCAGACGCCACATTCTCAGCTGGTTTGGTCGATATACTGTTTGAAGAAGTCCCACCAGTATTCCTATTAACAATTTCGGCCAAAGGTAGACTAGAGACATTAGGACAACACACCTCCACATGACCCAAATCCACACATAACTGAAGCCTATCATCTGTGGTCTGGACTTGATTTGTTGTTGGACCTTCACCTGAAAAATTAAAAGACACTCTCTTGGCCTTGCCCAGCCCATTATTGACTGCCTCGAGCCCAACAGCTTTTTCCACCCCACCAAAGTTAGAACATTTTCTTGAGGATTCGCCTGTTAGCTTTTGAGAGTTCTGAAATGGTCTATACCCTGCTTCTTCTTCTGACGAGCTGCTCACTTCAGTACTGCTAGGAAAACTGACAATACTCTTAACCTTTTCCAAGTGCAACTTGCCATTTTGGATCATAGGCTTCTTCCTAGGCTTGCTAACCCACTTGCTTTTACCTTTTTCAATGACACCTTTCACCCCATCCAACCTGGCGCCACCCTCTCTGTTAGCTTTAGGAGCAGCTGAATTGATCCCTCTCCTACCAAACTTTCCAAACCTGACCTTTTTCAAGCCTGTCACACCTTTCCTTACTGACAAATCATGCCTTTTAGACTGACTAATCTCCTTCTTATTCTTCCAAGGTCTGCTACCAAAAATGAGTATAAGTTGAACTAAGAACATAAATTTAATGTAAATATAAACAACAAAACGATCAAATGAAAATTAGTACCAATACTTGCATATAGAACCCATATTGGTGGTTTCGTTTGAATCCAAATCCGTCAAAGCAACTGAAACTCGAGTTCTTAAAGCGAAGCTACCAAAAACGAGTATAAATTGGACTAAGAACGCAAGTTCAATGTAAAATAAGCAACAAAGAGGTCAAATGAAAATTAGTACCAATACTTGCATATGAAACTATTTTTAGTGATTTCAACGTATTCAGTTTGTAACTGAATTCGTCTAGACCGTTGAAACTCGGGTTCTCGTTGTTAAGCTATAAATAATGAGTATGAATTGAAATAAGAATGCAATTTTAATGTAAATATAAACAACAAAAATAATCAAATTAATAATGGTACAACATTTGCATATGATAACCCGTTTTGGTGGTTTTGATGTATTTGGTTTGCTGAAACTTGGTATCTCAAAGTTTTGTTATTTAAAATGATTATAAATTGGAGTATGAACGCAATTACAAAATATCATTATCATGGTACACACATAATGCTTTTGGCTGGTCTGATATTGCAATGAATATGCCATGTTATTTTTTTGGATACGGATATTGACACCCATAAATATGATAAGCGCACTCATATTTATAAGTACACCTATGTCTAAAATTTAAAATTAAAATATTACTATAAACACCCATATTAATGCCAATAGTACCCTTATTTAAATGAATGTTTTCATTTTAATACAATTTATTTATAAACCCTCATAAGTTATTAACACACCCAATTTTAAAAATGATAAAATTTTAAGTTCTCTAACTTCTAGGTCCTGTGAATACCCAATTTTTAAAATTTTATTGTCCTGGTACCATGTTAATTAGAAATTATAGCTAAACCCTATTAAACTTGTTATAAGTTCGAATGGAATTGGCCGGACATTCAGTATATTGATTTACGAATTCGACTGGTAGTTGCGAAGTTATAGCAGTTGATACATATCAAAATTGAGGAAGTCATCACTTTGTACAGAATGTATGTGTTGGTCTCTAGGTTATATTATGGTTTAAGTCATATTCAAATATTCAATGGGATTCTTATGAGCACATGATCGTAGAGGCCAAAAGAGGCATGGAAACAGACAAGCTTTAATTTTGATATGCACTGATATTATTGTATGGACAGAAGGTTAAGACCCATGGCAATTCCACTACCTTACACTGTGTTCCATTTTCTATTCATTCGTGTCTTCATGCTCTTCCCACCTACCATGTCCTTTTTATTCCATGCCTCAAATTTAATTTCCGTTTTTCTTCTCAATTTTCTTTTTATATATACACCACTAGTTTTGGTGGCGACTCGACCCTAAAGACTGGTCTGTGAATTTTTGGCTCCGTTGGACTTCTATTTTTCTCGTTCTTTTAAAAAAAATAGAATTAAGGTTGAATTAGGGTTTTTTTTTTTTAATAAAGTAATATAGTTGAAAATATTGGTGTAATTAATTGATCGCTACAAACCGTCACGCTCGCAATAGTACGAAGTCGAATTGTAGTGCAATGATAGATTAGGGTATCGTCCCACAGAGACTAAGGGATTTAATGATTACTGGCGTTCGAAGGCATGCGTACTATTTGAACAAAAGATTTAAATGATTTTCAAACTTATCACTAAATTAATCTAAAGCTAATTTTAAGCATGTATTAAGCAAAATAATTAAATCACACAAGAAAATGATATTTGTAATATGATGAAATTATGCTAGAATTTAGAATCCACCTCCCCCTTCTAATTACGAATTTTGATCCGCCCAATCTCCCCTATTTCGCAAGTAATCGTTATAGGTTCGTGCCCCCTCTAATTAACTCCTAATCTCTTTCGAGCAATAGAAATCGCACCCAAACATACATAATATACTCAGGCTAATCTAGCACAGTGGGATACACACACGATCCCTATATGCCGGCCTAGCGATCTCTTGACTTTCCGGTCAAATACAGTGGATATCGTGACGAGCACGTTTAGTGCGTCACCTCTTGGTTCATTCACACAACCAATGAATCAATTACAAGATGATCAATCAAGTAAAAGCATTAAGCACACAAAATATCCATATCACAACACAAACATTTTAAGAGAAATTAGGCAAATCATTACAAAAGATTAAGGGTTTGGTGTATTCATAACTCTAGCATATATGTGTTTAGCTCATATTACACATCCAAGTCATTTGAGATAGTAAATTGAAATAAACCATAGCAAATACACAAGATTAAGAGAAGAAGTTGCAAGAAATTCACTAAGATGAAGAACTTCTTCTTTGTAAGCTAGGCTCCAATGACTTGATGTCTCCAAGCTTCCTTTGATGCTCCAAAGTGATGATTGATGATGGGTATGGTATGAAATGGAGGTTTATGTAGTGGAGGTGAAGGAATTATGGTGGATTATGGTGAAGAGATAATGGATTATGTGAATTTGTGGAGGAATTTATGGAAGGTGTAGTGATGGCGTGAATGGAGTGATTTTTGGATCTAGAAATTATGAAGCACTCCTTAGAAAAATTGGTAAAGTTATATGTATAGGTAGGTCAAAGAGTGGGTCCCAAAAGTGGTGAAAAGCAAGCGGTGGCTGTCATCTCGTAGTACGCTTTAACGTGGTTGTCTGACGAAACCAATCTGGATAAACTGTCGAAACTCGCGGTTCGCGATTTGGTCTAACGTAGTACACTCTGACGTCCCAACCACGAAAGTTGGCAGCCCATCATGTCTTCAAAAACGTTGTACGAACGCGGTACAGATGTTTGTCTAACGTGATACACTCTAACGAAAACTGGAAAAAATGCTCTTTTAACCCGATAGTCTCGTACTTGCCCGGAAAATCTCCGTTATCACGCGTAGACTCCTCCTAGAACAAAATGACCTTCAAACACATTATTTAAACATTAAAACAAGGTAAACCTTAAGGAAAACGAGATCAAAACATAGGAAATTAGGGGATACGCATAGCATAAAAATAGACTTATCAATACCCCCAAACCAACATTTTGCTAGTCCCCGAGCAAAACCAAGAAAGATAAACTAAACAAAAGATTTTAAACAACACAAAAATTCTGCCGAGCCAACTGAAGAATAAAGATGCGACACTGGGCGAACTAATTACAGACACAAGCATGATAGAACCACTGAGAAGTGTAAACCAAGGTGCCTCAACACTAAGGATTTCAATTCCAGACTTCAATGCGACCCTAGCATCAAAAGTATCGAACACAAGAATTTTATGACTGCATTTCGCCTCAACTCTAAGCCTTTCCGGATTTCTCTCATTTTTCACACAAAACTTAGGCTCACTCATCAAACATATGCGTTTTTAGGAAGTTTAAACCCAAAAAGATTTGAAGTACGCATATGAGAAAACAAAAATCGCTCATTTTTATTAGCAAGGAAAACGTTTTGAACGGAAATCAAACACCAAGAGATATATCTAGCACACCGTGGAAACATTTTCAATATCACACAAGTCCCTTCCTTTAGATCAGCTAGGTCTTCTTTTAGGCTCATTTGGGGCAATGGTTGAATGGCTATGGGAAAGCCGGGTGGATATGGATTTGAGGGAAACTATGATCATACCAAAACACAACCCACACACTGCACATTATAAACATAAAAGACTTAGGCAAATATTTACCAATTTAGCTTTTAAAAGCTTTTCTAATTTTGTACACATTGACAAGCATATATACACTGATGTATTCTTTCAAGCTTTCTGTTGCTTTTTTTTTTTTTTTTTTCTGTACACATTTATACTTGCTCATTCCACTGCTATTTACTTGAGCTCCTCTTTATTCATTTCTATACATGATCATAGCAAAATGGGTTGGTCTTGTGTTTGGGATATTGTGGTGTAGTATGATATGGGGAAGGCCATTTGTATTTGGTCAATTAAGCACATGGTTATGGGACGTGTTTAGGCCATTTGAACGGTTACAAATATGCCTACTTCATCTCTAAAGGCCTGGGACAAGCGAAAACGAAACCACGGCGAAAACTGAACACAAGCTCAAAAGTGTCTAATTAAATAAATTTTTCCTAGAATGCCTAATTGATAAGTGTATAAAGAGGCCAACAGAAAATTTCAATCAAGTGACGCAATATAGGCTCTGAAAACGCGCACGGGTAGTCTCCACTAATGGTCTAAACATCTTAAGCGTGCTACCCTCTTTACTGGGACACTAATTGGTCTGGTAGAATGTGTGAAAGCCATGTGGTGCAGCTTTGACAAGCACAATCCTAGCGACTCAAAACATGCAGAGCTGTCTGTACAAATTCAACCCAATAGCATCTCAAACGAGCAGAAAAAACTGCTCAAAATTTGACTCGAAAGGCAGAAATAATTACACAAAAAAAAAACACCAAAACGATTTAGAGCTGGAAAAGTAAAAATTTAAAAAAATTTTCACATTTTCACAAGGCAAAAACTAAACCGAAAAGGTTGTACCCCCAAACCGAAACCAACATTGTCCACAATGTTATTAAAATTTGTATCAGAAAATTGGACAAAGAAAGTTTAGAAAGGGAAAAAGTACCAAAAATCCTAAAATAAAAATAAAGCAAAGCTTAAACTGAACTAAAATCTTCAACAGTATTTACACCAAGACACTAAAGAGTTCAAAAATTAAATACTAAAAATAAAAGCTGAAAATAACTAAAAACGATGCATGATAACAGTTAAACAACTAACCAAAACTCAATTAACTTCAAACAAGCTTGTTCCTAAAAATTAATCAAGAAAAACAAAACAAATAGTGCTAAAGAAACATGCACATATACTGTCAAGAAAGAGCAACCTATTTCACACTTTTACCAAAAATCAGAGACAGTCCAGAATTTAAACTAACAAAAATAATAAACTTTAAACAACAAGTTATAATAAAACAAAAACAACTTGCATGCACTACATTTAAAGATAAAAAAAAATTCGAAATTTCACCAAAAACCAAAATAAAATTCGAAATTTGACCAAGTGAACCATACAAGATAAAAATTATGGCAATCCATGGCAAAATAAACGAAACCCATTCGTTTTCTCCACAATTCATGCTTTCAAAGTCAAGAATTCATTCAAAATCAATCTCATGCAAAAACCCCCAAATTTTGGAAACCTAGCTTACTTAATCCTCAAAAATCCATGGCAAAAATCATTTTAATCAAGAAGAAAGGAAGCTAAGATGAGATTAGATGAAGAAACGAGTGAAATTTGGGCGAAAATTGCATACCTTAAAAGCCTTGATCGATCCTTGAAAGATAGAGAGAGAAGGAGAGTGCTCGGTTTACTTTTAGAGTGACAGAGAGGTTTTTTTTTTTTTTTTTTGAAAGAAAGAAAGAAAGAAAGAAGAACTATTGAAATAGTGGAGTGACATACCTTATATACTTGCACATCAAAACGGTGCTGTTCCACTTTGACTTTTAATTTGTTAATTTTTTTTTTTGTTTGCACGGTACCTCTGTTGCTCTTTCGTAGTACACTCTAACATCACCAATCACGAAAGTTGGTAGAATCACCCATGCTGGGCTGCCAACTTTCACGGTTGGGACGTAATACGCCATTTTGTCTAGCGTAGTACACTCTGACGAAATCTGGAAATTTTCAATTCTTTCGTCTTTTTGTGCTCCATTTCAACACATGAGCAAACACTTTCCTTCTCACTTATCTGCAACCTCTCAAAACTCACAAAGAACATCAAAAACAAAGGCGGGCCGAAAGGCTCTTACAAAAGAAAAACATACATATGTAATCAATTATCCAAAAGTAATAAAACGCTAAAAACTATGTACATTGTGATACCTTCCATCTCTCTGTTTCTTCAATCTGGTTCCTTGGGAGGAACCATGGTCTTGGGCTTATCAAACGCCCCTCTCTCCTTCACCATATGTGAGGCATACAACATTCTTAGCCAAAATCCATTTGCTTCTTTTATCTCATCAATCAAGCAACCTTCTTTTTTTCTACTCCCTCTCTTGTCGGGTTTTCTCTTTTCTCCTGCCTTGGGTGGTTCCGTGACCTTGTTTTCAACCTTTATCTTGCGTGGTTTTAGCTTATGTTCTTTCAGGATCTCCACCTTTGGGATTTCCACTACATCAACTCTCATACAATTTTCAACTTGTGGAAATTTCTCGGTGGCTTTGAACAAATTGAATATCTCAACTTCACTCCTAACTCTCAATGTTAACTTTCCTTCTTGCACATCAATTAGTGACCCACCGGTTGCTAAAAATGGCCGTCCCAAAATCAATGGGATCTCCACATTCTCCTCCATTTCTAGTACCACAAAGTCTACAAGGAAGTAAAACTTTCCTACTTTCACAAGTACATCTTCTACCACTCCATACGGATACTTTACAGATCGATTCGCTAATTGAAGAGTCATGTTTGTGGCCTTGACTTCACCCAATCCTAGCTTCTTGAAAATGTTATACGGCATGAGATTTATACTCGCCCCAAGATCGCACAATGCTTTATCAAAAAGGGAGTTTCCTATTGTGCACGGGATGGTGAATCTCCCCGGATCCTTTAACTTTGGAGGAAGCTTGTTTTGAATAATTGCACTGCATTCTTCAGTTAAAGCAACTGTCCCAAATTCCTCTAGCTTTCTTTTATTCGATAAAAGCTCCTTCAAGAACTTCAAATATGTGGGCATTTGGGCTAGAGCTTCAGCAAAAGGAATATTTATTTGAAGCTTTTTGAAGATGTCTAAGAACTTAGCAAAGCTCTGAACATCCTTATGTTTCTTCAATCTCTGAGGATTAGGGATTGGAGGCTCGTAGGCCTTAACTTGCGGTGGAGTAGGCAAATCGAAAGTCTTGTCTGGTGAAGTGTCTTTCACTCTCTCTTCACTCTCTTTGTCATGGGACATAGAACTTTCATCTCTATTCTCATCTTCCTCTTGAATTACCCCTTTCTTCGTCATCCCAAAATCTGCGGGCAACTCTACTTGCTTCCCACCTCTCAAGGAAATCGCCATACATTGCGCTCTTGGGTTTGTTTCAGTATTGCTTGGCAAAGAACCTTGTGGTCTCTCTTGGATCGCCTTGGCCAACTATCCCACTTGAGTTTCTAAATTCTGGATCTAGGCTTGAGAATGTTGGGCAATTTGCTCCATCCTAGATTCCAGCTTCTTTACACTATGGTCTTGCATCTGCATCCGGGAATCTATTTTTGTTATGAACTTGGAGAACATGTCCTTTAAAATGGGTTTCTTTTCCGCTTGGTTGTTCACAAACTGATTCTGGAATCTCGGAGGTTGTCTGAAATTTGCTTGTTGTTGAGGTGGAGGGTTTTGGTTGTCTCTCCAAGATAGGTTGGGATTCTTTTGGTAGGGGTTATATGGTATTTGATTATGGTTTGGATTATTGGGTTGGTTGTTGAAGTTACGGTTGTAGTTTACATATGCAACTTGATCTGAAGAGACTGAAGCAAACGGGCTTCCAATTGGACAGTCTCAACTCAAATGCGGACCCATACATACCTCGCAATTAGAAACAATCGCCTGACTCGGTCCTGCTCGCAGCTTGCTCATTTCATTAGTGAGCGTAGCAAGTTGAGCTTTCACACTGCTGAGCTCATCTACCTCAATCATACCAGGCTTCTTCTTCGAGAGTTGTCGCTCATTTCCCCAATGGCTATTGTTGATGGCCATTGCTTCTATTAGATCATGAGCTGCATCCAAAGTCTTGCTCATAAGCGAACCTCTCGTAGCCGCATCTATCAAATTTCTGGTTGAAATTGTGATCCCCTGATAAAATGCCTGCAACGTCTGCCACTTCGCTAGTCCGTTGTGAGGGCATCTCCTGATGAGATCCTTGAACCATTCCCACGCCTCGTAGAGGCTCTCTTGGTCAAACTGTGAGAATGACGTAATCTCATTACGAAGGTGGGCTGCTTTCCCTGGTGGAAAGTACTTGTTTAGGAACGCTTGAGCCAACTGCTCAAAGGAAATGAATGTATCCGGGTCATGTGCTTGCAACCATTCTCTTGCATCATTCTTCAACGAGAACGGGAACAACTTTAACTTGATGAAGTCCTCTGGCATTCCATTATACCGAAAGGTGTCACACACTTCATTAAAGCTCTGAAGGTGCCTATTTGGATCCTCAGATGGCAGCCCATTGAATTGAACTGTGGCAATAATCATCGTAATCAGCGCTGCCTTGATTTCAAAATTGTTCGCTGCAATCGTGGGCCTTCTGATTGAGGAAATATTCTGATCAACTCTCGACATAAGGTAGTCATGTAGAGTTCTCTCAACTTCCACATTAGCTTCACCTTGATTCGGTACCTGATTCGGTACTTGTATCGGTACTGGAACTGGGTTTGGAACTTGATTAGCCATGGTTCTAGCTCGCCTACGGTTCCGGCGATTACTCCTGGCTGTTCCTTCAATGTCTGGATCGAAATCCAATACCTGTAAATTGTTACTCCTTGTACGTTGGTGCATACAAGAGCAACACACCTGCTATGAAAATAATAACACACGAAAGTAACAAGGTTCAAAGTAGTAAAATCCAACTATTTCCAATATCAACTATCCGTTAAATCCCCGGCAGCGGCGCCAAAAATTGATTGCTACAAACCGTCACGCTCGTAATAGTACGAGGTCGAATTGTAGTGCAATGATAGAGTAGGGTATCGTCCCACAGAGACAAGGGATTTAATGATTACTGGCGTTCGAAGGCATGCGTACTATTTGAACAAAAGATTTAAATGATTTTCAAACTTATCACTAAATTAATCTAAAGCTAATTTTAAGCATGTATTAAGCAAAATAATTAAATCACACAAGAAAATGATATTTGTAATATGATGAAATTATGCTAGAATTTAGAATCCACCTCCCCCTTCTAATTACGAATTTTGATCCGCCCAATCTCCCCTATTTCGCAAGTAATCGTTATAGGTTCGTGCCCCCTCTAATTAACTCCTAATCTCTTTCGAGCAATAGAAATCGCACCCAAACATACATAATATACTCAGGCTAATCTAGCATAGTGGGACACACACACGATCCCTATATGCCGGCCTAGCGATCTCTTGACTTTCCGGTCAAATACAGTGGATATCGTGACGAGCACGTTTAGTGCGTCACCTCTTGGTTCATTCACACAACCAATGAATCAATTACAAGATGATCAATCAAGTAAAAGCATTAAGCACACAAAATATCCATATCACAACACAAACATTTTAAGAGAAATTAGGCAAATCATTACATAAGATTAAGGGTTTGGTGTATTCATAACTCTAGCATATATGTGTTTAGCTCATATTACACATCCAAGTCATTTGAGATAGTAAATTGAAATAAACCATAGCAAATACACAAGATTAAGAGAAGAAGTTGCAAGAAATTCACTAAGATGAAGAACTTCTTCTTTGTAAGCTAGGCTCCAATGACTTGATGTCTCCAAGCTTCCTTTGATGCTCCAAAGTGATGATTGATGATGGGTATGGTATGAAATGGAGGTTTATGTAGTGGAGGTGAAGGAATTATGGTGGATTATGGTGAAGAGATAATGGATTATGTGAATTTGTGGAGGAATTTATGGAAGGTGTAGTGATGGCGTGAATGGAGTGATTTTTGGATCTAGAAATTATGAAGCACCACTTAGAAAAATTGGTAAAGTTATATATATAGGTAGGTCAAAGAGTGGGTCCCAAAAGTGGTGAAAAGCAAGTGGTGGCTGTCATCTCGTAGTACGCTTTAACGTGGTTGTCTGACAAAACCAATCTGGACAAACTGCCAAAACTCGCGGTTCGCGATTTGGTCTAACGTAGTACACTCTGACGTCCCAATCACAAAAGTTGGCAGCCCTTCACTTCAGCAAAAAATGCGGTACAGAATTTTGTCTAACGTGATACACTCTAACGAAAACTGGAAAAAATGCTCTTTTAAACCCGATAGTCTCGTACTTGCCCGGAAAATCTCCGTTATCACGCGTAGACTCCTCATAGAACAAAATGACCTGCAAACACATTATTTAAACATTAAAACATGGTAAAAACCAAGGAAACGAGATCAAAACAAAGGAAAATAGGGGATACGCAAGGCGTAAAAGTAGACTTATCATTAATGGGTGCAAATAGTATTTTGTTTAATTTTAATTAAACTAATTTGTCCTTATTGGTAAATTCCTATTGGGATATTTTTGTAATTAATTTTTTTATTAAAATATGGGTGTGCTTATCATATTTATGGGTGTCAATATCGGTTCTTAATTTTTTTTTTTTTGTAACTTGCTGTGAATTTCTAAAACAGTACGGCTTTTCTTTTGCATCTTTGGGCTCATAGAGTCATAGCCTCATATACATGAATCTTGATAGTAGCTGTTTGCATCGAGTTCTATCCGAGACGGTGTAGGTGACTTTCTTGGACTTTTTTTTGAGTAAAAGCTCAATGAGTGAGTTGAGGCCCATTTCTTACTAACTGGACTCGGATTAAAAATAAAGGCCCAAAATACCTGTTAGCTGTTATTAATGGTCAATGCAATTTCTTATTCATATGTTTCTCAACAACTAATCAAAGTTCTGATTTGGTGTTATTTGTTCCATTGTTGTGCTCCAATTCTGCTCAAATCATGTTTACCATTGATTCAATCCACATAGAAGGTTGTTGAATTTCAAGTTAATGGGTTCTTTTCTCGGGTCCAATCTTGGTACACAATCTTTTTGGCTTTTTTGAAGGTCGAAGAGGTGAATTTAAAAAATTGTTACAGCTTGCATTCTGCATAAACCTGACATGTTATTTTGTAAAACAATATGATTTTTGGGCTCATGTAAATGAATTCTGATTGTAGGAGTTTGCATTAATACAACAATGTCTGGCCTCTAGTTATATATTTGCTCGTCTAATATTAATATAGTTATTTTAATTTAAAGGCTGTGGCAATGGCTTGCTAGTTGATCTCTTGCTAATTGTCTTTTGATCGATATAGAAAACAAGGAATTGATTGAGAATATTCATTTACTCTGTCCAGAATTTGGATAAATTGCAAGGTTGGTACTCTATCCTGGACATGTTTTGCTTTGCAACTTTATTGGACCAAATAATTAGACAAATTTACACCAATTGGACCCTTGCAATTGACATCTATTAATGATATCATATTAGTTGTAATTCCCACAGACTTATCGATTGATACTAGTCATTCCTAGTTACAAAAAAAGGGGTCTATTGTGGGACGGATTTGAGAAATGTAAAGTCTTGGAAATTTTGGTGCAAATCACAATAGAAATTTCCTGCAACTTGTATGTAGAAAGCAAGGGACATTGATACTAGTCATTGATAGTTACAAAAAATGTGGTCCATTGTGGGGACCTATTTGAGCAATGTAAAGTCATCAAAATTTTGGTGTAAAATCATTATCAAGGAAATGCCCTTGTAACTTCTATGTAGAAACCAGAGGACATTGATACTCTGTTTTTTTCTGTTACTGATGTGGACACTTTCTTTATCACAATCTTGATACTCTTCATTAATACCGTGGAAGCTGGTCTGATACTTCTTCTTGTAGAGAATTGGTGGCCTCAAACTAATTAAAACATTTATCTTCCAACGTATCCCGCATGCAAGAAAAATGGAGGATGTGATCTGCTCAATGATTACTGGTGTTAGCCAAAGTACCATTTTCTTTATATCATGAATTGAAAAAAGAACAATTAAGCATGACATGTAACAAACAAGATTTGGTGTTATTTGCTCCATTGCTGGGCTCCAATTCTGCTAAGATCATGTTTACCATTGATTCAATCCTCATAGAAGGTTGTTGAATTTTAAGTTAATGGGTTCTTTTCTCGGGTCCAATCTTGGTACACAATCTTTTTGGCTTTTTTGAAGGTCGAAGAGGTGAATTTAAAAAATTGTTACAGCTTGCATTCTGCATAAACCTGACATGTTATTTTGTAAAACAATATGATTTTTGGGCTCATGTAAATGAATTCTGATTGTAGGAGTTTGCATTAATACAACAATGTCTGGCCTCTAGTTATATATTTGCTCGTCTAATATTAATATAGTTATTTTAATTTAAAGGCTGTGGCAATGGCTTGCTAGTTGATCTCTTGCTAATTGTCTTTTGATCGATATAGAAAACAAGGAATTGATTGAGAATATTCATTTACTCTGTCCAGAATTTGGATAAATTGCAAGGTTGGTACTCTATCCTGGACATGTTTTGCTTTGCAACTTTATTGGACCAAATAATTAGACAAATTTACACCAATTGGACCCTTGCAATTGACATCTATTAATGATATCATATTAGTTGTAATTCCCACAGACTTATCGATTGATACTAGTCATTCCTAGTTACAAAAAAAGGGGTCTATTGTGGGACGTATTTGAGAAATGTAAAGTCTTGGAAATTTTGGTGCAAATCACAACAGAAATTTCCTGCAACTTGTATGTAGAAACCAAGGGACATTGATACTAGTCATTGATAGTTACAAAAAATGTGGTCCATTGTGGGGACCTATTTGAGCAATGTAAAGTCATCAAAATTTTGGTGTAAAATCATTATCAAGGAAATGCCCTTGTAACTTCTATGTAGAAACCAGAGGACATTGATACTCTGTTTTTTTCTGTTACTGATGTGGACACTTTCTTTATCACAATCTTGATACTCTTCATTAATACCGTGGAAGCTGGTCTGATACTTCTTCTTGTAGAGAATTGGTGGCCTCAAACTAATTAAAACATTTATCTTCCAACGTATCCCGCATGCAAGAAAAATGGAGGATGTGATCTGCTCAATGATTACTGGTGTTAGCCAAAGTACCATTTTCTTTATATCATGAATTGAAAAAAGAACAATTAAGCATGACATGTAACAAACAAGATTTGGTGTTATTTGCTCCATTGCTGGGCTCCAAT
Organism: Acer saccharum; assembly: GCA_030490815.1. Taxonomy (NCBI): domain Eukaryota; kingdom Viridiplantae; phylum Streptophyta; class Magnoliopsida; order Sapindales; family Sapindaceae; genus Acer; species Acer saccharum. The sequence continues at coordinate 48,262,967 of CM059868.1, read as the reverse complement.
TCTGCTAAGATCATGTTTACCATTGATTCAATCCTCATAGAAGGTTGTTGAATTTTAAGTTAATGGGTTCTTTTCTCGGGTCCAATCTTGGTACACAATCTTTTTGGCTTTTTTGAAGGTCGAAGAGGTGAATTTAAAAAATTGTTACAGCTTGCATTCTGCATAAACCTGACATGTTATTTTGTAAAACAATATGATTTTTGGGCTCATGTAAATGAATTCTGATTGTAGGAGTTTGCATTAATACAACAATGTCTGGCCTCTAGTTATATATTTGCTCGTCTAATATTAATATAGTTATTTTAATTTAAAGGCTGTGGCAATGGCTTGCTAGTTGATCTCTTGCTAATTGTCTTTTGATCGATATAGAAAACAAGGAATTGATTGAGAATATTCATTTACTCTGTCCAGAATTTGGATAAATTGCAAGGTTGGTACTCTATCCTGGACATGTTTTGCTTTGCAACTTTATTGGACCAAATAATTAGACAAATTTACACCAATTGGACCCTTGCAATTGACATCTATTAATGATATCATATTAGTTGTAATTCCCACAGACTTATCGATTGATACTAGTCATTCCTAGTTACAAAAAAAGGGGTCTATTGTGGGACGGATTTGAGAAATGTAAAGTCTTGGAAATTTTGGTGCAAATCACAATAGAAATTTCCTGCAACTTGTATGTAGAAAGCAAGGGACATTGATACTAGTCATTGATAGTTACAAAAAATGTGGTCCATTGTGGGGACCTATTTGAGCAATGTAAAGTCATCAAAATTTTGGTGTAAAATCATTATCAAGGAAATGCCCTTGTAACTTCTATGTAGAAACCAGAGGACATTGATACTCTGTTTTTTTCTGTTACTGATGTGGACACTTTCTTTATCACAATCTTGATACTCTTCATTAATACCGTGGAAGCTGGTTTGATACTTCTTCTTGTAGAGAATTGGTGGCCTCAAACTAATTAAAACATTTATCTTCCAACGTATCCCGCATGCAAGAAAAATGGAGGATGTGATCTGCTCAATGATTACTGGTGTTAGCCAAAGTACCATTTTCTTTATATCATGAATTGAAAAAAGAACAATTAAGCATGACATGTAACAAACAAGATTTGGTGTTATTTGCTCCATTGCTGGGCTCCAATTCTTCTAAGATCATGTTTAACATTGATTCAATCCTCATAGAAGGTTGTTGAATTTTAAGTTAATGGGTTCTTTTCTCGGGTCCAATCTTGGTACACAATCTTTTTGGCTTTTTTGAAGGTCGAAGAGGTGAATTTAAAAAATTGTTACAGCTTGCATTCTGCATAAACCTGACATGTTATTTTGTAAAACAATATGATTTTTGGGCTCATGTAAATGAATTCTGATTGTAGGAGTTTGCATTAATACAACAATGTCTGGCCTCTAGTTATCTATTTGCTTGTCTAATATTTTTTTTTGAACAGCCTAATATTATTGGGCACAAGCCAAAGCACAACAAAAACAACCCAACAGCCAACGCAACAACAAACACACCACCAGACAGAGAACAACCAACGCCAAAAACAGGGGCCCAAAACAAGAGCACAACAGCAGAAGCAAGAGCAAAACAGCAGAAAAAAGCAAAAACACAAAACTAAAGCTCCCAAACATAAGTCTCCCCCTCCATGGCCGAACCCTTCTTGGCTAGACAATCCGCAAAGGAAATACTATCTCTAGAATTGAAGATAACGCACGTATTACCTAGGAAACTCAGACCAGAGCGGATATTGTAAATCAGATTGGCATGCCTCAAACTTCCCAAACCCTTCCGAATTCACCCAAGAAACCGACACTTTAGAATCACTAATAATGTCGATAACTTTCCCTACCAAGGCTGCAGAATCACTAATATTTGCATGTCTAATATTAATATAGTTATTTTAATTTAAAGGCTGTGGCAATGGCTTGCTAGTTGATCTCTTGCTAATTGTCTTTTGTTTGATATAGAAAACAAGGAATCGATTGAGAATATTCATTTACTCTGTCCAGAATTTGGATAAATTGCATGGTTGGTACTCTGTCCTGGACATGTTTTGCTTTGCAACTTTATTGTCTTGTATAGTTCAGAATACAAGTTTTGACAAGCAATGTCGATTACGGTGTTGTTGCACAAGAAAATGAAAAGCCTGCTCCTTACAAGACACTAACTGAAACTGCACAACTGAGAAGCTAGCTCCAGCATACACAATACAATCTTGAATCTTGTCTGGCCTTATCTGATTACACATATATAATAAGTGATACTGTTCAAACAAAATCATCGTGGTGCTAAATTCAGCATCTAAAACCAGAGATTCATGCCTGAACTACCACCAACCTTCTTTTTGTCATTTATCAAATATTGAACTTGTTAGCTGTTATTAATGTTCAATGCAATTTCTTTTTCTCAAATTAGTAGCTGAGTACTAAGCATGAAAGCAACAAGTGAACCATCCTCACAGTGGATTAATCCCATCATACTAAAGTATCTCTTAGTCTTTTGGAAAATGTGCTTCCATGTGACATGTCACCATGTTGGAGATGTGAAGAGGCCATTTTCTTTGTCAGAAAACGACTGAAAATACTCTAAAGCAATAATTGGTTTTTGTATAGTTTCTGTATCTCCAAAGTAAGAAATTATTGCTTACAAGTTTGAGAACAAATCAAGGTATATTACTTCTTTCTTTGTTCAATGGCTGCAGCTCTGAGGTCATTTTATTTTTGTGTAGTTTTCAGTGTATCCTGCTTTTCCTTGGCCTTGGCTGAAGATGATAGCCAGTTCATCTACAATGGCTTCACTGGAGCTGAACTGCAACTATTTGGAGCTTCTGTCCATGACAACGGTCTATTGCAGCTAACCAACACAAGTCTGCATATTATAGGCCATGCTTTCTGTAGATTCCCAATCAAATTCAACACATCTTCCTCCCAATCACTTTCCTTTTCTACAAATTTCGTATTTGCCATAGTGCCTGGATTGAATTATTCTGGTGGTTATGGTGTAGCTCCTGGATTGGGTTATTCTGGTGGTGATGGTGTAGCTTTTGTCTTCTCACCTTCTATGGACTTCAGTGGTGCTGTTTCAGATTCATATTTGGGACTCTTAAATATTTCAACCAATGGCTTGTCTACAAATCACATCTTGGCGTTTGAACTTGATACTGTACAAGACAATGAATTTCAAGACATCGACTACAATCATGTTGGAATTGATGTTAACAACTTGATCTCCAATGATTCTGCTCCAGCAGCTTATTTTTCTGATGAAGAAAGGAAGAGCAAAAGCTTGGCACTACAAAGTGGAAATCCAATACAGATGTGGATAGATTACAGTGGAGCAGAAAAGTTACTCAATGTAACACTAGCTCCAATTGGAATTCCAAAACCAAGGAGGGCTCTCTTGTCAACCTCCATTGATCTTTCTAAAATTTTATTGGATACGATGTATGTTGGTTTCTCTGCCGCAACTGGTGCACTTGTTAGTGACCACTACATTCTCGGATGGAGCTTCAATAAAACTGGACAAGCACAAAACCTTAATATTCAAGATCTTCCTTCACTTCCCAAGCCTGGTGACAATACAAAACACAGCCTAAAACCCAGCCTACCATTCATTGTTTTGATAGTAGCAGCAGTGGTTGTGCTGACGACAATAGGTGGAGCTGTTTATGTTGCAAGGAAGAAAAAATATGAAGAAATATATGAAGGTTGGGAAAGAGAACATGGTCCTCAGAGATTCTCCTACAAGAATCTCTACAAAGCAACCAAAGGTTTCAAAGACACAGAGATTATTGGAAAAGGAGGTTTCGGGAAGGTTTACAAAGGTGTACTTCCTACTTCTAATCTTCAAATTGCAATCAAGAGAATCTCTCATGATTCGAAACAAGGGATGAAAGAATTTGTAGCTGAGATAGTAAGCCTAGGAAGGCTGAGGCATAGAAACTTGGTGCAACTCTACGGCTATTGCAGGCGAAGGGGAGAACTTTTTTTAGTCTATGAATATATGCCTAATGGAAGCCTTGACAAACTCCTATACAGCAACAAGAAATCAAACCTTGATTGGTTTCATCGATCCAGGATTCTCAGAGGAGTTGTGTCTGGCCTTTTATACCTCCATGAAGAGTGGGAACAAGTTGTTTTGCATAGAGACATAAAACCCGGAAATGTTCTTTTAGACGCGGATCTGAATGGAAAGTTAGGAGATTTCGGCCTGGCTAGATTGCATGATCATGGTAGCAATCCACAAACCACCAAACTGGTTGGAACTATTGGTTATGTGGCTCCAGAACTTCCTACAACTGGAATGGCATCAACTAGCACAGATGTATATGCTTTGGGAGTCTTTATGCTTGAGGTAGCTTGTGGAAAGAGGCCTATGGAGCAACGAGGATTTGTCATTGATTGCTGGAGAAGAGGAGCTATTCTTAATGCTAGTGATCCGAGATTGGAAGGTATTTATGCAGAGGATCAGATGGAGCTTGTGCTGAAACTAGGCCTGTTTTGTTCACATTCTAATCCAACAGCTAGGCCTGGCATGAGGCAGGTGATGCAGTATCTGGATGGTGATGCCAAGTTGCCAGATATACCATCTGAGAATGTGATTGATTTCTTCTCAGAAACTAATCAAAGTTCTGATTTGATGTTATTTACTTCATTGTTGTTCTCCAATTCTGCTCAGATCATGTCTACCGTTGATTCAATTCTCGTAGAAGGTCGTTGAATTTTAAGTCGGTGGGTGCTTTCTTGGGTCCAATCTTGGTACACATAACTCTTTTGGCTTTGTTGAAGATCGAATAGGTGAATTTCTAAAACTGTTACACTTGTATTCTGCCTAAACCCGATAGGCTATTATGTAAAATAATCTGTTTTTTTTTTTTGTTGTGTGCTCATATTCATGAATTCTGATTGTAGCAGTTTGCATTAAAACAAATAACGGCTGGCCTCTAGGTTTCTAATTGTCAGTCTAATATTTATATAGTTATTTTAACATCTTGCTAGATGTTTTAATACTTTTCTTCATCTGAGATGCTTGTTGATCTCTTGCTATTTCTAGCTTGCTGCTTACAGCTTTATTGTCTTATATTTGATATGAAAAACAAGAAAACAATTGATATTTGAAGATATTCCTTTAATCTGGCCATAATTTGGATAATTACAAGGTCCTTGACATTTTATTTTAGGATGACATGTATGTTTTCTTCCATTTGAGAGTGTATATCATATAGTTCAGAATATTTTCATCACTTTATTTCAATATAGCGGCAGATAGATATATGAAATGACCAAAGAACAATTAAACATGACATATAACAAACAAGATTGGAGAAGGGTTCTTTAAAGTTTTGTTTTTCATTTTTTCTTCAATCTTGTTATGAATCAATTAGTCTATTATGAGATCTTTTGGTGTTGCAATTTTTGACGAAGAAAATCATGGAAGAATACTCCAAGTCTACTGAAAGATTTAATCTTAGAGTCCAAATTTCTTTGCATATCACATCAACCTCATTTTTGTCTTCAATAATCTGCTTTTGCAGCTCTTAAGGTTCCAAAGTATGCAAATCAATGAGATAAATTTTTATCTCATCATCTTATCTGATTACATATAATAAGTAAATTATGACTTTGCCATAATACTTCAAACAAAATAATCGTGGTGCTAAATTCAGCATCTAAAATAAAACCAGAGATTCATGCCAGAATTACCACCAACCTTCTTATTGCCGTTTATCAAATATTGACCTTCTTAGCTGTTATTAATGGTCAATGCAATTTCTTATTCTCAAATTAGTAGCTGAGTACTAAGCATGAAAGCAACAAATGATGCATCCCATCATATTAAAGTAACTTTTAGGGCCAGTTTGATATTGCTGTAACTTTTATAATAATCACTATGAGCTGTGCTGAAGGAATAATCAGCTGTGAAGTTAATTAGCAGATGTTTGGTTAATTGTATTTTTAAAATTACTGCATAACTCTAAAGCAGTATACATATATTTGGTAATTTTATTGCAAAAGTGCTGAGATTAGTTACAATGACTAAAATATACACGAGTTTAGGACCCTATTTCATTTTTTTTTCACTAATTATATATATATATTAAATCAATATTTAAATTGGAAAAAAAAATCCATAAGAATTAAAAAAAATATTAAAGATTTTGTAAATACAATCAATATTTAAATATAATATTTAATTTTGAGATGAAATAAGGTATATAAATGATTTTAACTTGATTTCATAAGGATAATAATTATATTTGAAAAGATGCATTATTCCATAATCACTTTAAAGTAACCCATCACCTATTTTTCAAAATCACTGTCAAAACTTACCAGATTATCAATTAATCACTTTTGGAAGTTTTACCAAATATCATTTTATGTCAAAATTATAAAATAATCTGATTTTAACTTTTCAAAAGCAATACCAAACTGGCCCTTAGTCCTTTAGAAAATGAATATTCAAGCCCAATATTCATTAATTTTGTCACATTACCAAATTGCCACTCATGAGTATGACCCACATCTTGACTTTGATGCGTGCCGCACTGCCCCATTATTGCCTAGATCCCACAACTCCGTTTTTTTTTTTTTCCTTTATTTTCGTCTTCTTCTCTTTGATAGTTTTCATTTTTTCTTTATTCTTTTATGCTTTCTTTAATCTCTATCTACCCCACTCTGAATTTTTTTAACAAGCTTGGGACCACGTTTGCAAGAACTCTCACTCCATAGAAGGTAAAAATGTTTATTCTTTTCTATTTACTTGTATATTCTTTTATTATTTACTTTTTTTTTTTGTTAGGGTTTCCTTATTACATTAAAATTGATTTAGGATTAGTTTGATTTAATTCAATTTGATTGTATTTATATTATATTGTATGTTTCTTTCTTTCTTGACTTCATTTATTTTGTTGAAATATACATGTTGGAGATATTGTTACTGTTTTCTAGGGATCTAGATATTTAATTATGATGTATATTAGGTTTCCTATATGATGTATATTAGGTTTCCTATTATTAGATGATTTGGTATTAGTTTCCTTCTTTAAAGAGGAAACTAATTCCCTAGAGTAAGCAGTTGTTACTGCCTAGTATGTATATATATATTAGAGCTGTACAGATTATTTTTTTAAGTGAATAAAATATAAACTTTCACAATACATTTTGAGAGGTTAGATTTATAATGTCTCATGACTTGTTGTGTATTTACTTTTTATTAATGAAATTCATTTTCCTACTAAGGTTGTTTAAATTTTTTTATAACTAATATTTAGTTCAGTCCCGTCGAATAGAAAATCCTGGATTCACCCTTGTATTTCACTATTCAATCTCTAACCCACTGCACTAAATTTTACACTAAAAAGAATATTCTCTTTCTTTCCTTTTTTTTTAAAATATTTCTCCACAATTAACATTTCACCCCATAATTAACATAATGTTGCAATACAATAAGAAATTATGAAATTAATATATTAAAAGAAATTAAATTTAATTAGGTAAAATATTACATTTATTATTAAAATAACTTAAACATTACATTTCATAAAAGGACTAATTGCACAAACATCCCCTGATTTTAGGCATAATTGCATGTATATGAAATTTTTACCCATAATAACACAAACATCCCCTGTAATTAGTTGACTTCCTTAAATCTAACCATTGACCACAATTTTAACCAAAAAATGACTAAAGTGCCCCTAGTTACCTATTTTATAATTAATTATATATATACTCTTTTTTTTGACAATTTATATATATTCTTAAAAGAATAATTATATATATACTTAAAAAAAATTATATATATATATATATATTTTAAATAATTATATATATACTTAAAAATAATTATTATATATAATACTTAATTTATTTATTTAAAAAAATGGATTATAAAAATGTAAAAAATGGATTATAAAATGGATTATAAAATTGTTAAATAAATAAATTAAATATTGTATAAAATTATTATTTTAAGTATATATATAAATTGTCAAAAAAAATAAAGTATATATATAATTAATAATAAAATAGGTAACTAGGGGCACTTTAGTCATTTTTTGGTTAAAATTGTGGACAATAGTTAGATTTAACGAAGTCAACTAATTACAAGGGATGTTTGTGCAATAATACCTAAACTCAGGGGACGTTTGTGCAATTAGTCCTTCATAAAATAAAAAAGAAAAAGCCAAGAAAATAAAAGTATATATTGATTATCATCTAATTATCTGAATTAATATATTCGTCCCATCATGGCAAAATGTGCTACCATGTCACATGTCGCCATGGGTCGGAGATGTGAAGTGGCTATTTTCATTGTCAGAAAACGACTGAAAATACACTAAAGCAATAATTGGTTTTTGTATAGTTTATGAATCTCCAAAGTAAGAAATTATTGCTCACAAGTTTGAGACCAAATCCAGGCAGATTACTTCTTTCTTTGTTCAATGGCTGCAGCTCTGAGATCATTTTATTTTTGTATAGTTTTCAGTGTATCTTGCTTTTCCTTGGCCTTGGCTGAAGATTATAGCCAGTTCATCTACAATGGCTTCACTGGAGCTGAATTGCAACTATTTGGAGCTTCTGTCTGTGACAACGGTCTATTGCAGCTAACCAACACTAGTCTGCAATATATAGGCCATGCTTTTTGTAGATTCCCAATCAAATTCAACATATCTTCCTCTCAATCACTTTCCTTTTCTACTAATTTCGTATTTGCCATAGTTCCTGGATTGGGTTATTCTGGTGGTGATGGTTTAGCTTTTGTCATCTCATCGTCTATGGACTTCAGTGGAGCTGTTTCAGGTTCATATTTGGGACTCTTCAATAATTCAAACAATGGCCTGTCTACAAACCACATCTTGGCGTTTGAACTTGATACTGTACAAACACCTGCATTTCAAGACATCGACGACCATCATGTTGGAATTGATGTGAACAGCTTGATCTCTAATGATTCTTCTCCAGCAGCTTATTTTTCTAATGAAGAAAGGAAGAGCAAAAGCTTGTTACTACAAAGTGGACATCCAATACAGATGTGGATAGACTATAATGGAGCAGAAAAGTTAATCAATGTAACACTAGCTCCAATTGGAATTCCAAAACCAAGGAGGGCTCTCTTGTCAACCTCCATTGATCTTTCTAAAATTCTGTTGGATACGATGTATGTTGGTTTCTCTGCAGCAACTGGTACACTTGTTAGTGAGCACTACATCCTAGGATGGAGCTTCAATACAACTGGACAAGCACAAAACCTTAATATTAAAGATCTTCCTTCACTTCCCAAGCCTGGTGGCAACACAAAACACAGCCTAAAACCCAGCCTACCATTCATTGTTTTGATGGTAGCAGCAGTGGTTGTGCTGACGACAATAGGTGGAGCTGTTTATATTGTGAGGAAGAAAAAATATTCAGAAATGTATGAAGACTGGGAAAGAGATTACGGTCCTCAGAGGTTCTCCTACAAGAATCTCTACAAAGCAACCAGAGGTTTCAAAGACACAGAGATTATTGGAAAAGGAGGTTTTGGAAGGGTTTATAAAGGTGTATTTCCTACTTCTAATCTACAAATTGCAGTCAAGAGAATCTCTCATGATTCTAAACAGGGGATGAAAGAATTCATAGCTGAGATAGTAAGCATGGGAAGGCTGAGGCATAGAAACTTGGTGCAACTCCGTGGCTATTGCAGGCGAATGGGAGAACTTTTTTTAGTCTATGACTATATGCCTAATGGAAGCCTTGACAAACTCCTATACAGCAACAAAAAATCAAACCTTGATTGGTTTCATCGATCCCGGATTATCAAAGGAGTTGCTTCTGGCCTTTTGTACCTCCATGAAGAGTGTGAACAAGTTGTTTTACATAGAGACATAAAACCTGGAAATATTCTTTTAGATGCAGATTTAAATGGAAAGTTAGGAGATTTCGGCCTGGCTAGATTGCATGATCATGGTAGCAATCCACAAACCACCAAACTGATTGGAACTATTGGTTATATGGCTCCAGAACTTCCTACAACTGGAATGGCATCAACTAACACAGATGTATATGCTTTCGGAGTTTTTATGCTTGAGGTAGCTTGTGGAAAGAGACCTATGGAGCAGCGAGGATTTGTCATTGATTGCTGGAGGAGAGGAGCTATCCTTGATGCTAGTGATCCAAAATTGGAAGGTACTTACGCTGAGGATCAAATGGAGCTGGTGTTGAAACTAGGCTTGTTTTGTTCACATATTAACCCAAATGCTAGGCCCAGCATGAGGAAGGTGATGCAGTATCTTGATGGTGATGCCAAGTTGCCAGATATACCATTTGATAATGTGATTGATTTCTTCTTAGCAACTAATCAAAGTGCTGATTCGGTGTTATTTACTTCATTTTCGGGCTTCAATTCTTCTCCGATAATGCCTACTACCACTGATTCAATCCTCATAGAAGGTCGATTTTAAGTTAGTGGGTGCTTTCTTGGGTCCAATCTCAATACATATAATGCTTTTGGCTTTTTTGAATGTGGAAGACGTGAATTTCAAAAACTGTTACTGTTTGTTTTCTGCTTAAACCAGTCAGACTAATACTTGTTTTCTGCTTATGTATATGGATTCTGAATGTAGCAGTTTGCATTAAAAAAATAACGGCTGGCCTGTAGGTATCTCTTTGCCAGCCTAATAGTAATACAGCTTGCTGGTTGTTTCAATACAACTCTCTTCATCTGAGATGCTAGTTGATATCTTGTTATTCTAGCTAAACTTAATCTTAACAAATGTGGCTGATTATAGCTTTATTGTCTTATGTTTGATATTCGTTTAATCTGTCCAGAATTTGGATAAATTTCAAGGTTGTTACCGTTTGTTAATCTGTCCTGGACATTTTTTTTTATGAGGCTGACATGTATGTTTTCTTCCTGTTTGAGTTCAGAATATTTCCATCACTATTTCAGTATAGGCAGATAGATATATGAAATGACCAAAGAACAATTAAGCATGACAAGATTTAAAGTCTAAAGTTTAAAGTTTAAACAAGATAGGAAATATTTCCTGTTTAAAGTTTTGTTTTTCATTTTTTCAATTTAATCTTGTTATGAATCAATCTTTTGGTGTTGCAATTGTTGACCAAGTCAACTGAAAGAGGAATTGAGCTTGCTGATAATGAAAAATTTAATCTTAATTTCTTTGCATATCAATAATCTGCTTTTGCAGCTCTTAAGGTTCCAAATCAATGAGATAAATTTGAACCTTTTTAAGGATTCTGTAAGTTATCTTAACAATTATTACTCTTTCTCTTGGGACAGAATGTCTTGTTAAGCCATGCTGACATGCTGCAAAATTTTCCAGGCCTGTTTGGAAAATGAATGACTTGTCAACTTTACCGGTGAAAATTGTGTTCAATTATTATGGATTGATCAGCACCAATGCCTTTTGAACTCTGCTTTATCAAATTGACTCATGCCATACAAGTGTATGGGGTCGAAAATGTGTGGTGGGGTGGAAAATTGATTGATGATAACAGCTTTCCAGAGAAGAGAAACGAAGTTATGGACCCATGGAAACTACATCAGAAAGAACAAGAGTTTGGAAACTAGAGAAAGCTGCCAAGAAGACTGAAGTTAATTCTAAGCATTACAAGTCTTGGTGGGGCTTGCAGTCCTTGGACTGTAGTCACGGATACAACTATTGAATTCTAAGCATTACAAGTCTACGTTGGTGACATAGAGTGATTGGCTGATATTGTTGAGAAGTCCAAACCACAAATCTTGTTATGTCATTTTAGCTCTGATGATATATAGGCGACTTTTATGGATCACAGACAGCAATTTTTCCTGAGCAGAGATACAAACTGCTATGATATGATATGATTTGTAAACTATCTGTTATATCACTTAGGTTATAAAACAACTTAAGTTGTCTGCTCTTTGGAATCTACAGCTGAAAGAATGGAAATGATTGATGTTGTGGCAAAATTGTCTATAATTAGGGAGAAGTTTCTAGGTAGTACAATTTGATGTATTAGAGATATTGGATTAATGTTTGCTGATCGCACTCTTGAAATGAATAATCCTGAGCTTTTTCATGGTATTCTTGGCAGAGACTCCATGTTGTGTAATTTGAAAAATTGGATTTAATTATGGCATTATCCTCTCAAATACCTTTATCAAATTGACTCATGCCATTAAAGGGTAGACTTGACTTTAGTGTGTTGTGGGGCGGCAATTGTCTCAATCTCTCTTTGGAGTTACTGAATTTCGTCTGAATGCCGGTGATTTTTTGATGATAACAACTTTCCAGAGCAGGGAAAAAAATTATGGGCCCATGAAAACTACATAAGAAAGAACAACTTGAGTTTGGAAAGTAGAGAAGGCCGCCAAGTTGGTTCAGGCACAACATGATCAGCTGATAATGTCTGAAAATTAATTTGCTGAATTTTCAAGAATGCAGGGCTGCCTTGATGACTCCGGTATAATTTAAAGCAATCTCTCTCAAAATTAATGTCTGAGAGAGATTGCTTTAAATGAATTGTGGAAAAATTGTGTGGAGAGCCTTGGAAGATATTGACTCCTCTTGATTAGTTTCCTGTATAAATAAAGTTCTCACAACCCAGCTTCAAATATGCATTCAATTGCGAGCAAAGTTTTCAGATTGGAAAATGAATGACAAAAATTATGGACCACCCATGAAAACTACATAAGAAAGAATTGTC